>VZRO01005012.1:321333-567745 GCA_013397915.1 Daphoenositta chrysoptera
CAGCCCTAAAGCAGAGCTTTGGTATGGAAGTACAGTGCTGCTGCGAGCAGACACATTTCTGTCTGCTTCTCATTTAAAGTGCCAGCTCCTTTTTTGTATACCTAATACACGATACGCTTGGAGTATACAGCTGTGTCACAAAGTTACTCTGTATTCTTAAAGCTTAATATAATCAAATTCATTGCCTAAAGATGGTGTAGTTGAAGATTTGATCCTTTTTCACTGAAGTGGAAATACTTTCAGTAATTGAAAGCAGATTCATGTCTGGAGTTGTACAAGCCAAGGTTTTCTTTTTTAAAATAAACCTTTTGTTCTTCAGCTTTAAGTATTTCAGTGAGCCATCCAGAGACCTCTGTTAACTGCTAGAGTAGACTTTAAGGAAGGATTGGGGAAAAAACCCTGAGAAAGGTATGTCAGCAATTAAATTTACTTAAAATAATAATGTCTGTATTCCAGTGCATGAACATACCATTGCAGCTTTTGTGCACACTGCATTTTAGTTTTCTTGTTCATCCACGTGAATCTGAACTACCCAGCTGTCTGTGGAGTGTTTTATTTTAAACTATCTTAGCTTATTTTCACCTTACTTAGCCCATTTGCTGGAGTTTTTTTTTTTTTAACAGTTTATTAAGCAAAACAATTTGAACTTTGAAGATTTGGGGAAATACTATCTACTCCAGTAAACAAACCTGACATTTGTAGTGATAGCTGCCCTTTGTTAACTTTGTGTCTGTTTTCTGGCTGATCCTGTGGAAAGCTTTCAAAACCCTTGCCTTCTAATATTTTAGCAATGGGGAAAGAAACTTAGGATGTGAACTACCAAACTCCCAGACAAAGACTGAGCTGCTCTGGAGCTGTTTGTTAGCAGCTTTGAAGGTAGAGAACAATGGAGGGAGAGGAAGGGAAGTACCTTCTCTACCCTAAGATCTCTGATACACAGAGTAAATTCACTGAAAATGTGTAGAAAAGTTACTGAAGATGGCAAGAGTCCCCTATCCGTTGGAAAGTGTGTTAATTTCTTAATAAGACACCAGGATCTAATTGCCTGATGTTAAGTATAGCCTATCATTAAGATAAGAATTTGTAATTTGCATAATGGCACTAAATATGCCGGATTCATCCCCATGAACTTCTAGGTGGTGTGCACACAGCTGGTGTAGTGCACTTTTCCTTCTTTCAAAAGGTAAATCTTCTAACGTAGTCTCAGTAAGTTCAGGCGGAAGTATTTGTGTAAAACCCGGGAAGGGGAAAGTACTCAAACAAGAACAGAAGAAATATAGCTTACAATTTTTTTCATCCATCAGATTGGAGTTCAAAACTGTCAAGCAGTTCAGTAACTACAAATGAGATGTATTCAAAAATTTTTGATTAATTGCTCTGCAATCCTGTGTGGAGAGTGGCCTCATATTTCACAGTATAAGGGGTTTTTTTCTTTCAAGGAGTTATAAAAGGGTGTGTTACAATTTAGCAAGAAACCTACAGCAATAGGACCTTTAAAAACCATTTAATGTTTAGATGGCTTTCGCTTGTTGTTTTTACTTTCTCACCTTTCTGTAGTAGAATTGAGAACACAAGAAGTTATATGTTCCGTGCAGTATGGGGTATATTTTTTTCCATTTGAAGAAAAGCAGCTGATGTGGTACTAGAAAAATTTATAATTGATGCAATAAAAAAAAAGAAAAGTCATGTCAGATGTTCATTCTAAAAGTCCACAATAAGAATTCTGCCATACACCCATCAGCTTTGAAGTCTGATTTTTTTAAGCTGCAGATAGCAAGTTAGAGGCTGGACATTAAAATTAACTTTTCTAATAATGGCAAATTTTTGCACTGAAGAGTTTATCCTTTGGCTGGGGAGATACAGAAATATCTGTAAATATCAGTGTATGATGCAAATGGACCCAACTTAAGGAATTTGTCTTGAGCTGTAGTCTTTCATTTCTAATGTGCATATTTGAAGATTTAACATGACTTTTCAAATTACCAAAATGGTCTGATAAGTAATTATGAGATCAGACACTATAACTTTTCTCCCTATAACTTGTATTGCTTCCCAATTCATTTGTTGAACTAAACAAGGAAAAATAAAAGGTTGTAATATATACACTTTGTACAACATAGACATTTGAGTGATGATATCCAAAAATAGGACTTCACTGTATTGTTGTCCAAAATAAGAAAAGACATTGGCTTTCCTGTCCTTTCTGCATGTGTTCAAAGATCTTATCGCTGGTTATATTGGTTCTAAATATGCCTGTAGGCTTCCCTGTGTTTGGGTTTGAAGGACTTTCTCCAGAGGTAGTTACAGATTTATGCATTTCAGAATAGCAAGAGGGCTTTTGTATGTTCAGTGATGTATGGAGGATGATGCTGTGAGCTGGTGACCTCACTAATGGTTTGAAGACATATATATCTTTCTAGGTTTGAAGATTTTTATACAAAACAAGAAATCAGGATGAAATAAAGCAACTGTACTAAAAAAAAAGGTTTATGTAGTTTTCCAGCTAAGTTAACCTATTTAAATGGTAGGGACAAGTGGAAAAAATGGCACTGATGTTCCTTTAAGAAACATCATCCATGTTAAAAACTCTGAACAGAATAGGTAGGTGGCTGAAATACTCTGAATGAGTAGAAAATAGTCATTCGTCTTCTTTGTCTAAGATTAAGGAATTCAAAGTGCAATTATACATGAAAATTTCAGGACTCACTCAAGGTAACAACAAGGTGTGTAGTCTTCTTTTGAGATTGACTTGGGCCACCATTTATGCAAACTTGAAATTGGATAATTGTTTTGTGTAAACTGCTATAAAGTAGGTTGTTTTTGAAGCAAGATGTAAGCAAAAGGTAGAGTTCTCATATCTGGAAACAGTATATCATTCTTGCTCAGAGTGAAAGGCAGAGTGAAAGGCTTATTTATGGCTTGTTATATACAGCAGAAAGGACTTTGCATAGCTTTTGCATATGAATCATTGCAAACTTCATGTTTTTGATACTGTAATCACTTATTTTTGTATTTCATACATGAAGGTACCTTTACAGGAGGTTTAATTTCTGGTGTATTCAGAATTCAGGAGTTGAGTCTGCATTAAAAAGTGTTACAGCAAAAGATTAGGCGAAATACCTGAACATGTTGAAATTTGCACAAACTACATCTACAGTTCAAAGTAATGGTGGCCTGACAAAATGGCAGAGGTGGACTTGCTGTAATTTCTGAAGAACTGCGTTATGATAAAACTGATTAAATACATGTGACAGGGTTTCTGCATACTTTATTTTCTGTGGCAAAGGAACAGCAATTTTTGCAGCAGCAGTAAGCTAACATATCTGGTATCACATCAGTGATGAGTTATGTGTTTTTATCTTTCTGATACAACTTGCTGTTTTGCCGCTTTCTCGTTTTTGAAGGGGATTCAGATCTATACAGCAATATTTCTAAGATGATTAAAAGAAAAACAGATTTAGAAGAAAAAAAAATTAATCTAAAATAAGATCTCTTGTATCTCTGCATAACTAACATCCAGCTGCTTTACCAGCTTTTTTATTCTTTTTGTTCTGTTTCAGTTGTTATTAGTCCAAGAGCTATTGACATGGGGCTTTTTTTTCTTGGTATCAAGAAGAATTAGTGTCCTGGAGAGCTGTTTAGAATGCAAGAGTATATATTAATCAAAACTTAAAAAAAAAAGGCAACTGCTATTATATAATGATACTATTCGGTTGGTTTTCATAATTGTATAAGTCATAAAAAAGCACTACCTTAAGCTTTCAAATTGTCATAGCTGCCAAACTAATTTTTAAACTGCTTTAATTTTCACCTCTAGTATAGTTGCTGACCACACACAAAGGAAAAAAAAAGAATGGAAATGGTTTTTTAGAGCAGCTTTTGGTTTAATCATATAGACCTTTTTTTCATAAAATATTATTGTACCCTTGTATGAAATATAACCAGTTTCAAATCTGCAGAAATTTCAGAGTTGGTAATTTTTGCAGAACATTTTTCCTCTTAAGTTAGAAACTGCATTAAAAAAAGACTGTTGTCCAGGGAGTTGTAAAAAGTAGCCTGGAAAGCCTCGCATGTTCTTTCTTTTAAAGAGAACAGAATTGCCTTACGTAGCAAAGTTAACTTTGTTAACCTTTTATAATTATTTAACCATTATTTCATTTTACCCCCTGCTTAAACATTGTACATTAATGCAATAGACACCTGGCTGTGCTCTTAAAAGTTTATTTGTCTTTCAATTCCTGTGATAGTAGGGGGCAGTATATCTCCTTAATTATCTTTGTTCAGGGAAATGTTGAAAGGCCAGGGTAGTTAAACAAGGCCATTTGGATTTGCAGTAAGGTCGAAGTCAGATGCAAGGAAAGTGGTTAAATGCATTATCATCTTATTGAGCACATCATCAGTAAAGTGACCTTGATGGAGGTGGAAAAAGCCATTTGGCTATTTTATGACAGCCACCTCTCTGCTGGCTTTATCCCTGCCAGAGTGTACTTCTGATAGCTTTATCACAGTCTTCTCTTGTTGCTTTGAAATCTGATTTTTCTTAATTACAGATAACGAGTTAGAGGCTGAACAATGAAATGAACTGTTCTAATAATGGCAAATTTTAGTACTGAAGAGTGTATCCTTTGGCTTGGGAGATCTAGAAATATCTCTAATTGACTATTAAGGTGACCTTTATGTTAATTATTGTATACCTGCCTTTAAGGATTTAATTTATAATCATTGGCTTTAATTCATTACTGCTTTAAAAACTGTTTTTTAAGTTATTATGAGGACAGACAAGCCAACTTCCAGCCTTAGCAGCATGGACGTTATTTGTTTAAATGTGTGTATTTATGTTTTTATAAAGATACTCAAACCCTGGGAGGCCTGTGGCTAAGCTGGAAACAAATTATTTAGAAAATATATAATTAATGGCTAAATTTCTGTCTTACTTGTTTTTTGTAATGGTAGTCAGTATTGATGTCTTAAAAGCTTTAGAAAGTATAATTCTAGCTATTGCATGTTAATATAAGTATTTAATCAAAATACTCTCAATTATCCATCTTCCCCTTTCCTTTTTAACTGTCTTTTCTCATTCAAGAAAGATTTTTATTCATTTGTGTAAAACTACATTGATTCCAAATAAATAACAGGTAATTTTAAATTTTTGGCTTTTGAAATAGCTTAGTGCTATTTTTTTTTTTCTTTCTATAGTGCTCCCTGTCTAGGCATTGACAAAATTGTTATGGGAATTTTTTTTAAAATGCACAAAATACAAGGAAAGACAAAACCAGGAAAACTGGATCCAAATTTGACCACCTGAAGGTATAGGTTAATTGACGGAGACTCACAGCAGAGTATTAAAAATTATTGGAGGCTAGAGGAAATGATTTATAAGAAAGATGAAAAGAAAGAAAAAACCAATGTAGCATAGTAAAATGGAAGAACCACTTGTAAGATTTTTAAAGACCTTGTAGACTCAGATGATGTATCTAGATGCAGTAACATGAATTAAGGACCAAAAAAAAAGCTTCATATCAAGACATATTTTGTAACGGTAACATCCTGGAGGCTATGGAAAATATCTCAGCACAGTTCACAGAAGTTCCATTTTTTTGAAGAACAAGTATTACTTGTTCTGTGGTAGTGTGTTGGGTGGCTGTTACACCTCTTGTTCCTAAGCTTTGGTTATATATTGCCATTTTGAAGGGAGATGATTTTAACTTCCACTTTGCATCCTATGAGCTCCTTTTCTTCAACACATAGATGATCTCCTAAGAAGAGAGCAGGGTTCTTCTTCCCATCATCACCTTCATCCTTGGAGCTGGAAAGCATCTCATAGTTGTCTCCTCACCAGTTTTACAGAAATAAGAAAGCACATTACCCTTGTGTTTGCAGTATTTTTCTGGGGCACGTTACTTCGGGCAGTTAAGATTTTGAAGTTGCCAGCAATGTTTTGGTGTGGTCTTTAGCACAGGCTTGTAGAGTCAGTGTGTGCTCAACATGAAGCATCATTGCCCAGATGGAGAGAGAATTTCCCCTTGCACTCATGCCAAGTTCCCCTTGTTCCTCACAGACTTGCCTATTGACTTACTCGCCTGTATGATAGAAGTGCCCTTTGCCTTTGTAGTCTAAAGAATTTTCTTACATTTTTCTTTCTGTTTAATTATTCTTGCTTCCTCCTCAGCTCTCTCCTTGTACTTGCCAATCATGTTCTGCCGTAAAGCCGGAGGATTATCTGTATGTGTGTGTTTCCATATGCCCAACCAGAAGACAAGCCTTTTGAAGGCAGACACATAGAGTCAGAGTTTGAAAATGTAATTCTGTCAAACTGTCTTTTTTGTCAGATGACTTTAGGAAGGTTGCCACACAGATAGGCCTATCCATTGTCTTGTAATGATACTGAATCTTAGGATCTCTCCTACAAAGCAAGAGACAAGCAGTGAGCTGATGGATCTTGGGCTGAAGAGGATGTCACTGTCTCTTGACAAGTGTGCGGAAAGCACTGACAAGTCTTTTTTGTACACTGGAAGTACCTCAAAGAACTTTTCTTTTCCTACCCTGTCTTGCTTTTCTTTTGCCTCTTCATTGACAATTTTGGTTTATGGAGATGAGCATGTATTTTATTGCCAGGAGAGTTTCTTTTCAACAGCTGTCCTTTCTCCAAAGGATGTAGTAAGGTTCATAACATTGAATGGGTACATTCAGAGAATTTCAGTCAGTCTTATTCTGCAAACCCTGCATTTGTGTGAGAACCCAGTGTTTACCACCCTCTTTTCCCCCTGAGGTCAAGGAATCTTAAACAGACTTTTCAGTCAGTGGGTTCCTCTGTGGATATAAGTCCTTCTCCCCTGATGATTTTTCTATCTGTAGCATTTGGATAGTATTTCAAGTTATTCCTCAACAGTTCTGCAAGCTTTTCACAGAAGAGACCTGTGTATTATTTATCAATTCTCTTTTCTCATTTCTGCCCTCCAGCTTTTACATTACTCCCTCATCCTAGTCCTTTCTACTTAATCCTAATTTACTGCTGATCAGAGCCATGGCAGCAGAACCAGTTACTTGAGGTGAAAAAAGAAGAATAAAAATAAAAGCCTAAATCAGAAAAAGTTATGTTTTTGCCTTTGAGGCAATTGGTTTTGCTTGCAGTGTTTTTGGTGACACCAGACAGAGCTAAACTTTCTTCATTCTGCTTGTATATTGTCTGCTATTTTTTCCTGTAGTGCAACTGTACCTTATAAAATAACGGGTAACAAGTTGTGCATTCTGAGTGTTTGGTTTCACTTTGCAGTATATAACAGAGCTTGTGCTAGAATCTGTTCTTGGATTATTTTTTCCCGTCTTTTTGTGTATATTTTTTGTGTGTGGAGTTTCCATGTGTGTTCTTGAGCCAAATGCGGTCAGTATGCAATAGAGTACATGGGGATCTTTACTAAGAAATATGAAAATGTACTGAGTCCTATAGCAAACTGAATTACCATCGGTCTAGGAAAGTAGGTTTATTTTGTATAGTCTGTATAGAAATTATAACCTTTATTACCATAATTTGTAGACTGTGAGCTGTGTTAGTCTGAAACAGCGTATGCATGCATGTGTATAGTTTGAATTCTAGCCAAGGGAAGGAGTCCCCTACACTCAGCTGGCTGATGTTCTACTTGTGTTCGTGGCTATAACACAGCACCTCTTTAACGTTCTTCCTGAGAATTGAAAGGGAACAGGCCATGGATGTTGATAAATCCAGAAGCCTGGCAAAGCAGTAATACTTGAGAAGTATTGGAAAGCATCAGTTCTGCTTGCCTGCTGAGAGCTGCCTGCAGCTCAGAGTGGTGTGCTGCAGGCTAGCAGCTACAGCCATGAGGCGTTCCCTCCTTTCTTGTGTTTCCCAAATTCTGCGACACGGTGGAAGAGGGCAATGAAAGGGAAAGAAGAAACCAGTCAGGTACTTTTCTTTTTCTCTGTAGAGAGCAAAATTAGATTTCAGAGCAGGAGAGACAGACGCATAGCCTTTGTGTACACCAGCAAAGGGAACAAGCCAAGGTCCATTTTCTGTTACAGCACAAGTATCACTGATGTGCACACATGCTGCACCAACAGCCTGAGGACCTCGTCCATTCAACCTCATGTGAGCAGTCTGTGGTTCATACCCTTCCTTGAACTGTGTGGGTGTTATCTGGGAGAGCACTGGTTGTTAGAGCTGAATATTAAGGCAGGATGAATGCTATCAATTACAGGTTATTGATGATTTTGTGCCAGTGTTTATCCTCGAGCTTGCACTAAACTGCTCCTGTTGTGTTAGTGCAGCTATAAGCATTGAGCCTGAGGCTCACGGTAGGGGTAGAAGGGAAAGAGTAAAACAAAGGACATACCCGTGGCTCTAAACAAATTTCTATTTGACAGAAGCCGTTAACACTTCCAGCATAGCATTGCAAACTTAACAGCAAATTCACCCAGTATGTCTGTCTCAGAATATTTTTCACACCACCATTCTAGTTAGGTCTGGATTTCTTTGTTCTTTTTCTCTGGTGATTTCTGTATGGGCCTGCCAGTCCAGGCCAGGTGGGAACCCTTTAAAAAGTGATCCTGACAGATGTGGAGACTCTCTTCTTAAAAGAGAGTAGTTACCTCCACTTTACTAATTCTTGATTCCGCAGATTCACTTCCTGTGCTAGGAACATTCAAATAATGCTTTTGCTTCCAGGGTTTTTTGTCATATAGCTCTTAATTTAGGATAATGAGAATTTTTTTTTTTTTTTATTGCTTAAAAAAAAAAAAAAACAACACGCAAGAATATGAAACGTCAATTTCCATTCAGCACTCAGACTAGGTGAGAGGCTGCATGCATAACTACCTCTCATGTACCTGTTCTTGCCAGATTTGTTGCTCCTTTATCAGTGAAATCAGCTTGAAAAATGTTCAGGTTTGCCTCATTTTCATATACATTTCCACATTTTTGAGACAAGTAAAAATACTGTAACTCATGTTAGTGGTCACATTTCATTAATGTGAGATGACTAAGTAACAAGCCATGTTTTGATGTGTTTTCTGCTGGATGTAAATGTATGCAACATGGTTTTTTAGGTCATAGAAGTAAGTTCTTCCCGTATGCGCTCAACATCCTAAGTCATAAACCTTTGTACCATGATGCTCCTATTGCTGCAATCGGACTTTAAGTTGTTTGAAAAGCGTTTAAGTAGTCCCTTTTGGCTACCCATGTGAAGAGCCTAAAGAAATGCACTCAACTCTGTTGTAATTATAACTCACACTCAATTATAACTCACACTAAATGTCTCTCTGTGGCAGAGGAATGACCTAGCTAGCTTATGTTTTTTGGATGAAAGTACATCTCCTTTTATAAAGCCACTGTTGCTTGTTTAAAGAAAATGATTAGCGCTGAAGCATAGAAGCCAGATTTTTGTAAAGTAGGTGACTCTGCCAGCTGATCTGTTAATCAGTAATCTGTGGCTCTCCCTTTCACTCAAATGCTGATTTGAATTCTAGAGATAGACCTTCTACCTTTGCCTCCCGTAATTCTGGATAGCTCTTCTCCACCTCAGTAGGATTAAAATTAAGCAGAAAGTAAGTACTTGTTTACTTTTCAGAGACATACAGGTAAGAGGCAATTCACTGTCACTGTGACAGTGTCATGCTTTGAGGTGACACAATGTCTTTTCATTGAGGCGGGTGTGTGTGCACCTGCCTTCTGTCCAGACAGGGTGGTGTTTTCCAAAGAAACTACTGTGGTAAAGGTTTCATGTACTCAGTGGAAGTAGGGTTATCTTATTTGTCTGATCATTTGGGAAAATGTAACAGTAGCGTCTTTTATATAGATATACAAATTAACAATAATAATGTACAGTTTTCTCTGAAATACCTGAGTTTTGCAAGTATCTGTGATGTGTTAGTAAAGCAGATTTTATTAAGTTGCTGTGCTCTTCCACATGATCAAACTTCTTTCCTTTGTTGATGTGCCAATGCAGGGAAACAGTATTACCTTGTCGAAGAAGAACATAAATTTAATCTCTAATAAAATGTAAAGAAAATTTTAGAATTTTTAGTGTTGATGGTATATACAGTGTTCATGGTATCAGTGTAATTACACATCTGTCATATAAGCAAACCAGGATCAAATCAATTCATATATATGATATGTATGACAATTGCATATGTTTATTTTTCTGATATTTTATCATTATACATTCCTGAGTCGTGCCAGAAAGAAGACAATGAAAGATGTTACTGTTAGCTACTTGTAACTTCAGATTCCCATACTTAAATATCTGCTATTGAGTATCTACTTACAGCAAACCTGAACATAATCTAGATACAGCCTCATAAAATAGGAGTTCTTGGGTCTTTCAGACTACACCTAGAGTTCCAGTGAGCTTAATGAACTCACTTTTGGATACAGAAAGTGATAGACACTACTAGAACATATTATATGTGTTCATACTTCAGAGGTGTGTTATGAGTTGATATATGTAATAAGACTTGTCATAATACTCGTGTATTAAGTGGCAGCTAAAGTTCCCTGTGCAGCCTGAATTAAATTAAGAAACCTGTTGGAGGTCACAGATGGGATATGAAGTCTGAATCTTTGGAGTTTCTAGATCCTGTTGCAAAATAGGTATTATTGCCTCCCATAATTATTTCAAGATTATTTCGAGATCATTTCAAGATATGCTCTCTCCTTGAGACCCATCCTCATTGCATTCACGTGTCTGCAAAGATACCCCTTGGTGTCCCTAGTTTCACAGGGCAGCACAGAGCTACCTAAGAAGGAGCAGGACCAGCATAGTTCTGGTACAGTTTGGATTGGAAACCACTAATCCAGGCTGTTAGACCAAGGCATGGCTTATTGAAATGAAATATTATTAATAAATTGAAATATTATCAACATTTATAAAAATATCTTGGACTCCCAAGGAAGAAATCCAAAGCTTCTAATTTCTCCCACCTCTTCAGAGAAAATTTGTATGCAAGCTGACTAATGCACCAAATTTCAGAAAGATACGAATTAAAACTGCTAAGTTATGAATGCCTGAGAAACGGAGTGCATAGTGGAAATGACAGATCCAGCACAGAAATGCTATAATAACTTAATATGATAAATGCAATAAAATCAGAAGTAAGCACCTTTGTGTTTCAGAAGGAGATTATGACTAGACACATTGCTTCTGGAGACTAATTCCCTGCTATCTGGCAGCTGTAGCACTAGCAGGTCTTTACATGCCCACAAGAGCAAATCAGTTTTTGAAGACGTAGTGCATTTGAAACTAGCAATCAGGTTTTTTTATTTTTTTATATCATTATTACAAGCATCTGTAAAGTTTGAAGTGCTGTCTGCTTGAGTAGAGTTCTCTGGAATGGATGTCTAGTGTGTGTCAAACATGTCTAATACTTTGCTTGGCTCTTCTCAGGTTGGGAATTCTTAAAATCATAAGGTAACAAAATGTTTATTTATTTTAGGGGTCATAGAGATGTTTAATGCAGGTACCTTTCAGATGACTAGCATTTGAGAACTGTTACCCTTTTCATTCTATGAAAGCCTTGAAAAAGAGGAAAAAACATTTACTGAGAGACTTGTTAGTGTTCTTCAGAGGCATCCTCTTCTGTCTTCCACACTTTGTAACTGATCACAAGCATACAAATATGAGGTTGGGGGTTTTTTTTTGCTGTCATGAAACACTCTTGAAGAAAGGATTTAGAAAGCAGGTTTGAAGGAAACAAGGTAATGGGAGTATTTTAAACTCCTTCATTCACATGAGGGAAAAGGGTGTTTCAAGTTGTTACTTGCATTGTAATGTGTGAATAATAAAATACTATCAACACTATCAGGCAACTGACTACAAGGTAGTTTTATTGGATAGCAATAGATTACAAGTGGCTGCATTTCAAATCACAAGTAGGTACAATTATTTATGACAACAAATTCATGGAAAACAGTAGTCTTGCTATCCCTTAGAAAATATTGAACAGTTTAATCCCAAGAGACTTAGAAATACAAATATAATGGGATATGCCTGATAGGGAACATACCTCCTGTATATCCTACTGAAATTTAAATGTAATTTGAGTAGTAGCTTTCCTGCTTGTCTGTGACTGATGTTAAAACTCATATCTGTAGCAAATAAAATAAATAATCTCTGATAATATAAATGGAAAATGGGTAATAAATTTATGTTCATTAGTAATGAATAGAATTTAAATGTGTAGATCTCTAAGGACCAGAAATATGATTTTCTTTAATCATTTCTGAAAGGCTTTGTGTAATGCCAAAATTCCTTCAAGAATAGGTATAAAAAGTCAGCTAATCAGAAAGTCAGACTGGTCAACTGAAATACTTTGACTAGACAATATTTTTCTTCATGCTGTAGAGCTCTGAGTGGAATTACAGACACTGGATTCTTGAATATATCATAAAACAATCTTAAAATTGTTGAAGAATCTGTGGTTTAGTAGCCTGTGTAAATTTACAGCAATACTGCAAAATTATGTATTTGCTACTATGTGGAATAACAGGATTTTGATTACAAACTTAGAGATGATAAATACCAAGAACATGTTAAAACTCTGGCACCTTTTCAACCTGTAAAACCACCTCACTGGCTACTGCAGATAGATTTTCATAATAAAACACTGGATCATTTCTTGTAATAAGTTACAAGGTTAGAACTATTGCATAAAACATGTTAAGAATACAATGAAAAAAACCCATAAGCTGCTTGCTCTCACTTGTGGTAGACCAAGGCTGTGACAGGAACACAAGTTATGGGCTTACTTTTTCCAAAATATTTGCAGGAGAGGTGTAGGCGTATTGGCAAGCCCTGCACCCTGTTCACAGTGCTAGAAGCATCTGTTATTTCAGGGAAATAATTTTGGCTTCTGTTGTTTTAACTGAGTTCTGCTGCTGATACAGTTATATCTGTGGCAGAACATTTACTGGCATAAATGTTTGTTTAGAAATGTCATTAGGGTTTTTTTCTCCATTTCTATTATGAAAACTGGGCTACCAGCATATGCATGTTCATCAATTTCTTACAGTTTTTATAACAATAGTAATCTCTTAGGCATAAATATCTTGTCAGCCATTTCACATTATTATTTTCCCTGGGAACTCCATGGTGGCATTTTTAACCAAGGAAAAAACTGATCAGGTACACTAAGAAAATACTGACAGTAGCCACATGCAGAGACATTGTCAAACCGAAGAGATATTACCCCATCCTTCTTACATGTATGGAGTTTGCTGCAGGGGTGCTCCAGTGACTTAAAACAGGTGCTTGGGGAGAGCAACTGAGCTTTTGCATGTTACATTTTCTCCTGCGTGCACTATCCCAGTTATGTCCAGCCCTGAAAGTCTTATCTCTGCTATATTGGCAGTTCAAACTAAGCTTTGTCCCTAAGGCTTTTCAGTCCAAAAAACCCTCCTCTGAGCTAAATCCTGGTTTAACTCTGATTCAGCTAGCTTCCTGGGGTAAGGTGGAGGGTTGTAGCACATGGAGGGTGAAGAAGAGGAAAGTTGAAGTTTGTATTGCTGTGCTGTAATAAGAGTGCAGTATCTGGGTTTACAAGTTCATCTAATCGTGATCCATGGACACTGTGTTGCTGCTTTGTGTTATGCATGCTGTTTCTCGGGGTGGCTGGCATAGCTGGGAGAGGCATTGCTGACAGACTCGTGTTTCAGATGTATATTGTGTAGGCATTACTCGCCTCTATTACGAAAACATTTTCTGGCAGGATTTGTCTGTGTTTGATTTCTTTATATCATTGTTTAAGAAAGAAAACCCCAAACAAATCAAAACCAAGACAAATCCAAGTAGCTAGAACAAGGTGCTGTTTTAGAGATTGTATAATAATTTGTAGCACAGGGAGCTGGCCTGTATTTGTGTGAAAATTGTTAAGATATATTTAAAACGAGAAGAAAATAGCAATATATCTTGAGGTTAAAACCTCTTCCATGTATGTGGTTTACATTGAATATGTTAATGTGCTGTGCATTCATTGATTTAATACAAAAACACCATCTGTGTAACAAAGATCAAAATAACTTCTGTATTTTCTTCATATTGAGCCAAGTAGTTTCCAGATACCACACAGCAGGAAGAGCAAACACCTTGCACCACTTTCCCCTATCTCTGGGGTACCATTTTCTTTGGTATTCTCTCCTTAGTGGTGTCTTACTGGGCAGGGTGACTTTTCACTAAGGGTCAGCTGATTGTGTCTGAGCTGTGCTTAACTCCCTGATTGCATTTTTTTAACTGTGTTATCCATTCTTACCAGTGTGGAGGAATAACCCCACAAGAAAAGAGGTGCAGCCCAGCATACTTCATGCTGGAAGCTCACTTGAAATGGCCTCATGGCAGGGTGCTCTTTTCCACATATCTTGTTCTGAAATCTTCCTAATTTTCATATCCCTTCTTGTTCATATCTCCTCTGATTTGTTAATTCCTTTTTTTTTTTTTTCCCCATGGACTGTTTGGGTTGCTTGGTTGGTTGGTGAGGTGTGTGTTCTTTTGTTCCTCTCTGCAGCCTTGGGCTCCTTTTTGGTGCTTCTTTACCATTTCACTGGAGCCAGCAGTGCTTTTGGCTTTGGCTCATCTGTGACTGCACTGAACCACTTAGTTCTGATTTAGACTAGAAATAGAAACTAAAAAAATAAATAAATCTAGAAACGTATTTTGAACTAGACATATTTTTGAAGCAACCTATGCTGGTTTAAAGGGAGAAAGATGTGGGGCACCTCAAGTTTTAGGGAGATGTCAGCAGCTGTGTCTCCTCTCCTCTAGCCTGCCTCTTCATTTCTTTCTTTCTTAGTTGATAATTACTTTTTTGTTAATTTGGTTGAATCTTGAGAAAACTTGAGGGACAGGCTCAATTCGTTTTCAGAAAACCCGCTCAATCTGCGTTTCAGGTCAATGCCCTGCTAGAAAACAGACTCTCAGTTCTGTAGACCCTGGCTTGGGTGCAGTGCATGTCAGCAGACAGCGAGAAAAAGCCATGTTTAGGCTGTCATGTTTGAGTTCTACATACTGGCTTCAGCAAGAGCAGGACTGGTTGCAGGATTAACTTTAAAGAAGTTCCTCACTACTTAATCCACAGTAGCTGCTGATAGGATGTTTGGTGCATCTCCTTTTACCATTACTGCTCTTCTGCTCAGACCTGGCCTTTCCTAATCCAGAGTCAGTATTGGTGTGGACAACAAGGTTGGAAAACATCGATTTAGGAAATGAAAGGTAGCTTATTGCTATCTTGAGGAACCAGGATCTTGGCACTTTGCACTGAAACTTACATATTTATTCCTTGCACTTTCAAGTTGATGTGAGAGGAAGGATCAAATCCTTTTCAAATTTCAGATAATTACTAAGTAGCTTATTCTAAGATTAAATTTGCATTCTTACAGGAAAGCTATGAACCTTGCAATATTTCAATTAGTAATACTTTTTGACTTCAAAATGCTTTCGGATTGCCTGTGACCACATCTAAAGAGATACTGGGGACGTTGTGACTAATTATGAGAACTGCATGCTGGTGTTGTAACTGGCTAGCTTTGCCTTCCTCAAACAAAAGAAAGGATTTCTTGCAGAAAGTCTGTATCTGTGAAGAGCAATAATCATAAATGATTGGCATATATCTGCGCAGTTACAATTTTGGTATCTCAATTCTAGAACTACTCTGTTATTACTTCCTTTTTTGCTTCAAAACCTGACTTAGAGCATAGACTGACTGGCATAAAATAAAACAATGGGCTTGTTTCCAAATGAAGGTGGGTGATTTGCTATAACATGAAGTTAACTAAGTGAATTTTGCTTGCTCCCCAAATAACTGCAGTGCTGCATAGATCTGAACAAAAACTTTGTACTTCCAGTATCTTTGAGGATATTGTTTTAAGGTGGCTTTCTTTTAGTTTCTAGATTGCTATTGACTGGGTTTCTAGCTTGTTATCTTCTGCTTCTAGCTGCTGTGCAGACATGCAGGCTACCCAAGGCTTTACACTTACCAGGCACTGCCCTGTTCCTCTGTCCTGCTAGTTGATAACATTAGGTAGGAATTAAGGTTCCTGCTAATGTCAAATTTTAGCAAAGACCCCTCTTACACTGGCAGTGTAAGAAAAGAAAACCATAGGGTGTGGTACCAGAACAGGTAAGTTCATCTCTAACCCAAATTTGCAGGGGCACAATTTTTGCAAGTGGAACAAGATTTTGTCATGGATTTAAATGCTTTACATTACACTGAAGTTCCCAATATGAGTGTAATAGGATTTTCAATGATTGTACTCAGGGACAGGAGAGGATAAAAAAGGAAAGTTGTTCCTGCCGCTGCAACCCTAAATCTTGGGGTAGAGTCATTGTCTAAGACTGTAGCCGTCTTGAGCCAACAGTTCACTGCTGCAAGAAACCATAATACAGAAGGAAACAGAAGGGGGGTGGGGGGTGGGGAAAGGGCCTAGTTTTCTGTTGCATTAGCAAGTCAGATCAGTTCCCCATGCAGGTAGATGGGTAATAAAGGGCAGAGAGGGGGAGGTGGGAATGGCTCGCTGGAGCAGGTGGAAGGTAGGGTGGGGTGACCCCTTTTTATTGGCAGGCAATGCAAATAGCTCAGCCTTAAACTATAACTTCATATACATACATAACTTATATAACTATAACTTTCTAGCACTGATGTCGAATACCTGTGATCTTTTAAAAACCTGCATCCTGTTCTGCATCTTTTTTAGCATTCAACTGAAGGTGCTGGTGGTGGCAGACTGGCTTGAGTTTGGGCAGAGAGGTATCTGATTCTGTGCTCCACCTAAGTCTTAAGTTCTTTAAAGGTGTTTTTCTTGCACTTGGGATCTATGTAGGGCACAGATGTATTAGTTAAACATGTTCATTGGTGATGCAGTATCAGTGAAAGTGAAGGTTTCAGTGCTGACTTGCAGTGTATTTGCCACTTATTTACTTTTTAGGATACCCAGTGGGATATGAGAGTGAACTTGTCCTGCTCTTATTTGAGCCTCAGTATGCTTACTGTGCATGTTCGTGCAATTGCTGTGAAGAAAAAATCACTAAAATAGTCTGTAAACCTGAGCAGCTGTAGTGGCTTTCTCCACAGAAAAATGAAAGGATTCTATCCCAGACACCCTGTGAGTTTGCTCTGTGTCTTGCTGCAACTGTGGCCTGGCAGCACAGGAGCATGGTCCTACCTGAAAAACATGCTGCAGTACAATCTGAGCTGCAGTTGGTCCTCTCCCCAAAGCCCTGCTGCTCAATCTCATTGCCCTCTTGCCCTCAGAGACTATTTACTCCTTAAAAACACCTCTCAAACAGCTGCACAAGGTGCATGCAGGCAAGCACTTCTAAATAATACGGCTCCTTTGATAGCTAGTTTTTAGAGCAGAGTGAGATGAGATGAGATGAGCTCCTTGATTTTCACAGAGCTGAATGTTTGCTCAGTTCTCTGTAGCACACACCCCTAGGGAAAATGACAGCCTGCAATCATTTTGGCAGAGCTAGATGCCATGTAGGTGTCATACAGTATCCACTGTTGGTTACTCACAAGTTAGAGATGATGAGAAAGTATTTTGAAAGAATTTAAAGGCCGGAACTTCATTCTGGAAAAAAAAAAAACCCAACAAACCAAACACAAAATGCTTTGCTCTCAATGTATGAATCCCTTTGCTGTTGGGCTCTCAACTTAAGTGTTATGGTGATTTTATAATCTCTTGAACAAAACTAGAGAATGATGGGCAAAACTGGACAGTGAAGCAACAAAAAAATTCATGGCTCAATTAAAAAAAAAAAAATTAACAAGCAAAAAGGTTCATGTTGAGTCATCCCAGCTCTCTTCTAGTGCTTCATTTTGTGTGAGTTTGCAAAGAGGATGGAGAGATGCCAAAATTCAGAGAGGAGATCCCATGTAATCCTGTAGTGTGCCAGAGAGGAAAGGCTGGGCAGAAGGATTACATGTGCTCCTGATGTGTTCATTTATGATAATGCAGCTTTGCTATTTGCCAACCAAATGGATACCTAAAAGAGGAGATTAATAGTGGGGAACATCAGCTCAAACCTGCTATGGCTGTTTGAAATAAGTTTTATCTAATAAACGGTATTTCTGTAAGGTCATTCTGCATTTTAGTTGTTTTACTGCAGTCTCTTGCTAATTGATTGGAAACTTGTCTTGAGAGGTCAAGTTTGTTCCGTGGTTTTGTTAAGAGTGAGAGCTGTTAGATGTGGCATGAGGCTGTACAGCCTTTTTGGGCAGCAAATCCCTGCAAAAAGGCCTCGTGTTATCAGTGTCACAGGGATATGCTTTTGATGTGGGTAGCTGTAGCCCTGGGGTAGGGACAGCACACGACCCGTGGGCACTGGGCCTGTGCTGGTGCTGGGGGTGAAACCTGCTTGAGTTTTGAACCAGTGCATGAATGTCCCCATCTTCAAGTCCAGTCTGATTCAAAACATACAATGCCTAAAGAAGCAAATTTCTTCAGGTATCATTTAGCTTTAACTATTTAATTAGTTTTACTGACAGTAAAGGAGAAGTGAGTGTGATATGTCAGCAAACAAACTAATTTTTTTTTTTTTGAGAATGTATTATTAATAATATTAAGGCATTGAAATACCTGATGTGGATCCCTCTTCTGCAGACAGAAGGAGTATCTTTGGTGCAATATTTGCATTTCATAAGCTTTGCTGAGATTCATATCAAGTGTAGAGAGTATGATCAACTGTTTTGCAGAATTTAATAGGAGATAAACACCGGTTTTAGTGCATGGAGAGGCGCCTGTTTAGTGATAAGGCTAAGATTAGTATCAGCATTTCCACAATACTCTTTGTTTCCCAACTCTAATATAAAGTGCTGTCAAAAAATGAACTTAAAATATAACTTGATTCAATTGGGGTGGGGCAATGAGGAAACAAGAAAAAAAGTGTATTTTTTTAGCATTTTATTTTTTGTTTAACTTGTTTGTACTTGACTGCTGGTTTGTACTGAATCATCCACTCTGTTTCTCAGTAGAAGAATGCAACTTCATGTGTAAAAGTTAATTCTTAGTAAAACAGGAGATACTTGTAAAGAGAGTAGATAATCCAGATAACCTTCAGGTTCACAGTAGCCTGCCTTTTACTTAATCTTTGCTTCGAGTAGATCAGGAAACCAGGTTAAATCAAACAAGTGTGCCTTCATTTCTGAGGCTTTGTTCCAGGCTTAACACTGAGCATGAAAAATGCTGGTTGCCATTTCATGGGGTGAAGGTTGCCAGATCCACCAGCTCTTCTCAGACCCTTTTGCTGGCGTATGGGGAGCTTTTGGCAAGGCGGTATTTCAGAAATGCTCCCACATCCACTACACAAAGTAGTTAGAAAGTGCCAATGCCCCTTTAAAATTCTACGTGATAATTTTTTGGTGCCTTTTTTGTTGTAACCAAACGTAACGTTATCTGATGAAGAATCTCACAAATTCCCTGTCATAATATTTTACCGTGCTGTAAGTGATTTCACTGGCAGTTCTTAGCAGCTTTGCAGAAGCAGATGTTGCCCTCCATTTTGAGAGGAATGCACCATCTCCTTGAAATGGCAGCTCTGGAATGGATCACTGGGTGTGTTGTCAAGCCACATTTAAAAGAAAAACAAAGGAGCGGGGGGGGTCAGAAGGTTTCATAGGCTCAGAGTGGCAGAGGCCATATTGTACAGAAGGTGGAAGACCTCGCCAGACAAACATTTTTTTAAGGCCTTTCCCCATCAGAAAAATCTTAAATTTTCTTGCTAGCACTTGGGATCGCCCAGTGTCCATAACTGCCTCAAGTCTGAGTGCCCTCAAAAGGCTTTGAATATTTCCTGTTGTCAGTAGGGAATGTCTGTGTACAGTGCTACTGCCTCCATGGGCCGTGTTTTTGTTGTGTGCCAAGTGCTGCTGCTGCAGCCTCAAATGGTGGTGAAGGGTTTGAATCTCGGGCCCCACAGGTGCTCAGCAGTCCAGGCTTGTGAGGTTCGTTTTGACACATAACTTCATTATTTCACATATTCTGAAATTATTTTATGTTTTAACCATGTTAAATGTTCATCTTACTGAGTTCAGCACTTTATGAAGTTAAATCTGCTAAAGCCCTCTGTCGTGACATAAGTCCGCGGAGGGAAAATGCATGTCAGCGGGTGTCGTCCTGCAGTGTTTGGTGAAGGCCTTTTTGCACGACTGAAGTGTTTCAGTACCCAGCTAAAGTAAACTGAGTCATATGGGGAACTCTAGTCTTGTTGCTATTAACTGTTCTAATTGTAGCACATTTAACAGTCAAAAAATTTAGTACTCGTTTATGAAGGGCTTGTAGGTGCAGTGGCAGAAGGGTATGACTGAAAGATGGACTTATTTTGGGAAACCTAATTATAACTGCATCATTTTACTTTTCCATTATTGTTGCCCAATTTTGTCGTGCTCCTAGTGTTGCTATTAATGTCTTCCCAAATGTCAAATTCAGACTGCTGATGGTGATCATCTCATGTCATATTACTAAATATATACACGCTGTTGAGAATGTCTGATGTAAATGTTATGCCAGACCTTCTACATATGCATATTAGAAGACTTCTTATGCTAAATACCTGCTATCAAATACATACTTAACTATTTTCCTAAGTAGTATACGAAACAAATTAAGACTTTTTTTCTTTTGAAGTCATCATGCTATTGCATTATTTGAAATGATCTGTGGTAGGAAAGACCTCACTTCTGAATGGTTGTGACACTAAATGATGCTAAGTAAGAAGTTCCAGATAAATCTTCACTTTGAACTGAAAGCTAATGTAATTTCCTTATAAATGTTTCTCTGAGAGATCTGGATGCATGTGACTACCACCTAGCAGTCAAATGAAGAAAATCAAAAAATGCCTCAGGGACATTCTTAGTAAAACTTTCTAATATATTAAAAAAAAAAGTTGTTCCTTCTAGTCCGCTAAATTCAATACAGCTTCAATTATTAATATTAAATAACTCTTTATTTCTTTTTTCTGAGTCATTTTGGAAATGTAAAGTCACGTTAGTTGGCTGTATGTGAATGAACACCTACTGTGTGCAGCATAAGTTGTGTTGTTCAGTTTACTAGTTCTTGCAAACACCTTGTGAAAAGTTTTCCTCTGATATATATTGAATTTCATGTGTTCAAGTTATTTGAAGTGTACAATATTTGTAATTTGGATTGAAACATCAATTACATGCTGTTGTAGCTGCTCTTTAAATGTTTTTCTTTGTAAGAAATCACCTGTAGCTTCACTGTGTAAATAAGATTGCAAACATAACTGAAAAAGGAGTTAGTATCTTGTTGCTACTGAAAATGGTTGCAAATGACTGTGGAGATTATGTACCAAGGGAATAAGATTTCACCTTTCTGATAGTTTTGTGATGTTTCCAGTGGCCTTTAGTATCTGCCATTATGCTATTTTCATGGTTCAAAAGCAAGGTCTTGAAATATTAAAATTATAAATGTATTTATTATATTCACCACGTCTGAAAAAAAAAAAAGATGTCTGAATTCTAGCACATGAATACATGATTGTGGGGTTTCAAAGTGCCTGTATCCTGTTAGAACAGCAAACCTTTGGATATCAATTTTGATGAAATGAGGGATGCCATTTGTTTTTATTAAGCTGGGATTTGAATGTTTGGAGAAAGCATTGGGGGAGGCATTTCTTATGGAAATGGAAGTAATAATCGTCATTTGTGATGTTAAAAATGTTCGTTTTGCCATAGTTACATCCTTTCTAAAAAAACCTAGGAATGTGTGCCTAAAACAAATATATGCTTATTTTCCATTTCTACTCATAACTTTGGCTTTTTATTATTATTTTAATTTTCAGAGTTTTTTATGTGTAAGACCAAAACCAGAATTGAATAAACTGCTCTCTAAATGTGCCATTGTTTATTTGTGATGGAAAGGGCAGTGTATTGATTACAGAATACTGAGGCATTGAAAACTCTACGTTCTATTATCAAGTCATAAGGGAAATTAATGAGTGATGTTTTTCAGTCAAGGAACTTTGGAATAAAGTTTAAATTAACTATTTTATCTGACCACAAACAAAAAGACAAGAATAAAAGAACAAGCTTGTAATTCAGCCATTTCCTCTCTTTTTCTTAATTCAATGAACATCTTTCCATCTTTTGTGCTGCTTTCCACTCATCTGTTTGGTTAGTCACATATTCCAAATACCAAATCTTGTATAAGTGTGGTAGAAGAAGCTTGCAATTTCTATGAAAGATAAGGTTTTAGTTGGTCGATCTAAATTTGCCAGTGTACTTACATGATTTTAGATGTAATATACAGTAAGTGAGATGATGCAACAGATGTTTTTGGATTTAGACCTGTCTTATATCCTGGCCAACTCTCTTCACCACAGGAAATTTTAGTTATTTTTGTATTTTTCAGTGTCCAACCTTGAGGCGTTTTGTACTACTTCTCTAATTATGCTTATGAAGTGACATTTGGGGAACCCTGAGGGACTACTGGGAAATCATTTTCGTAAAGGTTGCTGTTCAGTATAGGATGTGGGAATAATTAGTTTTTATGATGGGTTGTGTTTGTTTACAAGGAAATTGTATCCTACATTTAGTAACGTAAAGCCAGTGCACTCTTCTTTATGCAGTAATTGTTGTCTTCTTCTATAAAATTAATTCAAGAATTCAGTACAATCTTTTTTAACTCAGGGTTATAATTTTAGTGCATTTTGTGTTCATGATGAACATGATTATTCTTAAGTGTGTTTGAGATTAAGGATGGCTTTATGAACTCAGCATTATAATTGTTGATCCTCATTTCAATGTCTTGTGTTTCAGCATCAGCATGAGGATGTTTTTGTTATGAGGAGTTCTTGCAAGAAGTCCATATGCTGGAGGGCAAGCTAGCGTGGAGAAACTGGCAAATACAGAGAGATGCAATTAGCAGAAAAGGAAAGAAAATTTTCTGAAGTTATATATATCCAGCAATAATAGAAATAAGGGAGGGAATCACAGTGTATATTGGAAAAAACGTGTAGATTGGAGAACAAAGTAAGCATAGCATTTCTGTGGAGAAAGTTGTCTAAGTCCTAATTTTTTTAAATAGTAGACCGCACACAGCACTGATAAATAACCTGTATAAAAGTGAGGAGAGGAAGGGGGTAATTTAGTGTCTTTCTACCTCTAACTTAGAACCGTAGCCTCTATATGAGATTCAGTTGAAGATGGAAGCTGTGCCATAGATTTAAGTGCAGTGTGCGCTTCACCATGTCCTGAACTGTGAATCAGGAGCAGCTGAGCACATGATGACGCTCTCTCGCTTTGGGTAGATCAAATTAGGACATTCAATAACTTCCTTACAATAATTCAATATAAAAATTTTAGTTAGGAGTGGGGAGGATTGAGCCTAAGGGTAAGAAAGACGGTGCACGCATGAAGCTTGAGAGAACCCTTTCACTGGAGCATAAGGTGCAGTTGAGTATAGGCAGTATTTTCCTTTTTAATTTTTTTGAGTTGTCTACTGCCAATGCAAACCTTGTCAAGCCTGCATTTTGTAGTGTGGTATACAGTCAGTGGCAGCTGCCATGTACAGCACGTAGGGTGCCAAAAGGCCCCTCTCCATGCAGGTTGGATCTACAGGCATGAGTGTCTGAAAATCCAGTCTTTCATCTTTCTGAGCATTCCCTCCCTTGCCAAGATTACACCTGTGACAGCCCCACAGAGATATTTGTTTGCTGCTCTTGATATTGTTAATATTAAATATTAAAATTAAGTATAAAATATTAATATTTTAGTAGTCACACAAGTCTCCACACATCTTCAGAGCCTCTTTGTACTAAGCACTTTTCAACCATGTAGAGGCACAGCCCTGTCCTGAAGAGCTTGTAATAGGAAACAAAGGATATATGAAAAACGGGGAATGCTGACTCAATCACGTACCTCTATAATATATTTTGATTTTATTTTATCAGTGAAACACCAAATGTTCCTATTTTCTCTTCAGCCAAGCTGTTGGTTGGCTGATTTGGAAGGAGAAACTGCAAGTAGGTATGGGTTTGGGTCTGATTGCCCTTCCCATATACTTAAACATATTTCTGTAATTTATAAAAACCTGTCATTTCTCTTCTAAATTTAAAAAAATAATAATTTCAGATGCAATATTCAAAAATATTAAAGAGAATTAAATTTATAGGTCATGTTCCTGGCTGCCCCTCTCTTGTATTTTACCATCTAAAGAGTATCCCAGTGCTACAAATACGCCTTTTGTGGCTAAAGTTTACTGACTTCAGTCAAATTGGCAACAGTACAAATTGATTCCAGATCGAGGATCCAAGTTTATTGCAATTGTTTGAAAACAGATGCTGATTCAAATTACTGCATTTAACAGCTAGAATTAAAATGCCACAGTCTGGTGGTAAAGCGTTGATTTGGGTGACGTGGGGTGTGGCGCAAACTGCTCCAAGGGCAGCCTCTGCTGTGCCATTTGTGGCTGTGCTGCACAGGAGAGGCAGTGGGGCAAAGGCACAAGGAGGAGGCCACTGCAGCAGGATGGCCCTGCAACCCGGCTTGTTTGGATCAGTGGGGCCTTGGGGAGCCCCATCCAGCAGGCCCAACTTCTGTCTGTCTACCCTGACAGACAGAGTCTCCTCCTGGATGGGGCCTTGTTTGCCTGCAGTTGCACTGATCAGGAATAAAATTTGTTTGGATAAGATTATCTGAGGCTAGCCAGTTTTTTTTATAGTATTGTCTGAGCAGAAGCACTTCTGGGAAGAGAAATTCTTTATTTGTAATGACTTGTGAAGGTTATTATGGTCCCTAATACACAAATCCTCACAATGCACTCTGATGATCAAGGATCTCTGTCATGCAAGAACTGTTGAATTCAGTCATACAAGATATACACCCAGTAGAAATTGATACACCAACACCAGTAAGTATCATAGACTGGTGGGATATGGGCTTTGGAAGGAAAGCAGAGACTGGCTTTCATTAGGATTTCTCCTACTTCTGAAGGAGTACCTCAATGTACAAAGATGGGGAGAAGTCCCTGCATGGGCATCTGGCAAAGCTGCTGCATAGAGGTGGGTGAAGGATTCACTTCTGCATTTTAGCTCTGGTTGCCTGTGTTATCTAGCCCACATACTCTGGTGTCTGCTTCTGTGTGTGTGTGGCTTTGAAGGTTTTGTGTTTCTGTGTCTCCTTGCTTGGGGATTCTCTAAAGAACTTCCCCCACTCCATTAGAAAGTGAATCATTCCATAAAATTAAGAAGAATACAGCGTGTTTCCTTTTGCGTTTTTATGACAGTATCAAAAGTTCCTGACCAGTTTCCCTGGCTTGCTGGCATGTATGTCTAGTTTGTATTGCACTTCAGCCTCTGCTGTTGGTCAAAAAGGGACCCAGTCCATCCATGCTTCTGGTTTTTCTGTGTGCTCCGTTTAGTGTCATGTTCATCTTCTGCCACTAACCTTAACCTCTCATATCTGTGCTGTAAAAGTTGATAATTTCTTGAAGTGTTTCTGCTTTCTGAGAAACCTAAGTATGCAAAAGTGGTATTTTAAATACTGTACCTTATTCTAGCTGTACATGTATCTACATGTATTAGTATTTCAGATGTCTGGTTTTGAATGGTTTTAGGTTTTCCTAATGTTTTTTTTTTAATTAAAACAGACATCTCCTCCTAAATATAGCAACTGCATAGTGACATCACTTTTTGCATGAAAATATGTCAACATTTTGTATTCTGTGCTCAAGGATAGTCTCTTACTTTATGAAAACACGATTTAATCTTTAAATGCTTTGTTTATTTGGGGCTTCTAAGCATTACATGTTTTATAATCTAGTTGTTTATGATAACATGAGACTGTGGCATTTTTATGGTGTCTTACATCAACTTACATACATACCTTATTGCGAAACTTACAGTTTTGTGGTCTCTGTTTTTACTGCCACAGTCTTTCAAATAAATCATGAAGGAAATTAGGTTTAAATAGGACTGCCATGTTTTCAAATTGATGTCTTCTCAAAGCAGAAGAGAGTCATGGCCACTCTGTCCAGCGAAGCAGTATGCTTAGTCACACTAGCTCATCATGGTGTCACTCTTCTTCCACAGTTTTTTGCTTTAGTTTCCATGACTTGTCGTCATCATTTTATTCATTCTTAAGAATGCGCATGGTCCAACCTCTCTGTCTCTTTTAATTACTCCTGTTACTATACTGTTACACAATTCCAAGGTGTCCTTCACGTGTTTCCATGTATTCTTCTCATCTCCGAATAAACGAGTGTTACTGAACTCTACAGAGTATGGCAGAGCTCACTGGAAACCCATCACACCATTGTAGCTGTTGAGACACAATGTGTTGATTCGCCCCAAAATTATTTGCATCTCTTGTTGCTGCCCCTTTAATTTTCTCCATGGTAGAGTCTTCCTCCAGCCCCTTCCACACTCCTGTCAGTAGGTGAACTTTGTGTTCGTGTATTTGTTTGTAGCTTGAACAGAGAGCTATAAAACAATTCAAGAGAACTTTTTGCTCTTGACAGTCACTCAGTCACTAGCACCCTAAGGGTTGTCTTCTTGGAGCTTTTGTTTCCCTTTTCAGAGTTAATTAGAGACATAAAGACTGTTTTGTCTTGAGACCTACAACCACTGAAAAGCAACAAAGGATCAGAACAAATCACTGAACTTCTTACGGCATACAAGACTTGGTCATCTCATTAAGTATTTATCTATGCTCTTTTTTTTTTTCTCTCCACATTTCATGTTTCTCAGAAGGGACAGAGTACCTTATCACCACATCCACTTGTCCTTATGCCTCTTTGTGAAGTACCAATGGGAAGCTTAATCGTTTTTTAGTGAGCCAGACATAAAAAAATTGCTTTTAGTTTAAGCATTTTTCAGTTTTGCAGGAAAATCTTATGACTGTGGGCTCTTTTAAGTTCTGTTTGCCTAAGTATGGCAAACCTTTGTGGTACCTGAATCCTGTGAGTTTTGATTCTGGTGTTTCAGTTTGGGTTTTTTTTGTTTAACTCTTTGTTTTCATTTAGGGGTTTTGCTCGGGGATTTTTTGTTGTAGACCTTCTAGTCTGCATCATTATATGGTTTAAACATGTACATAATGAGATACTTCCCTTTCGCATTCTTATTTCTTTTCTGAATCAAGGATTTCAATCTTGAGAAATTTATACCTGGTTTTGTATTGGTCTGTGCATCTTCTGCATGCAGGTTCCTGTACTCTTCACATTTGGTTCTTGGTGTTGAGCACCATTGCAGCCTCGACTGTTGCCAGTGAGTGCATTGCTCTTCTGCCATCTGGGTCACTGTGTTTTAAAAGTATTAAACTTCAGTATATCCCAAAGAGTACTTTCTGACCCAAATGGAGAAATGAAAGCACAAGTCTTGGAACTTGTCTGCAAAAAGGAGCTAAATTTGTCTACCAGCAAGATCTATATGTACTGAAGGGTTTTTTTAACTTATCCCCATAGGGTGAAATATCCAGATTATGTTTTCTGTATTACTTAGCTTTTAAGGGTCAGTGTAATGCTCTGCTATGTTTTTCTGTGTTATTGTGCATTGGAACTCCTGGCTTTTCATAAGCTATTCTTATATGTATTTGTGGACTTTTCTAGTTTTATTTTAGGAAGCTTATAAAAAATTTTAGAGGACATGTATGCAGAGCTCCATATACAACCACAGCATCTTATGATGCAGACTCCAAAATAATGAAGCTTTTTCATGCTTCTGTTTCTTTGATTTTTTTCAAGAGGATTGCTAGCTGCTCGCTTCTGTATGTTGATGTGAATGTTTGTATTTCGATAATATTCTGTCCCAAGTCTGGTATTCATTCCCTGCTACAAGTCTTGCCCAGCAAGACTTTTATCCTGTACAATTGAAATAGTGTGTTTCACTTTGCAGTGTTCTACTCAGTATGGCTATTGAACCTCTCTACTAAGCTACAAGTACAAAATTTTGATCATATTTTTATCTAACATCTCTAAGTTTTAAACTACTATTTTGATGCATAGCAACTATTAAGTAATTTGCTGCACTTAAAATCTCCATAACATTGCTTAGTAGCATTAACTTTTCATTCTCTCTTCTCAAGTTTAGCCAAAATTTGACTATTTCTGTACTCAAAAGAAGACGTTTTCTTGTGTGTGTCTGATCGTTTGTACTTAATTTTTTCCTAATTGTTTTCTATTTGAATTATTGAATTTATTCTGGTGACTGATACTCTGCTTTGTGTAAATTCAGTGAGTAGCTTATCTCAGAAATTCACAGTAAAATGCAAGTAGATGAGATGATTTCTCTGAGTAAGCTAAAATAAGCTGGATAGAGGATTATCCTTGTCAAAGAAACCTGAGAGAAAATTTTATATTTGAAATTGTGAAAGACAGTTTCAGATGTCAGCTGTTTTGAAGAAAATAAAAAGTTGAGGCCAGAAAATAAAGAAAACAAGCATCAGCAGTTGATATAATAAAACCTTGTGTGTGATTCTCCTTTTTTCCTTTCCTGTCATGTGTTGTGAATGTTGACATGGGGCATAATAGAAAAATTTTAGAGGAGTCTTACCAGAACCTTTACCAATGATAAAAATTCATTTCCAGAGTTGTCGTCTAGATCTGCTGTAGTGCTCAAGTCATTAAATTCTCTAATCTGGTGGCAGGTGGGTAAAATTGAATTAACAGGATTTCAAAATATACTTAAACTTAAGGCTAGGAGTGAAATAGGTCCTGTGTTCTGGGCAGAGCAGACTTGAATGGCTCCTTTGAAGGAATCCTACCCTAGAGGGCTCAGCAGCTTCATGCTCATTAAAAGTAAGAATCATAACTTGACCTTTGGCAATAGATTCTGTATGTGTTTGACTGTGTTTAGATGAGGCAAATAAATGCAGTGCTTTAGATGCTGATGCAATTCAAATGGAGTAATGAAAGAAAAACTTGTTTCTTTCTACGTAGAGACATTTTCCCTCCCACTGTTGCTACCACACATGCAAGGGCACTGACGTAGAAAAGAGAGGCATTACCAGAGTCAGCAAGACCTTAGGGACCATTGTTATTCTAACTAGTGCGACAGAAACATGCTCTGAACAAGGTACAAGGGCAGCAGTCTGGAAACTTCTCGTAGCTGCCCCTTTCTCAGCTGCACAGTCACTAGTGGCAAGTGTCACCGACACGACTTGGTGGCAGCCTTTACAGTGCTGGATGGCCGCAGGCAGCTCTAATTATTTGTTGAAGTCTGCTGATAGCACAGCAGGTAGTGTCCCATAACAGTGCTGCCCAACTTCACAATTTGCTTCCTGCTCAGAGGTGAGAAGGGCTATTGAACAAGAGCTGTAGGATTATTGGAGGTGTTGAGAGGAGCTGCTGCCTAGAGGGATGCCTGTTTTGTAAAGGTGTTTTCTTTTGAAAGCACATTTTAGCAACCATTTCTTGTATTAGCTTCACAAAATATTTGAAGCTGTATCTGCTTTTCAGGTAGAAAATGTCTATAAAGTAATTTCAAGATATTTACCAAACCATTGTGGGTTTTCTCTATTCTTTCTTTGTCCTCTTTTCATCTTCCAAATTGCATTTTCTGGGAATTAAATAATAATGGGCCTGTTTCGTCAAAACTCCTTAGCCGCTGCAGTATTGCAGCCCAAAGAGAGTGTGGGAGTCTTCTAGCAGTACATTGAATATCTGGTCTGATAATTCTCAGGAACAAAAATATGATTTCAGTTGCTAAAATCCGAGCTGCCATATTTTCAGGTAATTACTGAGAAAAAATTATCTTACTGAATGGGAAGCGGTGACTGAATGTACCCCAATTTTCAAGTACAAGTAAGTTTAGAGAATGCCTCCTATAATAGGGATATCTGCTGCTCTTATAGAATCCTTAGGTTTATATAACAGTCTCTGTGATGTTATTTCATCTCCCTCATCAATTTGTGAGAAAATTTGGGAGTTTTTCTTCTCTTGGAGTGTATAATTAAGTTTTCACAGCTATATCTTAATTTTATTTTCCTCCCCTTTTTTCTGCCTTTTTCTCACTTTTCTATTCTGTTGTGTATGTATACAGTCATTACAGAAACAGAATTTATGGTATTTTGTAGTGTCTCTACACCATGTTGTGCATAATACCAGGAAAAAAGTAACAAAAAGTCAGATGGTGTTTTTAGGAAAGTGTCACACTGAAAATTACTGCAGACATTAAATAGTAACATTGTTATGTGCCTCTGATCTTGACAGATACTTGGTCATAATTGTAGCCTGTCTACAAAGATTTTGTATCTCATATTTAAGAAATAAAACATGGAATAATAGTCAGTGCATGTGAAATTCTTTTGTTTGTTTCAACACTAGTAATACTTGTTAACATAAACTTTGGTGCTTACCAGTTTCTAAATATTTTAAAAATTCTGATTAAGATTACCCATATATTAATTTTTATATTCTTGCAAAAATGAAAAAAGAAAAAAATATACTAGTTCTGATTTTGGCATGGTGCAATATTCAGATCTAGGTTATTTTGCTGACTCGTTTGCAAGTGACTTCTGACTTTAGGTGTCCTGTTTGGTTTTCCATCCTCCCAAAGGCCTAGACAAGCAGCCCCAACCCTCAGTTTCTCTCCTGTCATTGACAGTTCTCTCCATAGCGGTGCAGGGACATGCTCTGTCTTACTGTCATTTTAAGGTCCTACAGATTTCGCATTTAGCACTGTCTTAAGTGTCACAGCTTTTACTAGTAGGAAAAGGATTTCTTTTAATAATTAAAAAGGGTCGTGTTTCCTCTCCTGGTGCTGATTTGAATGAACAGGGAATTGTGCTGAACTGTGTCATTGGCAGTGAAGGCTGCAGTCAGACAAGCCCTGCTGGCAGCAGCAGAGCCACGTAAGAGGATTCTGCTGCCAGCTGCTTGTCCAAGGCTTCCTCTGTGCATGCCAGCTAAGTGCCCAGGTAGCTGCTCCCTAACCTGGGCTGTCCAAGCAGTCCCTGATGCATTTCCCATAACAAAGCCTTTTTAGCCTGTGATTTTGACACTGGAGCTTAGGAAACGAGTGTGTTACTGAGATGTTTAGGGGTGCTGTCCCCTCCCTCCACCGACTCCCTGGGTACTGAGCAGCTGGAAGCAATAACCTCTTCACCCAACTCAGATGCATCCAGGGCAAAGCATCTGTCGATGGCCTCAGGCAGTCGGAGCTTTCTTACGACTTCAGAGCCTCAAGGGATTTTGGTCAGTCTCATTTGTGGGTAGCGAGTGGCCTGGAGATGCAATATATTCAGTAAGAGTAAGATAAAGATAATACTAAGATATTCAGTAGCAGAACTCAGGAAGCTCTTGCAGTTTTGCTGGTGAAAACTTGGATGTCTGTGAGTTCTCAATGCATGTAAGGTAGGGGTTTTTTTGCACTGAGGTTCAGAAATTCCCATTGGAAGCAATGCAAGTTTTTATAGCTCTCGCCTGAGTCACAGTCCTACCAGGTGTATAAAAGCAGGTGACTTAACTGTGATGTAAGTGGGTGCCTGAGGTATATTCTTCTAAGAAGACTATGCTACAGCTCATTTTCCCCTTCTTCATTACAATTAGAAGTGTGTTACATGCTTATCAGGCAACAGAAGTATTCTGCACAACTATTCTGAATGGCACTGATGAAAAAACAGCTTTAATGTTTCAGGAGGAATATTTCCATTCCAAATCAGGACAAAATAGAAATCCTCAAAATTTTCATGATTGGCAATTAAAAAAAAAAAAAAAAAAAAACCAATCCAACTATTTCACTGTAGTTTTTTACAAACATTTCCCTAAGATAATTTTGAAATTCTTTGTTTAAACTATATAAAATAACCTCTAAAGCTGATTAGATTACATTTGGAATGAGTATATTTTAAACAGGCAAATAGAAGCCTTTCTGAGATATTTCAAACTGATGATGGAGGAATGTTTCCAAGTGCACAGCTTTGTAGCACATCCAGAAAGCTTCATAAGTGAAGTGACTCCTCCAAAAATAAGGAGCTTTTGAGCATAGCATTCAGGACTTTTAAATCCCTTTTGAAAAGAGGGGTTTGATGCAAATGGCAATACTCTTGTCTTGGAGTATTGCAGTGCCATTCTTTTAATATAGGGGCTTTTCAAAATACACACTGTCTAAAGCTGCACATTTGCAAAATACTGTTTCAGAATATATGATGTTGGGTTGATTGGCACAGAAATTGATCCATACTCAAAAAAAAAAAAGATATATTTATTGTTGTTGCATAACTGAAACTTGATAATTGGGTTTTTTCCCTTCACTTTGCTCCCCCATCTTTTTTTTACTCTGATTTACAAGTGTTCTAAGTACAGTAATATAAAATTATAGTAATGGCAGCTAAAGTAAAATGTCTGTTCTTAAAGTAGGCAACATAGTTTTAGCATCACTTCTCTTATCTTTGTTTTGGACTGTGAAAAAGCAAAAAGCAGTCCCTTCTTACCTGGCTGTTGCAGATACCTTTAACAAGGTGGTTTTACGTGAGAGGTGTACACCTGCTTGTTACCTTCAGAAACCACAACTGAATGCTCAGGTGAAAAGGAGGATTCTTATCCATTCATTTCATATATTTGTCAGTTTAGAGTAACACTTATATGAGTGCTTAGAGAGGTCACACTACACTGAGTTTCAGAGGTTGAAACAAAATTTATGTCAGTGTGTGTTTGCATCCATGTAGGGAATCATTTTGATACTTTGGGGGAGAATTACAAGTAGGAGGATAACACTGTATGATTTCTTTTTGTGTACCAGGATGCACATGTTTAAAAACAAAAGCTTTTTTCATACATTTTGATATAACACATCAGAATATTTATCTGAATTCTGTTTTACTGAAAGAAGAAGAGGAAAAGGGAAACGGGAAAAAGGCAATTCTGCTAAAGCTGCTCTCTGAAAGGAGGGTATTGCTGCAATTTCATATTCAAGCTTTTAGCAGTGCCCATCAGTGTTTATTTAGTTCTACTGAGCCTACAGTTACAGTCACCTTATTTTATGCAGTATTGGCATTGTCTGACAGGCTTATGATAAGGCAGCAGGCCACTGGCTTCTTGTGGCTTCAGGAAAAAGTCTTAGTGTAGCAGCATCCACCAGGATTGCCGTGCTCCTGAGCTGCAGGAGCCAGTGTCAGACTGAGCCGTGGCTGAAACTTTTTTTTTCCCCACTAGCAGAATATTGGTCACTATTAAAAATAATGATTTACAGGTAAGTAAATGTAAAGTATGGGGTTTTTTTCTAAAATTATAGGCTTCATGATTTGTTTTAATGCCCAGCTTTTTTGCTGACTATGTAAAAAAGGTATTTGTTCTTCAGTTTAGCAAGACACATCTGTGTCTTTTCCATTTAAGGCTGTAGGCAGAGCTGATCAAGCTAACCTGAACCTCTGTTTTCAGTTCTAACAGCTTAGCCACACACATCTTCACATTTGTGTTGGTAGGAGTTGGTGTGGTAACTACACGGCATTAAAAAGGCGAAAAGGAAGCAGGTCTGTCTAGACCTGTGTCTCTGCTTTTCTAATTGAACAGAGCCCCTGTCTATTTGCTTCTGGGATTTTAATAACAATGAAATAGTTCTGTTTAACAGCGTTTTCCTCATGCATACAATTTCTGTGAATTAAAATTATTCTTCAGTCTTTAGGCTGTACTTATTCACCAGAGAAAGTAAAGCAAGCAGTGAACTTCACAACAAAGCCGATCCTGTCAGAATGAAGGGTTACAGACCAAGGGAACGGATTTAAATCCTGAATAATTATTACTGCTTTCAAAATAAAAAATCCTTAAAATTCACTATACCTACTCACAAGAGCAGTGTTTAGAAATTTTCCCTAGTGCTGCAAATGGTTTGCTAGTCCTTGCAATTCCAGATCTTCAGCAAATGGCTTGAGGAAGTAAGTGAAGAATTCATAGTGCTGAGCTTTAAAAACAGGCAGGGGTGGTGAGTTTGGGGAAGGGAGGGACAGGAGGATTTTTCTTCTGTGTTGAAATTTTCATTTTATTTTATTTTTTCAAAATGGACTGACAAAGAGAAAGAAAAGAAATACAGACAGTGCATCTGCAAATGGCTACAGCCTTGTTTAACCCTCTGAATTAAATGGAGATCCCTACAGGGACAGAGATCTGGCCACATGGAAGAAGATGTGGGATTGACTCATAGTTAAAAGATTTAGAATAATAATTTTTTTTTTCCTTTTACATTTTTGTTCACTGTATTTTTTTCATTTTCTTTGTGCTCACACCCACATCTCCCAGGATTCCTTTTTCCTCTTTCTAAGGTAGCATGCACTGTTACCCAGTCTTGTGAACAAAGCTACAATTACCTTGTTAGAAGAATATAATCTGTGTGAGCACAAACCAGATCTTTGAGCATGTAAGCAAAGGTGAAGCTGGTAGGCTTACATATGAAAACAGAAATTATACTAATGATTTCTGAGAGCAATATAGTTTTCCTCTGATTATCCAGTATTTTTTATTCTGATTGTTGTGTTAAGAAATTTTATTAGAAGTCGAACAGCTGACTGGAATATGGGATGTGTTTATATATAAAACAGGATCTCAGATCTGTCCACAGAACAGAGGAAGAATTGTTCTGCTTATGATTGAGGCAGTACTGCTTTTGAGGTTCTTTATTTCCATTCTTTTTCCTAGATTTATGCCTGACTTTTATAGTTTGGAAAGCTATTTTTTCTTTTCAGCTGCACTTTTTAAAAGAATAATTTGTTAAAGCCTTGAAGAACTTGTGTTTTAGACATTTACAGTCCATTCACCAGAAACCAACATAAAATATTTTCTGACTACACTCTACCTAAGATGGTAAATCCAGACTAATGAGACCTTGAAAGTAAACTGCTCTGTTCTGGCTTGCTGGACTAAAGGAGACGGATGAGCAGAACCAGGCAGGCTTTGTAGCCTGCTGAAGAAAAAGAACGTAATCCATTTTTTTCAAGCTTTATTGTCTTGTCTGGTCGTATGGTAAACCAGGCTTGCTGAAAGGCTCATGCTTCCTTTACTTTCTCAAGTGGATAGGTATCTGGTAAATAAATGTGTAGCTTAAAAAACTAATGCTCCTTTGATGATATTAATGAAGCCAAAAAAAATTGATAGCTAATCTTGTCAAATGTACCAACTTCCAGAAGCATAATTAAAATTTAGAAATTAGCAATAAGCATAGTGCTTAAGTACTATACTGTTTCAGTTTGGTTTCTTTTGGTATCGTAATAGGTATCTGTTTCTCCTTCAACATTTTGCCATTTTGACAGTATGATCAAGTATTGTAGGAATGTGCAGGGCCAGACTCAGATTTTTTGTCTGAGCACAGTCCCAGTATAATAGTTTGTAAATGTCTTTTCTTCCCAGCACATCACAGACATGTTTTTTTCAAACAAGAGGTTTGTGTTTCAAATTTGTATTTTAATTTAAATGCAGTAAGATGGAATGTCTTGGAGAGAACAGAAACATTTTATCCTTCTCTGATTGTGAAGGGGAGAAAGGAAAGCTTATTATTTAATCATACATATTTTTAGCAGGCTTCCATAATTGGCATGAGACCCTCAATCTAAGTACTTGTTTTATAATGGAGATGAGCTGATCCTTTCATGTTCACTGGCTAGCTGGAACACAATTTCAGTTCACACAAAGCTTTGATACCCTCTCCTTTAGGGGCTAGTGCCTAAACAAGGTCCAAGTCTCTAATATTATCAATTCTTTTAAGAAATTACATGCTTATTTATTGTAATAATTGCACTACACTACATAATTCCACTATTCTGGTTTGAATTTTTAAATTAATTTTATTTCTCTGTTTTAGTGTAGACTCATTATTTCAGATAGTTTAATTTATAAATCTTGATACATGTCTACCTTGGTGCTGCTTCTTCACACATTGCTACTCTGAGTAGATCAAATGAATCCACTAAGAATTTGGTGCAGAGGTACCCAAGCTCCTGCCCAAATCCAAAGTAATGCATCCATATGAGCTCACTCCAGTGCCTTAGCAGCCTATGCTCAGTACTGCAGTGAGGTAGTTAAACTGATCCCAAGATGCAAAGCACTGCTTGCACATTTGGCATTGTGATGAGTTGTAGAAATACACTGGCTCCCTCAAACAGCCTTTTTTTTTTTTACTGTTTGTGCTACAGCCCTGTGTAATGTAGAAATGATCAAAGAGAGTTCAGACAATTGTTGCCTATTGAGAACATTCACCTCCATTTTAATATTTAATTCAAGAGCATGTAAATATGAAAAGCCTCACAGTTGTGCTCCAAAATAACTGGTTTTTATTGAGAATCTGAGCTGTTCTCTGCCAAAATAAACTTAATGTGTATTTATATTCTAAAAGATTAATCTCGTAAACCAGAAGTTGCACAGGAAAGTGTCATTTTTTGATGCCTGGGTGAAATAAGTGAAGCCCGTGGCTGTGTATTCATTGTGCATTCCTAGTAAGAAGCTACATTTTCACTGTCAGACTTAATTAACATGGTTTGAGAAGTGTCTTACAGGTTAGTTTTGAATCAGTGTTCATCTGTCAGCTACTACAGTTGTCTTCTGCTTGCTTCTCAACCTTTTAATCAAAACCAGCTCAGGCAGAGTAATGAGATACTATTGTGGGCAATAGTGACTCAGGAAACCCTCACAAACTTTAAGCCTTCTCAGCTGCTTCAGCAAAGAAAAAGTGAAACATCTGAACCTCCCTTGGGTCTCTGAGACTTGGAGAAAGAGGCTATTGGCCTTCAATACCGCAGTGAATAAAACATAAGCACTGGAAGTTACTAGTCCCTATGGCTTTCTGGTTTTGTGGGAGCTTTTTGCTTGTTTGGGGCAGGTTTTTTTGGAATAAAACATCTCCAAATTTCACAGCAGTTCTCTATGTGGAGTGGCACCTTGTTTCTCGCTGAACTGCCCCTTTTGCTTTGAGCCACTGCTTCTACCTAGATCTGTGGTTGATAACTGGCCAGTTGTGTGTCCAACTTTAGCAAATATTGTCAGTAGCATTTTTCCAGGCTTAATGTTTCTTAATGTCCTCCACAAGGCTTTTTGTCTCAGCTTCTCTGCCCAGTGGGAGACTGACCAATATAACTATTCTGAACTAGATGATGTTTGCTGCCTTTTCTCGTAGCTAAGAATTCTTAAGTGGCAAATCATCCTCCGTGCTTTGAGATTTGATACGTAGTCATCTCATTTTGGAGGTTTTTTATGTAGGTTTTCAATTAGGGGGGAAAAAGTTATAGTACAGATCATAGGGCAAAAATATTTTCAGCCAGATTTGTGTGCTTTAATCTAAAGTAATGCACCAGAAGTAATAAAAGATTAAATGGGCATAAACTTTAATGTCAGATTTAGTAGTCATTAAGGTCTTTCAGGTATTCTGTAATCATTAATTCAGTTCTTGGTTCATTAAAAAAAGTAGTTGTTTAATTTGCAATTGCAATGGAACTTAAGAATTATTTTGTTAGTTGCAAAACTTCTGCGTCCTGTGTGTCAGAGGTGCCATTAGGCATTTTCAAATACAACCTTTTTTACAAAGCACAGTCATTCTTATATTTAAAAGTTCTTTTTCACAAATAAAAAGTGCCACTAAAACACCTACATCAAAAGCACAGTACAAGCTATGGATTTCTGTCTGCCTGAGAGCAGACTCCCACTTTCCCTCACTCCCACAAACCCTGGCATGACACAGTGATATGTCAATTATAATTTCTTTTTTTGAAGATTTTGCAAATGACCTTTTTGTGAAAATATCAAGGTGAACTTACTGAGGAGTGATGTAACTGTTCATATTACTCTAGTTTTGATTAATGTCTTGACAAGACATCTTTACCAGGAGTTCCTTTGGGTTTCTCTTATGTTGTATTCTCCAGCTGTTGAAGGGTAAATAAGTTAACTGAATATTCAATGTAATCAGCTGGGTGTTCTGTTCAGGTAATCATTCGATCAGTACAGTCACATAGGTATTTTGGAAGATGTTGTGTTTGCTGTGAGAGAACATACAGTAAAGAAATGATCAAACAATATTTTTTTGAGCTGATGCACAAAAGGAGTTTTCATCAGGTACAGACATTTCCTAGTACATAATTGTTTAGAAATCCAGGGTACCTCTTGAGTGCTCTGAGCTGAAATATGAGACCTGAATTCAGAGCTAAAAGACCTGGGCTTTCAAGGCTTAAATAACTAATTCAGTTTTAGTGCCGTGATTTAATAGGTTTTTATAATGTATTGATCTGAACATTAAGTTGTACCCACACACACATACAAATACCTTTCTTCCATATTTAAAGTAAATTTTAATGAGGAAGAGCTTGTGAAGGTACTGTTGCGATAAGGAACAACGCAGAGTCCCCAGGCAGGTGCAAAGGAGAGCCCTTTATTCCAAAAACCCGGCCTTTTAAAGCAGTTAGCCCGTTATCAGTTTACAGAGTCTTAAAGCACAACAAACATAATTCAACCAACCACCAAACACCACGATGTAAGCACGCAACGGTCACGCAGCATGTGTTTCTACCCCTAATTCAGGTATGTCTCTTTCCCTCGGTCCTTCTCTGCTTAACCAAAATTACAGGCCTGAGCCATGATTTTGCAAATGCAACAAGGCCTTAATTTTATAAGATCTTACCTATGTGCCGCAAAGGTACAGAAGAGTTGTGTAGATTCTAACAGTTTGCGTTTAAAAGCAATTTCTCAGACAGGTATCCACAGTAGGTAAAGCATGCCCAGACATTTGGTATTAAAAAAACCCAGTGTGTTTTCATGGTATGATGCAGCCACAGTGTCTTGGAGATGAAAACAGTCACACAACTGCCAAAAAACCCCAACTTTGAGTGAAACAACGTTTGTGTTTGATTTCAGCATATCTCTTGGAATTTGTGTAAACTTTAGGAATCTCATTTTTTGAGTGCCATTATTTCAAATTTCTGTATGGTTTTTGGTTTGTTCTTCAAAGAAACATATACACGGTATGATCCATGTATATACATATATGAGTATTCTTATTGATTTATGTGGTTACAAATATAAAATATTCATACCTTAATAGAAACTAAAAACAGTCTTTATTGAGTTAAGTTGTGAATGTGGACACCAGGCTGCAGAAATGATTGATGGTTTTCTTACCACATGTAATAGCCTAACAGGATTTCACAAAACCTTTGTTCACACACTTAAAAATTATGAGAGCATTTCCTTAAAGTAAAGACCAGATAGTATCATTTTAAACTGCTGCTTCAGAGACATTGTCCTAAATGTTGCTTCAAAAAATAGGTATGAGATTTAAGGACTTTTTGATTTATTTTTTTTAATAGTAAAGCACTGTAGATTACAGTCGTATATAGACTGATACATGTTGTTGTGTTCATCTTTGTTGGGGCTTTTTTAACAAACTTTCCAACATAGACATTGGAAGTAAGGTTAATTATAAAATACAATTCTATTATATTTTTTTGTTCCTGTCTGGAAATTACCTACAAGTATATTGAGAAATAGTCACAGTCAGATTTCACCATTTATTTTATAACCTCCTAAGCCTGCACTGTTGCCTTTTCCTGTTAAGGTCCCTGCCAATTGCCACTATTGCTTCCTTGCCCTCTAGTTTACTGCAGTGAACTCTGCACCTCATCCATGATGTTGTGCATCCCCTCTGATGTGCCTGCTTTAGCTGTGTTGTAGTGTTTTTCAGGAGGGAAACCCTTAAAACACAAATCCCACAGCCACCGGGTCCTTGGCAGCGGCTGCTCCGCCCAGCAGATCTGCTGCTTTTGGCAAGCTTTGCTTTACAGTGTGTCATGTAGCCATGGCCTCTGAGCCCCGTGTCCCTGGTGGGGGACCTGCTTTCCTGCTACACCAAGGTGCTTTTCTGCTCCTCCACACAACTGTGATCCCAGGAAGAAGAGTTTGAGAGGGGACAGTTTAAACTGGGTACCAGTAATTCATGTCCTTTGTTGGAGAGGTGTATTCATGCTGTATGCTGTGATCCACTGTAATTGAGGAATATACCACTATTTTGTTGTGGGTAGCGCCCTCCTGGTATTTCTTCCCTTCTTCTCCTTTTTCTCACGCTTGCTTATCCTCAGGAGTGGAATTATTAATGGTCAATGTACTTACTGCTGTATCACCCCAGTAATTTACTACAACTTCTCTGTTCCTTGTTCCCCTTTGATTGGCCTCTCCATGTAGTCATATAGCACATAACACAAAGATGGATTGTATGGCATTCTCTGCTGGGGAAAATCAACACACAGAGCAGGGCTCATTGCCAAGATGCTCATAATTAAACTGTTGCTATGGACAGGATTACATCAATGTTTCTATCAATCATTTGCTGCAGTTTGTGGTTATTTCTACTTGGATTTCTTTTTAGGTTTCAGTTTTTATCTTCATTTTACTTAGTTTTCAGTTGAAGTGTTGCAGCACATAAAGGGAGATATAAATAAAAATAATTATTGGAAGACATAGGGGAGAAAAAAGCGCCAATACTGTCATTCAGAGTTTGTGTTTGAAGCCAGTATCTTTGTGAAGCATTTGCACTATTTCAGCTATTAGAAATGGCCAGATGCAGTCATTTCCATTCAGTGGTCATCATACTGTTGTGACCTAAGAGTCTGATGCAAAACTGCCAATGATGTCACAACAGTCTGTACAGCCAGAGTGTTACAAGTTTACCTTAAAATGTTGCAAATTCAGTAAAACAGCAGGTCTAATAGAGAAACAGCAGCATAGCAATTAAACCTTGCATTTTTCTTCTGTTCCCCATCCCTTCTGATTCATGTGCAGTAAGTTGTGAGATGGACTAATGACAGAATAGCATGAACTACACTGATGGATTGGAACAGAGTTTGCTTGCTTGTGCTTCACCTGCTGCTGTATCATTGCTGCTGTTAGCCCTTATGACAGTGATCTTCAGCAATTAATTCCCTTTGGTAGCACTCAAAGAGTTTCATGTTAGAGCTTACTAGTGTGCAGTGCATTCAATGTAGAGAGGTGCAGGATTACAGCCAAAATAAGGTAGTCTGAGTGGTAACAAATGATATCGAGTGCAGCTGAGATCACTGTAACGAGATAAACAGTGTGGTGTGACAAAATTGCCTCCCAGTTGACAAAGCGATCCATATTTTATAGATTGCCTTAAAAATTGAAGGATGGAGTCAATTATAGCCAATTATGATGCTACATTTACTGGAGTAGTTTTTATATCCTTTGGGGAGAAATAAGGAAACGTTCAAGTCAGTCAGAAAAAGCTTTTGCATTTGCTTCCCTGTTTTATCTGAACAGAGTTTTTTCCCATTTCATCAGGTGAAAACTATGGATGAAAGCTGGGACTATATTATCTTTAGGGATAAGGTTTGCAGTATTTTTTAGTTATTTCTATTTCTTCATGTTGCAGAAGAAAATTTATAGATAATACGGCAAATAGAACAAGAAAATCAATCAGCTCCCCCCAGTTATGTTTGGGTTTACTCTAAAGGAATTGTAAAGGCAGCCTGGTCATGGCAAAGCCTGCTTAGCGCATGGTGACATGTTGAATTTGACTTGTTTCTTTCCCAAAAAGGAGCTTTCATGTCACTGAAGAGATACTAAGTAAATACTGCATATTTTCGTCTTCAGTCTGTTAAAGTGAAAATAAAGGAGTGAGACCGTGAAATGGTTTGCTGTGACCCACAGTTGCTTTTTAGTGAATAGATGTAAAATGGGATACAAAAGCAGTGTATTGAAGATGGACAGACAGACACACATGTTCTTAAGAGATCTGAGAGATCGCCTGAGTGGCTGAGAGGCAAGCATTTATTTAGTGGCATTTATTCTGTCGTTTAGATTATGTCTCACCTCTGTTTGGATTCCCAAGAAGCGTATCGGGGAGCTGTGCAACCCATCTATCTCGTGCTGTAGTACTGACCGTGAGGAGTAGTTTCCCTTCCCTAGCAAAGCATGCTCGTGGTAATTAGCGGAAGATTCAGGTATGTAGGTAACAGTGTGTTGAGAGATGAAAGCCGGCAATAAACAAGTTGTTTGAGTCATGTTTCAAAGTGTTACCCTCCTCCTATGCTGAGGATTTCATTCACCCGCTAACTTCAGAGGGTGACCTAGTACGTGTGCCAATGACAAAAGCTACTTGTAACAATTCAGATCATGCTTTCTGCTTTATGAAATGGGATTGTAAAAATCCCCTCAAAAATGACATCTGAAATAGCATTAAAACACAATTTCCCTTTGATAAGGTTTTAAGGCACTCATATGTAAAGTGACACTGCTTTGGGTAGCTCTATGTCAGCATTATGCAATGTGTTGCACATAAGTGACATTAATCCATTAGGGGTGTGAGGGTCACTTATTTTCCTCATGAAATCGTTAAATACCTTTATTGATTTCTGTTCAATCAGTTGCATTCTGCTCGAATACAGCAATCTCTAGACATGCTAATAGAGCTGTTTCTAATAATGTTTATAAAGCCATAGTTTTAACGACAGATATTGCACTCAAAATAAATTATCATGCCTAAGTAAAACACAAAGGAGCTTAGAGAAGCAATAATATTGTGCTGTTTGCAAAATACCTGAGCCTACTTTATTGCAAAAAAGATGATTTTGTGACACAGATATTCTAAAATCATTAATTAACCATTGTCAGTACATTCTTTGCTTTTTCTTACTGTACAAAATTAATTTATATATGTTTGGACTGCTTCTGTTGCATGATGATAAAGCATCTTTTAAAAATCAAATCAAACCCAGAAACCCTGTCATAGTAAATTTAAAATTTGTAGTACTAGTTTTTATGCTGAAGGCTGTTTAAAACTTGGACAAAACAAATGCTGTGTGGTGGGATGGCATGTACTTACTGTATTACTAGATTATTTTGTCATGTGAAGCAATGTGAGTGTATGAAAAGCTAGTAGATCAAATACAAGAAAGAGTACCTTTCTTCATTTTTTTTCATGATGGAACTGATCTCGTAGGAGGAAGCACATGAGATTCAATTAAATATAACAGGTACATTTTAGTGCTGTATGAATGGATGCATGCTAGACAAAGGAAAAAGAGAGAAAGTAATTTTCTGTCCTCTCTACTTGGATGCCATCCTAATGACTTTATCTTGACAAGTTAGCCTGAGCTTGTTTCCTTTCCTTACAGATAACTTCAGCTATATTTTCTATATGATGGAAGACTTGTGATAATCCCATTAATTTTTGCGGTTATCTGATATTGTTGCTTTTTACTACACCTCTTCTACCTTTTTTTTTCCTTTGGGTGCAAACAGTTCCTCAGAGTAAACTGCCAGCTTTACCCTGAGCATAGCAAAAGCAGAATGGTACATGTATCTCTGCAGCTAAAACGTGAAGTTTTTTGCTTCCAAGCAGTGAATCACATCCTGCTGAGGAATTACTGTTTGGGTTTTTGAGTTTCTTCACTAGGAGCCTTAAGGGACTCTGACAGGTCTTGTCGAATAGTGTTGGTCATCCTTGTCTCAGACACCAAATGGTGCCAAGTACTGGCAAGTTTATTGCATTGTGTCTGGAGAAGCTGTTGTTCACTCAGCATTTTCTTCATAGGATGCCTGCCTGATTTCATTGAAGGAAACCTGAGCAAGGCTGTGTTATTAATGAATTATGACAAGCCTTTTGCCTGTCAGGCAGAGAGGTTCCTGCTATCTCCTTTTAAGACAAAAACATAATGGAAGATGCTCAGCTGGGCAAGCTCTCTGATGATACTCCTTAAGTGCTCATCCCAGGCTGATGCGAATACGCAGAGAGCCGTGAAGCTGCAAGTGGCAGCGTTTAATACCATCTCCCTCATAATGCCTGAATAATTTTCCGGAGAGCGATCGCCGCAGCTGCTGTGAACGTGGTTATTTGTTTATTTTTCACCTTGTCCTGGCGGATTGCTGACCGAGCTGATCTGCTGCACGCGCGGGGCTGGCGGCGGGGGGGACACGGCGACGTTTCCTTGCTGCCAGCGCCAGCGCTCTCCTGAGCGTGGCGGGATCGGCAGCCGGAGCCCGAGACTGGCTCCCGGAGCCCAGCACGCTTCCATGGGCTGCTTCCCGAGGCCACTCCGCGAGGGGAGCTGAGCAATGCTGGCGAAGGATGGGAAGGAGGCAGTGAGGGAGCCGGCTCGTGTTTTTCTTAATGGATGTTTGTGAGCAGGAAGGAGATGGCGTGGGCTGTCGGGGTGAGTTATGGAGCGCGTTCTGCGATCTGCCTCCGGTCGGGCGGCTCATTATGTTAAACAGTGCAGCTTTTAAAGCGCCGTAGCTCTCCTTTATGTGCCTTGGCCTTCATTTGCTGAAATGCTTCAAGTTCACAGTGCTCAAGTAATTTTGGAAACGGGATGTAATTACAAAGGTTTCTTATGCTTACCAACAGCTTTTTTGAACCAGTGTAATTATCATTACTTGTGGATACTGTAAATTGAATATCCCCTCCCTAATTACATTAAACTCAAGGGCTGGCTGCTTAAGCAGCCAAATAAGAAAAGTTCACCCGATACTATAAATAGCAAAATAGTTCTTTTGGTTCTGCTGACCTTTAAAGTAAAGTGCTTTTCACGATGTTGTCAGGTGTACATTATAAAGATAGCTTGTAATTAGACCTGTAATGAGGAAATCGGTTAAAATGGCTTTCTGAAAACTTCATTTATTCAGTGTTTTCTAACTGCATGACAGAATTAAAGTTTCAGGGTGCTTTAGGACTTTTAAAGGGCTGGCTGCTGTTTTGCAGCTCACCTGTTCTGCCAGTGATTTGTAGCTGCCCAGTGCTACTGCCACTGCTCAAAGGCAGCAGCTGTAGCTGCAGCAACTTAGCCCTGCCCTTTGAAAACAACATGAGGTCAACAGAATGATTTATCTAGTGATCCAAGGGTTTCTGTGATTAATTAATGTTTCTTCTCTCACTTCAGGAGACAGATAATGACTTAATTTGTAGAGGGCACTGGACTAGACAGAGAGAAAAGTGGTGGTTGCCTGATTTTGGTTTTCTTCAGTTAACTGTAGTCTTGCTGAAATGTAATTACATCCCGTTTCCAAAAAGTAACTGTAGTCTTGCTGAAATGTTGTCTTATCTGATAGATGGACACAGAGCTTGAGTTAGTGAGTTGATGTGCCTGCCTTGGGTTCACTCTGCATCCTGTCACAGCTTCACCAATTCTTTGTCTTGTCTTAAGAATACTGAAGGCATTTCTGTGAGAAGTTTGATTGACTCATTTACTTGTGGTGACTGAAATTTTTAGTGCATTGCTACCAGCTAATATTTATTGCTTTCTTCATTCTACTTTAATTAAAATCATACTATTTATTCCTGTAGAAGCTTTTTTGTTAGTTGAGATAGCTTATATTTCCAGAGCGCATCCTGCTGAGTGTCCTCCAAGACATGTCTTTAAAACATGCTTGGAGAGCACAAATTGAAAAGTGTCTTCAAAAAAGAAAGAAACTTCATTGGCAGAAAATTACAGCTGTAGGAAAAGAATAAAAAAATAAATCTTTATTTCGTAGTGGAACACTATAACATTTGAATTGAAATAATTACTGAGGGATTTTTGATAAAATGTAGGGCTAAAACAAAGGCAAAAAATAATTTGCAGCTTGGTCTGTTTTAAATATGTTATTAGTTCATCCACAGCAACTCTTAGCTAACAGTTTAAACTAATTAAATACCCTGCACAGTTTTGTTTCTTGTTGAAAAATACACATGTTCATATGTGATGCATTTATGAGTTTAAAATCAAGGAATAACTAACTCTCTTTCTTCCAATGTATTTTCTCTCTTTCTGTATTTATTCTATTACATGATAGGCAAAGCTACTGTAAAGGTCGGTTATAGATTGTGGTGATAGTATGTTTATCTTATACACAAGGGTGGGAATATGTGAAGTAAATAGACAGTATTCTATGCAAGTAGAGGGTACACTATAGGTAGCCACTACTGATAGACAGAATTTGTGTCTGATGTGTAACAAGCCAAATGAAAACCAGAACATTCTCATGGCTCATGAAATTAGATGAAGATACAAGTAATATCAGTCTATTAGCATGAAGACAAACCCTTTCTCATAAAAGCAAGAAGTAGATGTTGCAGTAGAGATGTGTAGAGATTAGCTAGGAATCTGAAGGCCTAGACTTAATTTAGTTGCTCCCTGTTACAGAACTTCAGAAGGTAAAAGTGTTTTTCTGTTGTCAAGCACCAAAAGACTGGTTCCAGCAGCAACTTGAGCAGGCTATTTGATAGAGTAGCAAATAAGGAAAAGAGAGCAGGGAGTAACACAAGACTGAGAAGATTTTTACTTTAAATTGTTTTTACTTACCCTTTTGTGGGCACTTGTACTTACTCTTAAGCTTAAAACCTTGTCACTTCAAGATGGCACGGCAAAATGATTTTTAGCTGGCTGTATACTGCTGGATTGAAGGCAAGTCTTCAAACTAGTCCTTTCCCAGGGATTTCAAGTACTGGGTAAAGCTTGTGCACTTAGCAGTACCTGAGCTTTTGATGTATAGTAATGCCTTATAATAGAGCTCATTGGTTGTATGTGTGTAATTCGTCAGCCTCTTTTTTTGAATGGTTTATCGGCAAGTACGTAGAAGATGCTGTCTCCTTGAATTTTGGATACAGTCTCAGAGAACTCTTGTGAAACTGAGATGCATACAGTGTTAAAACTGCTGTCTTTGTCCCCCTAATTACAGGTCACTCTTCTGTTTTAAGTTGCTTTCTGTTTTGCTCCAATCTCTGTAAAAGTAAACACAAAATACTCACTGATGAAGCATGTCCCCAGACCATATCACTGGAAGAAGAGACATTGTATGAACTGAGTGACATTACAAAGTGGCATAATTGTGTTCTCTGCTTTGCTTCCTGTTCAGCTCCTAACAATACCTAATATTTGGGCTGCTTTCTTTTGGCAGCTGAGCACTGAGCTGACATTTTGATGGCCCTATTTATTGTAACCTCAAGGTCTCACTCCTGAGCGATAATGTTCAGCTCAGAGCCCATCACTGTACATGTGAAGTTAAGGTTATATTTTCCCATGTGCATCACTCTACACTTATCCACACTGAATTTAATTTACCATTCTATTGTCTAGTCACTCAATTTCATAAGGTCCTGTGATTCTTCAACACTTGCCCTCTTCCTTACTGCCATGAATAAATTGGTATCATCTGCAAATTTTGTTGCTTCAGTGCTCAGCTACCTTTCCAGGTCAATTACAGGTATGGGAAGAGGAGCAGATCCCAGTGCAGATCCCTGTGGTATTCCACTGGTAGGCTTCCTCCACTATGCAGGTTTGACCATTTACCCCTCATTTCTGGTTCTATCTCTTAACCAGTCATGTTGCTGTGCAGAGACCTCTGTTTTGCCATGGGTGCTTAATTTCTTTAAAAGCCTTCGGCGAAGTACTTGTTAAAAGCTTTTTTTTGAAATTGATTGACTGGATCACTGCTTTCAAATGTTTGTTTGAGCTATTCAAAGAATTGGGTTAATTTTGTAAGACTTCACTTAATGAAAACTGAAATTTGATTATTCTTAGACCCCACTTAGGGCCCACTTACTCTATTTGCTATTATAGTTTCTATTAACTTCACTAGCCCATAGATGTCAGGTTTGCAGGTTGCCGTTCCCCTGGAGCTTCTCTGGAACCGGTATTAGAATTTGGGAGCATGTTAGCCACATTGGAGACCTCGAGTAGCAAGGCACTGTGGAGAGGGATGATCATTAGTAATTCAGCTATTCTCCCTTTACAGTTTGCACTCCCAGGTGAATGGTGTCTAGTGCCAGCCGTTTGTTACTTCATTCAAAGAAAAATTTGGATTTTTTTTTCTGATACTTCTGTAACACCCACTGTAACAGAGTTCCTTGTTCCTAATAACATAATAATAATAATTTTAATAATAAATTAAAACCAGATCAGTTGTTAACATCTGGATTTTAAAAATGCAAGCCTTCTGCTATTATTTGCAAGTAACATGCTATTATGTTTTGCTTTGATTTTGTATATTTTCATTTTCCTTACTGGTGTTTGAGAGAATGATGCAAACAGTTGAAGAAAGGGCAAGATTTCATTTACAGAGAGAAAGATTTTTAAAATCCCGAAAATTTATAGAGTTGATATTTCAGTTATATAAATCTGAGATATTATTTGAAACCAGGGTCCTCTAGAAAGGAAGCAGTATTTTTAAATTGGCAATTTCTTTTTATTAAAAACACATATGGCCTCTATCAGTAATTATCAATCCTAAATTACATTAGACAAATTTTAGCTCATGGATAATAAATGTGTGACAGCATCATGTGTGCTTTCTGAGTGAAGCTTTTGTCATATTTAGTTTTTGGGGGAATATTCATTTGACATTCCTTATTATACAGCTCCCATTCAAAGCTGAATAAAAAAAAATGATTGAAGGACACTTTTGGGGTCACAATCTACCATTTCTTTGGACAAAGCTGTGTCAGTGTTTGTATTATATGTTCAGATTTTAGGGATTTGGAGATGGGTTTTAGTCACACTAGGCTTAAATTTCAAATCCATCAAGTTTCTGAGCTCTTTTAACTCCCTTAAGTGGGGTTCTCACTCCACAAGGCAGAAGAATACCGCAGGTGAAATCCTTGACAGCAGGTTCTTTTTCTTCTTGAAGCAAAGAGCAGTCAAGCTTCTCAGGTATTTGTGGAAGCGTAGCCATGATTTTACTGCAAAGCTCTGCTGAGGAAAGCCGCACTCAGTCCGTGGAGGCAGAGCAAGAGATTGTTCTTGTGTTTTTATCTTGCGGAAATGGGCTTTGTGGTCCTTTAGAGTCCCATGTGATGGAAAAACTGGCAGCTGTGATCCTCCAACTTCACTCTGCTCTGTGTTTCACATCCTGTCTGTCCTCGGAGGGAGAAATGACTGATTCACTTTTTCTTCTGCCATGGGTTTTCAGGGGCATGAGGTCTGATTCATCACAGACGCACCACTCAAGCTGATACTCCCATTATGCTCGTAGTGGAGGAATGAGAAAAGAGTACCATTGTAACTGGGATTACAGCACTTTTCCAGTTATGCTTAAAGACACTGACAATTATATGAAGAAACAATTTTTGTATTGGCATATTTTCTGTTTGTCAAGGTGAAAGTTGGTGAGGTGAAGAAAGAAAAAAATGGGACAAAAATCACTAGATAATGAGGTAAAATGAATTATAAATAATACATGGAACTAACCTGATGGGTATTTAATTTAAACAGTTTGGCAGGCAAAGATTAAATGAAAATTTACCTTTAGAACTGAGAACTGTGTATATAGGACTTACATAGAACTGCTTGATAGTGATTTTGTTCCCGTTCTTTCACTTTTGTAAATTACTGTGGACAGACCAGAAAACTGAAGTACCATCATAATTCCTCACTAACACAGGGAAATACAGTGTAGAAGAATTGCCAAATTCTAGTCCAACCCTACTTTTTTAATGATAAGTACATGCACTTTACAGAATTACAGACTTCAGGAAGACTTTCCCACATCTCTCCCCACTGTATTTGTAATTCTAGAGAAATCCTCTGATTTTTGCCTTCTGAAAGATCTCTGGCAAAGTATCGGGAGTATCAGGAACAGGGCAAGGAACAGGTTGGATATCAGCATTCCAATTTGCTTAGACATTGGCCAGATCCTGCTGTCAGATTTTGTATTGAGGAAAAAAATCCCTCACAGGTCTGAATGGCAAAAAAACTTTGAGGCCTTTCATCTTAGGTTGCACTTGCAGGCAGGATCACCTGCCATGATTACAGAGACATATTACACCCATGTTAAATCTAGTTCATTACAGGGATCTTGAGCATTGGTTTCCTAAGGAGTAACATCTATATAAAAATAATCTGAAAAAGTGTGGGAGAGAAACTGTTTAACAAGACGATTTTTAAAGTTTGCTTCAAACAAAATAGATACGGAAGAAGACACAAATTACTTTTTCAAAAAAACCAACAGAAAAGTGGAAGTATGGATGATGAGGTATTATGTAGATGGTCTGGTCTTTGGGAGATTTCTGAGCATGTGCCAGGGACAGGCATGAGCTGTAGATTTGTGCATACCAGCAACTCATGACAGCTGATTTAGTACTAACATTGCCTTCTTTGTACACAGCATGTCCAATGTAAGACTGTATATAGCCATACATATTTTTTCACACCTGCATGGAGTTTCTCTAAGACAACAATGTTGATCTTCAGATATGGTATCAGGCTTGATATTTTCTGGCCACAAATTGGCCATTTGTACTTCCTTTCTAAGTATGTAATACCAATGACTAGAGCAATAATAATGAAGTATTTTGGGTGGAAGTGCTGTTGGAGTTTGCAAAAGCAAATTGTTGGGAATAAGAGACAAAGATAAACAACAGAGCTTGGTCTATTTTCAGACCTCCTATGGAGAGAGCAGCTACAGAATGCACAGATAAACTGGGAGTGACCATGAAATTATTTCAATAGGTGACTTAAAATCCAGGTAATTTGTGAAGGGAATTTGTTCTGAGTATTCTTTCAGGGAAGTTTAGGGAGGCACAGCTCATAGCCTATGTGATAGGAAGATTTGCATCTCAGTGGTTAATTCAGTCAGTTGTCTGTTGCCCTTCAAGGCCTGGCTGAAGTCTTTTGATGATTGGTCTCCTTTCCTCGAGCTCCCACTTCTTCAGCACACAGCAGCAGGCCAGCCTAGCCCACAGCCCGCATGCTTTCTGCTCCAGAAAGGCTTTTGGTGAGCAGGGTAACCAAGTTGTGTGAATTATTCTTCAGTCATAGTCTGCTCCCAGCTGTCCTCTTTCCTGGCAGCAAGGGAGCAGGCAGGGACTGCATTGGGCACAAACCCAGAGGTAATGCAGAACATTGTGTGTGGGTTTAGTATATCCAGCTTTTCTGGATCCACCCTATTTGGCTGGATCTTTACAGCCTGCAGACAGTGCTGCTCCTGCTGGGGTGTGGAGCTGAATCCCACTGTGGTAGCTGACATGGCTTGATGAATTTGTTGCCAAATGTACCATTATTTCACTGGTGACACTGAGAGTAATTTCTAAACTTCACTGGTGTAGGCACTGTCTCCTTAAAATGTAGACTGGAGGAACAACTAGCAGATTCCTCCTTTTTGCCTGTTTATTTTAGGTCTTAATAGACTTAAGTATTTCAGGACTCTGTAGTAAAATAAATGCCTGAGGGAGTCTGAAATGTTCACACATAACTAGGGCTGGCAGGAGAACAAGAATTCAGTGTCATGAAAAATTTAGCAGGCTTGGCATTCGTCTTGATGAGGAACTAAACACAGTTCTTCAGAGATTTTAATGAAAAAAAAGAGGGAGAACAAGTTGCTCTGCTATTAGCTGCAGGCTCATTAGCTGGGGCACTCACCTGGAAGGTAGGAGACCCAGACTTAATCCTCTGGCCTGAATCAAGCAAAACATTCAAGTGTCTTTTCTCTGGTTAGCTGCTGTCTCTGCTGGTTTGTCTCCTTTACATGGCCCAAAAGCTGGGGATACCATCTGAGATGCCTCTTCAATAATAGGTGGGAGTAAAGGTAATTCTGGGTGCCTTCTTGTGTTGAAGAGTCTGCAGTTCGTATTGGTGAGTGGTTGTGGGACAGTCCACAAGAACTGCCCAACTGTCTCTACGTAGACCATTGTTTTTTGAACATGTCTTGAGTTTGCTTTCATGAAAAGTAAGCGATGACATTACCGTTATTACCTGTGTCTTTATGTTATTCCATGTCCCAAAATGCTGTAAATAATTTCTAAGTTTATTTTAGTATGCTAGTGGTTTACATTAAATGGCGTAATTCATTAACTAGTGTTACAATCAACACATCAACGTGTTCTTGTCTTGATAATATTTTAGTGGACTAAATTAATGAATTTGTAACAGAAAAGATGTCTGAAACTTCTTAATTGTAATGTGAGGCAAAATAAAAAGAGTGTCCATTAACTAAATAAAAGACTAAAGAAAGGTAAAAGGGAAGCAGGTAGAGGCAGAGATTTCCTTGGTTGTAAAAGGGAAGGCCAAGACATTGGGAAGCCTTGTCTCTAGGAGGTCACAGATGTAGGTGGCACTGCCTTGACTTCGCATATGTTGTCAGGGGTTCATTGCCTGCCGGCCTCGCAGCATTCAGTTCATAACCTTTGCTGGGGATAGGAGGCATGCAAGATAAAAATACAGTATTTTGCAAAGAGAGAGAACATGCATTTCTGCACTCAAACTGGGATCCTGGTAGGAGATGCCTGAAGTAAGAAGATAATTTGGTGCACTCTGTCCAGTAACTTTACATTCAACTCACATGACAGCACCTCCTTCAAAGGCTGGTTTTTGTTTTGTTTTTATGGATAACATCAATGAAGACTATTTTGAGCTGGGGGAGGGAGGGGAAGAGCTGAATGCATTTTAATCCAATAGATTCCATGAAAAGAGACTGTAACCATAAAAATGTCAAATAAAGCAGTTGTGTATTATTGTTTATAATGAATTGTTTTCTACTTTTTCTGCTAATCTGGCATTTTCATAAATGCATTTTCCTTCCAAATGGATATGTTGTTATTCCCATGGAGCAGCTGCAGTAACATATCGTATTGCGTGTTAGGATTTTTTCTTTCAAATGGAATGATGTATGAGTCATTTATGCCTAAAATGTAGTAAAACTTATTATGCCATCGTTCTTACCACACCTTCTGAAATAAATAGATCCATAAAGACACTTGCAGTAAAAGTTGGATTCCTGAGAGTTTGTATAGGCTGATGAATGTTATGGGCTGATGCATCATTTTTATTCAGAAGAAATTTGTGTACAGTTCTTAATATCACTGTCTGCTCACCTCAGCACGCATAATCTTAACATCAGTGTGGCAGAGGGCTTTGTATTAAACTGCATTGATTAACAGCCTCCTCTAGTCACAGTATCTGACTTTGAAGTATCCTGTGATTTGTCTTCTGCTTGTGCATGTAAAGATTCTGACCAAGAATTGACTTTGCAGGCTGTAACTGCTTCAGAAATATATAATGAATGGTAACTGCAGCAGAAACATGTAATGAATCATTATTTGGACCACTACCATACCTCAAAGATAAATAACAAATACAAACAAAACAGAAGAAAAAAGGTATCTCAGATAACTGAACAAGAGAGCTAAGACTATTCCTTGGTCTTTATCTCTTCATGTAGAAACCATGACATTTCAAGTGTAGAAGGCTAATTTAAGTCGTTCTAGTAACAGCAACTACATCAGAAAACTTCATGTGTGTTAGGCATTAGGACAAAATAAATGAAATGTGAGTAAACCTGATTTCAGTTCTGAGTTTCTTTTTTCTCTGTGCTTATAAATTGCATTTTATAAGGTCTGATCCTTTCAGAATGAGCATCTTTTAAGTGTTCCTGCATAATCTCTTCCTTACATAGTGCTGCATTATCAAGCATCATATAAAATTAGTTATTTTGTGTTGATCTGAATGCAGACAAAGTCAAGCCATTAGTTGGCTTTTTCAGGAGCTGCTCATAATTGGTTGCATTACATCTTTTTATAGAAGAGGCATTGTGTGAATACAAATGTAATCTTGGCCAAGAACCTGTTAAAAAGTGTCTTTTTCAGAGGGGGAAAAAAACCTAGTCAAGTAAGAAATTTGCTCATGTCTTTTCGTATCAGTAAGTATTTTGGTAGATGTTTTGGCAGTAGAGATTCATGAAGGTTCATGGGAGGGAGTGGATAGTCTTGGAAAGGACATGCCATAAAGTATGTGGGGAATTTTAGTTTTACAGGACAGGGCTTCCAGATAGTGCTGCAGGAAGGGAAGTGTGTAGTAACTGGTTTGTATCTGGCAGCTTTTACTGGTAGTGAGGGGGGCATCTTGAAAATAGACTACTTCAACATTAATAATTTTTCAGGAACTCAGAGACTTGTACAACTTCTACTGGCAGTCCTACTGTTTATCTGACAAGCAGTTGTTTCAGAGTTTGCAAAGCGCTCAGACAACCATTTCCTTTCATCCCTTTTCAAAGAGATGGATAACCTCTGCCTGCCGGCAGATATGGATGGCCCAGCTGGCGTGTCCCTTGTCCCTGGACCAAGGCCCAAGGATTCTGGAAGCAGCTTGGTAAAGAGGGTTTGTTAACCTTGGCTCCAGTCAGGCGTAAACAAGTATTTTCTCTATTATGGAATTTTCCTTATATGTATTTTGGCGCAATCTGTTGTGCCTTTTCTATTTTCTTTGAGATAAAACTTCTTCACGGTAACTGGTGCGGTTTACTTTACTTCTGTTTTTACTATTCTGAAGTGGTCGAGTTGGCAAAGAAATAAAGATTATGTTATTACTGCTAGATTTTATAGTTTCATGAAACTTTATTAGGACCCCCTTTTGTTCATTAGCTCATAACTTCATGAAAAGCAGTTTTGGACTCAAATTTTCTGTGTTTAGTCTGAGGCCAAAGGTATTTTTTTACCTCCATTCAGCGTTTTCTGACTTACCTAAGATAATGTGAGGGCTTTGTATATTTTTTTAAGAACTGCTAAGTCTGTATTCTTTTGAACTTGAATGGGTAACTAACCCTATTTGAAATTTATGGTTTTAAATTGTACATATTGCTAGAGCACTTACCCAGTCCTGCCAAGTGTAAACACAGATAAAATGTTAAAAGATTAAAAGCTATCAAATAAAGGGTTTATATAGCTAGTCAAAATATATTCTATTTTAGGTAGCAATAATTTCTTATGGTGGAAGAGTGTCTAAAAGTATGCAACTTTGTAGCACTTCACAGAATTTTCTCATCAGCTAAGACATTATTACTTATATATTCAGGCAAAAATAAGGGACTTTGAGGGTTTTTTGTTTAATGCTGAATTTCCAGAGACACCTAAATAAAGAGTCCAGCTTTCTCTCAGTTCTCAGTACCCTATAGTTTTTATTGTTCTCAGTTTTCTAAATAATTCCTCAATGAGATTAGGCTTTGTCAAAAATTTGGCCCCAAAATGCCACCTCTGGCCCATTTCAACACTGCTGCCTTAGCAGCTTTGGTAGCAAGCGGACTTCGGTGATCATGCAGTGGGTTTTCATTTAAGCTTTCCAACTTCTTGCCTGTGGTGGTCTATTTGTTTCTAAAGTAGAAACATTTTCTCCACATGGGCAAAACTGATAAGTTCTCTTCCAGCAGAGAAATAAATTACATACTAGATGTAATGAGACATCAATGTCCAGTAAATGTCCCGTTGCTTGTGTGAGTGGTATTGTGTGAGACAACAGTCAATAATTTTCTGGTAATTCTCTAATTCCTCCCTTCTCCAAAATTCCTTTGTTAAGGAGTTACATTTAATGTAGCAGAAAAAAAGCCCTAACAAGAAATAAAACTTGAAAAGTGCTGCAGGAAGGGAAGGGCTTTTGAAAATGAAGCAACAAGGAACTAACAAAAATGCCTATTTCAGTGGTGCTACCTTCAGGCCCTTCAAGACTTCACCGCTGGTTAGGGAAGTTTGATGTTTCATTGGCAGGACTGCCTTCTCCTTTCTCATTGCTAAATTCACGCTTTTATAGGCATGGCGTGATTCTTTAGTGTTATGGGAAATTGCATTGGTTGGCTCACTTTTTTGGGAGCAGGCAGGGAGCAGCAGCATGATGCTTTAGTGCACATGGAAGGCTCTGGCAGTAGCGCTGCTCATTCTGGTGGCTGCCTGACGTTGAGCTGGTCCCTGCAGAGCCCTGCTGGAGGCACACGGAGCTCCTGGGGGAGCATGTGCCAGTGGCTGGGGCAGCTTGCAGTCAGGAACAGGTTGAAGATGGCAGCAATCATTGTATCCTTCCTTTTCTTCCTTCTCCTCCTCTTCTATTGCAGTGCTGCAGCCCTGGTCTTTCGCAATAGCTATGATCCGAAAAATGCAGCTCACGGGAATATAAATAACCATACTAATAGAAGTAATTGTTTAGAGCTATTAGCAAATAGCGCCAAGGTCACGGGTTTCATCCCCATATGGGCCATTTACTTGAGATGGACTTGGACATCCTTGTGGGTTCCTTCCAACTCAGAATATTCTGTGATTCTTGTGAATTATAAGAAATCTGATTTTTTTCTAAGTAAGGTTTATAGAACACTTTTCCAGTAGTTTGTTGCTCTTTGTTCACATCTATCAAGATCTCTTTAAATTGCTATGTTTCCTTCTGAGAAAACAAGTCATATTCTGTGGTCTGCAAGCATAAGCAATTTGATGTCATTAAGAGCCGCTCTGGATGCTTTTTTCAAAGATGTTGTTGTTCCCTTTATGGCAGACTGCAAGGCAGTGGCCACACTGGTTGCAAAAGTAGGCAAAACTGGTATCCCTGTCATTGCTTAGACTGCTTTTCTCATATAGGACCCAGTAGAATTAAGAAAACCAAATTTAGTTAATTAGTATTTGATTTCATTCCTCTTTAGACTGCTTCTTACAGGTGTGGGAGGAATGAGGGTGGGAAATTACCTGATTCTAAAAACTGAATGATTTGTGAATCATTCTCAGAGGGTTTATTTCCTCTTTAAGAAGCCTCTCTCCCACTCCCTTCCAAAAAAGCCTTCAAGTTGTCTTGTGCTCTTCAAGATGCATTTCCTGTCCTATTCCAAAGAGACGTTTTCTGCCCACCCTAATTTAGCCCAAAGCAACTGTGAAAATACAAAGTACATCGACTACCACTGAGTCATGTTGGAAGAATGATAAACCAGATGTGACATGGCTCGATCCGTTTCACCTCTAATAATAAAAAGTCATGGATAGGAAGAATAAAGAAGCATTTCTTCAAAGGTTACTTTTATAGGTGATTGCTCTTTATGAATTGCCATCTGAAAGAGTATCAGCATCCAGAAAAATTACAGTCTTTTACAAAGGTCAGGATTGAGAGTGGAAACTTGGTAAACACTTCAGCGTCATTGCTGAGTGAATATAAGACAGACTGAAAGTGGCTATCCTTCCTACATTGATTATAGTATATGCCAGCTGTTCCATTTTTGATGCTTGGTTCCATTTCTGGAAATGCAGAAAAAAACCCCAAAACCTGGCAGGTTTTTTTCCTGGTTTTAGCTTGTGTCTGTGGTGTGTTTATAGTTTGGGTTTTTTGAACATGAAAATCCTGGCAGGTTTTGAGAAGGGCTGGTTTCATTCTTACAGCACTGTGTGATGCTTAGTTTGTTTTGCGTGTGAATTGATGAATAGGGATGAGAGAGAATGACTGGCTGCACATTCCCACTACCCAAGAGATCTCTCCTCCCTTTCCCCACCCCCCTGTAGAGGTCAGTGAAGCAGCAGGCGCAGGCAGATGTGCACAGCCGTGTAGGGCTCTGACTGAGGCAGCAGTGATTGGCCATGCACGGGTGCCTTTTGCATTGCACAGGTGCACAGCGGTGTGTGTGTGCCTGTATGTAGAGCAACCATGCACCTCTGCAACTTGGCCGTGCTTGAGCAGGCACCTACTGCTGTGGTAGGAAGGGGCCAGGTCTGTGGCCACGTTATGCAGGACCCAGACTAAATTTCCCTTGGCACGGCTTGAGACTGTGTCCTCTTGTTCTGTCAGTTGTTACCTGGAGAAAGAGACCAACCCCCACCTGACTACAACCACCTTTCAGGTAGTTGTAGAGAGTGATAAGGTCACCTCTGAGTCTTCTTTTCTCTGGGCTAAAAAGCCCCAGCTCCCTAGGTTGTTCCTCATAGGGCTTGTGTTCCAAGCCCCTCATCAGCCTTGTTGCCCTCCTCTGGACGCATTCAAGCGTCTCCATGTCCTTCCTGAATTGAGGGGCCCAGAACTGGACACAGTCCTCGAGGTGCAGCCTCACCAGTGCCAAGTACAGGGGAAGAATGACTTCCCTGGTCCTGCTGGCCACGCTGTCTTTGATACAGGCCAGGATGCCGTTGGCATTCTTGGCCACCAGGGCACACAGTGGCTCATGTTCAATCGGCTGTCAACCAGTACCCCCAGGCCTCTTTCTGTCTGGACACTGTCCAGCCACACTGTCCCCAGCCTATAGCATTGCAGGGGGTTATTGTGGCCAAAATGCAGGACTCGGCACTTGGACTTGTTAAACTTCATCCTTCTGGCTGTGATGCTTAACCTACTATGGCTGCCAGGGCTTGCAAGTTGGTTGCAAGTGGTACTTGGCTGGGCCAAAACTGCGAGTGTTCAACTTGTACAGCTGGGTCGGTGGCTGAGCTGGTGTCTCCTTGTCCTGGCTGTGCTTTATGAGACTCCCGTCATAAGGCAGAGGAGTCTGAATCCCAGCAGATGCTCTAAATGGAGAGGTGACATTTTCATGTGAGAACTTCTACGTCTCAAGTGAAGATAAGAGTTAATCAGAATATTTTGCAATCTGGCGTTGATTTCAGCTTGCTTCTGTCCAAAACTGCACCCCCAACCCCCAAAAAAGAGGAATGTTTTTCTAAAAATACAGAGACCTATCACTTAAGATGCTTTTCTGAGTAGAATGAAGATTTTTCACTCTTCTGGAAATAGCTCTCTGTTCCCTTCCAGTATTTTGCATGCCCACTTTTAATTAATATTGGGGGAAATAAAGTAGAAGATTCAGTTGAGCTGAGCAGAACAGCTCCTAAAAAATAAGACCTGGATGCTAGTATGCTTGAGGTTTTAGTTCAGCTTATGGACTTTCTGCCTAGGTGAGTGGACCTTTGCTCTGCACCTGGCTCTGAATTTGTAAGGTGATTCCTTTTGAAAATAAGAATAGTAAAAATTTTTTTTAAAAAGAGGTAAGAGCTATGCACTTCCGTTAGGATGCTCTGTCAGTTAAGGCTCAGAATCTGCAATTTCTTTACAGATGAAACTCCCATTTAAAGCAAAGATGAGCACTGCCTGAACTCAGGATTGAAGAAGGAGCTGTTGTGGTCATGCAGTCTGATCCCTGTAAGAACAGGGCACTCCTTTTCATTTAATAATTTGCTGAGCAGCAGCTGTTAACTTTTTGAAACAACCAAAATGCTTCAAAACATGAAGTGTTTGCTTCAGAAATGAGTGTCAGTTCTAAGGCATAACCATTTTTCTTAATAAGTCTTTCTCTTTTTTAAAAGATAATTACCAGGTTTATATTACAGACTCTGGTTGTTATACTACACTTCCAAGAGGAAAAAAAAAAACAAATTACAATATTTCAGGCCAGTATTTCTCTTGCTTTCTAATGGGTTACTTTTGTTTTTCAAAGCAATGTTTTCTGATTATAGTCTTGCAAAGTTTTAACTTTCACAGTCCACAGAAGGAGTTGCAACTTTGTGAGTTAGAATACATGTCAACATAATACATCTGTTTTGTTTAGAAGTACCAACTTTTTGAGGAAATCTAGGAAAAGTAGATGCCATTTGTGTTTAAAGTTTGCATCTGGCATGAAGGCACAGTTCATCAAGACTCAGAAGGGTTTGAAACTTCAAAAGTACACCTCCCAATTCATGGGTAAAAGGGTCATAATCCATTATGCTTACAAATAAAGCGAAACACAAACAAATGGAAAATCCACAGTAGATCACAAGCATCATTTCTATGCATTTGAAAGCAGTTTTAAAAGAGTTCTTGGCATGTAGTTTCTTCTCACAGCAGTGTTTTTCGCTATAGATGGATTTATATAGTCTTTTTTATATATGTGTATATATTTGGAAGACTGTCTGTGCATGTATTTCCTTGGGGAGATCTTCACAGTAGCTACAGTGGTTGGCTCTGGTATAAGTAGATAAAGAGAACTGTGTTGGTTATAAATAATTGTTCTTTGTGTGCTAAGGAACAGCACTTTTTGGTAGTTCCATTTGCATGTAGAGTATTAATTAAGAGATAACTGTCACTGCAGGTTGGCTGCAGAAGGCTGCAGGATCCAGCAGAGAGATAAATGCCAATGCCAAGTCATACAGGTTGGAGAGCATACAGGAAGTCCATAATGAAAAATTAGTTTAAAATTAAAACTCACTTATTACTAACTTACTGTGTTATATGCAGAGACGAAGAGGTCCAAATTACAGTTGTTAAGGGTTGTACATACCAGGTGGGGGGATGTTGGGGGTTTTTAGGGGCTTCTTTGGGTCAATCTACATGTGATACACTGGAAACTGAAATTTTGGGATGTGATCAGTAAACTTGTTAGGAGGGTATAGGTGCCCTTTTTAACAAGAGTGTGTACAGCTTTCAGCACGCTGGGAAGTCCTAGAACAGATTGCAAAGAGTCATCTCAGCTTGATTCAGAAGGCTTCTAAGTGTCCTTCATGTTTGAAAGTGTTTTGGTTTCTAATTAATTTAGCCAGAAGACATGTTGTTTCTGACCTTGAAAAACCACTGCCTGTCTCATCCAAGTTTTAAAAGATCCTTAAACTGTTTTATTAAAAAAAAACCAAACAAAAATGAAAACAAAACCCCAGCAACCTGCCTTGTCCTGTTGTGACCAGCAAAGTACAAAATAGAGATATATAGCTATTCTTAGTGATCCATTATATGTATAACATGTTTTTCCACAGTATGGGGTATGGTTTTGGGTTTATATGACATAATAGTGCCATTTAATATAACATGAAATCTTAATTTCCATGAACTCAGCAGCAAAAATCCCATTAATTTCAGTAAAAAGATATCTCTTTGCAATTTGTAATTTAATACCATTTTCTTCCTGACATTGAAGTCAGTAAGAATCTCTTTACCACTTCAAAATAAGACTCTTCTTCTGTGTGTTTGAGATGCAGATAGAGGAATTTTTTTCTTCAGTCTCAGTGACAAGGGCTGCCAACACTGTGAAAAGAAAAATGCACAGTTCTGCCATAGCTAAACAGCCTAAACAGAGCTGTCTACTGTTGTGTTGCTTTAAGCAGCCATCAAAAGTTGTATGTAAGTTAGATACAGGATTTATGCAACCTGATAGAGATGAAAATAATGGCCCTTCAAATTTTTATAGTGAAATTACTTTTTCAAAGTACGTAACTTGCAATGCATCTTATGGAAGTTAATTGATCATTCCAGGATTTTAGGGACAGTCTAGATATATGGACAAGAGTTCTGCATTAAAGAAATTCATGAAGCAACAAAAACTACGTATTTTTAAGATTGTGTTTCAGCTCAGGAAAGTTTTCATTGCTTCATGAATTATAGTCAGACAAATCTGATTTATAATCAGAATAGAAAATAAGCAAGATTTTTTCTTACTTGTTAGTGTCATTGCCAGCAAAAACTCTCTGCTTTAAGAGTTTGAATCTGGTGGGAAGAATTCATAAGTGCATGTGTTTTAGGGCTCCTCAGAGACTCTGGGTCATCTATTTCAGCCCACCCACCCTGCAACATCAGGAGAGCATTACTACTGCTTCTCTCCCATCCCACTTTTCTCCTAAATGCCATGTTCCAAAAGTGTCTAGTACTATTTTCTCTAAAATACATCTAGGGTAGACGCAGTTCATCCAGGCACCCATTGGTGCTGTTGAAGCAAAGTGCTTCTCCAGCATGTGATGACCTATAAAGGATGAAAGCTGAGCAGTTGTTGGGTTCCTTCTTCCTAATACCACGTAAATAAGCTTAAATGCTGCAAATAACTTTTTTTGTTTGTTTGTTTGTTAGGGTTTTTTGTGGGTTTTGGGGTTTTTTTTAGGGGAAGGCAACTTGTGTATATATTTATACACAGTTTGTATATATATAACTGTAAACTGTGGGTTGTGGCCAGGTAGAAGTGTCTGAGGCTCTGGGGTTGAAGGCACAGCTCTGCCCTGCTATGCCTCCAGTCCTTCCCACCCTCTGCACCATCCCCACTCCACTTCCCTTCTCTCCTGTGCGTTAGTACCAGTCCATTGTTGCAGTCTTCCCCACTGTTTATTTGCTATCTTTTTTATGGGTTGCACTTACCATACTTGTCCCTTTGAGCTTTTCCATATGTGACATCAGTTCTGCTTCCGATTTTTAATTTGTGCCATCTTTTAGATCAGTGCTGATCATGGCAGAGAACACTGCATTTTTTTTTTCATTATTACCTTGTACATATGTATTTAATGTATACATTATTAGCTCAGGTGTATTTTTTTTTTTAATGTTCTTCTTACAACCAATTTTCTTTGTGTTTTACTTTCTTTGGGGATGCATATCCTTAGCAAATGTATTCACCTCCTCACATATTGTTATATTGAATCTGTTCTTACTGGAGTTTGCCTATATTTTGCATTTTCATGTAAGATAATTTTTTTGGAAGTACATAAAGATCATTTAAAGTCATACCTTTTCAATTATGAAAATGCCAACAAATTAAAGTGTGTTTTCCCTCATACTGACCAAAAACATGAGATTTAAATACTCTTAAGTCTGGTGTATTTGCCTGTGAAAAATAGCTTACTGTTGAATTAAGCGCACGTATTAAAAACAAGAACTTTTGTTCTTTTAAAATACGGGCGAGAAAGTCAAAGCAGAACAGCAGAAGGTTTTGCTAGGTGGATACCAAAAAAAGCAGAACAGGGAGAAAATCAAAGGTTGTCTTTTTGTGGATTTTCTTAGTATGAAATATACTTAGTGATGTATGACTCTAAGGTGTATGGAAAAAGCATTATAATCAATCTAATTGGCTTTTGTCATACTTAATGATTTTTATGATTTATAAATGAGTTCGTTAAGACTTCAAGAATAGATATTGCCAAATATTTTTAAATGCCTTTCATTCCATGTAAAAAAAGAATTGGAAAGGAATATGCACATCATTTACGATTCCTCTAGAAAGTGTGTTAAGTATTTTTTTTTCTTAATGTGTAGCTTACTCTATAAATGGCAATATAGATAGCTATCTCTCTTTTCACTTGGAGTCAAAGAGAAGCTCACTGCAAAAATCTGCCAGTGCTGGATGAAGTTGTACAGAAATACGTGTCCCAGCTGGTTGGCCTAGGGTTCTTGTGAAAAATCGGCTCCTAATGTAGCTGGCTCCCTTTTCTCTGCAGACCATGTAACTTTGTGACAAGAAAGCAACAAAAGGAGGGCTAAGGAGAATAGCCATCCTGTATTGGATGAAGGGGGAAAATACAGTAACAAAAGATGAGGAAGACTCTGAGGTAACTTAAAGCCTTCTTTGCCTCAGTCTTTAATAGTAAGACCAGTTGTCCTCAAGGTCCCTAGCCCCCTGAGCTGGAAGACAGGGATAGAGAGCAGAATGAAGCCCCTGTAATCCAAGAAGAAATAGTCAGTGACCTGCTATCCAACTTGGACACCCACAAGTCCTTGGGGATCAACCCAAGCGTACTGAGGGAGGTGGCAGAAGAGCTCAACGAGCCACTTTCAATCATTTTCCAGCAGCACTGGTTAAGCATGGATGTCCCAGGTGACTGGAAGTTGGCAAATGTGACGCTCATCTACAGGAAGGGGCAGAAGGAGGGTCTGGGGAACTACAGATCTGTCAGCCTGACCTCAGTGCTGGGGAAAGTCATGGAGCAGATCATCCTGAGTGCCATCGTGCAACATGTACAGGACAAACAGGGGATCAGGCCCAGCCAGCATAGGTTTACTAAAGGAAGGTGCTGCTTGACCAACCTGGTCTCCTTCTATGACAAATGACCCACTTAGTGGATGAGGGAGAGGCAGTGGATGTTGTCTACCAAGACTTTAGTAAAGTTCTTGATACTTTCTCCCACAACATTCTCCTGGATAAACTGGCTTCCCATGGTGTGGACGGGTGTACTCTTTGCTGGTATAAAAACTGGCTGGATGGGCAGGCCCAGAGAGTGGTGGTGAACAGAACTGCATCCAGCTAGTGACTGGTCAGTAGTGGAGTTCCCCAGGGCTCAGTACTGGGGCTAGTCCTGTTTAAATTTTTTATCAATGATGTGGAGGAGATCGAATGTGCCCTCAGTCAGCTCACAGACAGCACCAAATCGGGGAGGAATGTTGGTCTGCTGGGGTGAGAAGGTTCCACGGAGGGATCTGGACAGGCTGGATCAATGGGCTGAGGCCAATTGTATGAGGTTCAACAAGGCCAGGTGCTGGGTCCTGCACTTGGGTCACAATTCCATGCAATGCTACAGGCTAGGAGAAGAGTGGCTAGAAAGCTGTCTGGCGGAAAAGGACCTGGAGATGCTGGTCAACAGCCAGCTGGACATGAGCTAGCAGTGTGTCAGGAATGTCTAGCTTGAATATTAGGAAAAATTTCTTCACTGAAAGGGTGATCGAAACTTGGAATGGGCTGCCCAGAGAAGTGGTTGAGTCTCTGTTCCTGGAGGTGTTTAACAGACATGTAGATGTGGCACTTAGGGACATGGTTTAGTGGTGGACTTGGCAATGCTGAGTTAAAGGTTGGACTCAATGATATTAAAGTTCTTTTCCAGCCTAAATGATTCTGTGATTGTAAGACCTGCCTGCCAGAATTAGGTTTATTTATAAAAAGTTGCATAATTTTTTGGTGGTGCTACAGCCCTAATCAACTGATTTTTGCAGTAGCAGAGATCTATCCCTGCTGAGCGTAGTAGTGGGAGCTTTGCTAATATCCTCACACTTCCACCCCACACCCGACACATGGTGTTTTCTGAACTGAGAAATTCAGTAGGCCAGGGCACCCAAGTGATGCTTGTTCCGAATGGCTACTCATCAGTGCAGTGCAGTGTCAACTAGCCATGTAGCACTGAGACAATTAATAGATTTGAATAAATGAGGGAATTTACAAAACAACTAAGGAACCTTGGCCATGACACATTTTCAGGCAGCATGGTATTTTGTATGATTATGATTTGTGCAATCAAGGCTCTGTTATGCCTGGAAGTTAATGTGTGTGAATTGAGAAGAAGAAAGGAAACATATTGAGAAGTGTTGTGTATAAAGCCCAAAGATACTACTGAGGTGCTGATTTACTTCAGACAGTACATATACATCTAGAACATGTTACTGTAGCTCTCCTCTCTAGTAAGAGGGGTCCAAAGCAAGTAAAGGAGATTTGTTCCGAGATTAAAAAAAAACATTACAACATGTAATGTTTAAAACATTAAAACATTACTACNAAGATTAAAAAAAAACATTACAAAACCCCCCTACTTCTTTTTATTGAAACTATTCAAAAAATGAAATGTAATGGCTACCTAAATCAGTTTAAGTGTATCATAAATAATGTATTAAATATTCCATCAAGAAAAAACGACAAATTCAGGTTACTGAAGCAAGCAATGTGAAAAATCAAGGTGTAGCAAGAAGATTTGTTGGCATTTTATCTCAAACTAGAAAATGTGCCGCCCCCCTACTTCTAAATTCACAGGTTGAGCCCTGTAAAATGTCATTCCTCCATCCTTGTTATTTCCCTGATTATAAACCTTGGGTCTTACACGGGAGTTACATGACTAATAGTAAGTGCTTACTTTCCTTCCAGGACCAAGCCTGCATCTTAAATTATAATAATATGTGTTGTGCTGTTCACTACGAGAAGGGGTAAATGATATGTAGAAGTATTAAGTAAATAGTTTGTGGTGAGGCTGTCATAGGTTTCTTCCCAGGGAAGCCAATTGGTTAGGACTTAGCAACATGTTTTGGAGATATTTAAGATACTATGTGATGGGATAAACTGAATATGAAAGGAAAAAAAATTAATAATTAGCATGATTCTAAAAGTGTACTAGGGAGGTGGAGGGAAGGTAATTCAAGCTACTGGTGCCAGTATAATTTATTGTATTAAACTTAACATTGAGAAGCACAGCACCTCTCCAGCATAACTATACAACTAAGTACCATAAAACCAAATCATTACATGATGAAAAAAGCCCCTTTTCCTCTAATTTAAATTTAGATGTAAAGTTATGAATGATTACCATGCAGATTAATCTAATTTTGGTTTTAACATAAATTATGTAATAAAGCTTCTTCATATTCTGGTACATTCCCCACCTACAGGCAACATGACACTTTATTCAAAAGTAGTCTAGCAGTCTTACTCTGAGTAAGATCTGCGCTCACCAAAGGCTTTAAAGAACCCCTGTATTCACAGGGTGGATTAGGTAACTCTTTGCTGCATTCTGGCCTAATTATTGTTTCATTGAAGGACTAAATGCATTGTTATGATATTGTAAGCCTTTATTTAAACCTGTCTTCCTCCATGATGACTTTAAGATACTTTCAAGATGCAGAAATGGGATGTAGTCATTGTATGCATGTTTTAAAACAACTTGTGCAGATGGACACAAGTTTGACAGATGAAACATTTTGATAGGTTTTTAATTGTATATGTGTCTGAGAAACACTGGAGAGTTCTGCCAGAGTAACTCCTGTGGTAGAAATTTACAGCAGTGAGTTTCCCTGTATGTATGAGCTTGGAAAACTGGTCCTGTTTCTCTGTCTCCATGCCTCCTTATCTGTATTATTTTTTTTATCAGTGGATTTTAGACAGGAGTGTCCCACTGAAAGAAGCAATCCTGCATGATAAACACTGTTCATTGAAATATCAAGTCATGGCATTGTGTTATGGTTTCTAAAGCACTTAAACCAGTTTATTTCAGGCAATTGTCGTATTTTCTTCGTCCATCTTTTTTTCTTGTTTGAAGTAGAATATTCGCCTTTTGGTGATACAAGAAATAAATTACTTGTGTTTCATATGATATCTTGACCCATATTTTAAATTCTTTTTATTTTTTTTGTAGGTCCTCCCATGCCATCCTCCTCATCTAGTCCATCAGTTACTGAACATTTACACTCCCCTCCTCCATCACCCAATCTCCATGACAACCAGAGGTGGTTATTAAGTAATAATGCCAGCCAGCCAGTTCAGGACTCTGATACAGATGAGGACTATACTGCCGGCTCATATCTAGTACAGACCGGTGCTAATCCAGTATCTGTCCCAGGTCATGGTAAGAAGAGGACAATTTGTCCATAGTTTAAATACCCTTTTATTTTCCATCCTCTTAATAAATTGTCTAGTAAAACTTAAATATATCAAAATGACTCTGTATTTTAAACTGGTTTTTGCTTGAATGCTGTAAATTGGGGTTTTTTTACTGTAAGAGAAGCAAGAGTAGAAAATAACTGCTAATATGTGGAAGCTCACTGAAATAATTAACAGGCAATGCTTATGTGAAGCAATAGCTATTAATGATTTATTATGTAATGTAGTTTTTAGCAAGTGACTAACCTTTAGTTGTACTTTTTAAAGGGTAGGCTGAAGTTGGTTAAACTGTCATGATATTTAACTTCACAATAATGTAGAAGTTGTCTTTTACAACCTCATCAAGTTCAGCAGGTTCTGGCCATTCCTTTCATTTCCTAAGGGAAGGAGAGCAGGACTTTTGTTACTGGATAGGGCACTTGAGACTGAAGAAAGAGCTCTAAAGTAGGAGAGCCGTGTGATGACTGGAGGCAGTGGTGGTTTCTGAGATGTACGTTTCCATGTTTCTCTTCCTTCAAACCAGTATCAGTAAGCAAAAGGAGTGACATACTTGAAACACCAGTGCCTGCTTAAACATCATGCCCAAAGAAACCCCTTTTTATATTTCTTTTTTTTTTTTTTTTTTGAGATGAGATGGTATATTAGCCACAGGTTTACATTTTTGTTGCATGACATGACTGAACAGGCTTTCTTGGTGTAGGCAGACTGGAAGAATGATTTTTTTAATTCACAGCCCTTCTCAGGTAGATCAGCAAAGCTTGGAACAAGCCACTTCACATTCGAAGAACCATTTCTGTCTTCTGATTGTTAAAATTTCGCCTACAGGTGAACCACTAGAGGGAGTTTGGAGAAATATTTTTCTGCAGACTGCACATCAGCTGGTTGGACAGAATTATTTTGCTAAGCAAAACACTAACTTTGAGCTTCTCTTCCTGACTTTGAGTGGAATTTTGGTTTTCTGTCTAAAAGGCCAGTCTGCTAAGAGCAGTCATGTATGTGAATTTGACACATTTGGATTAAGATCTTTAAAATTAATAATTGTAACTTTATTTTTGCATGTTCAATTTGCTCAATATTTAATCTGTGAAGAACTCAAAAAAATGGTCATGCATTGTCATAATCAGGGTATGTTGCCTTTCTTTTATGTCAAGGAATATGAAATCTGTTAGACAATATATGCATTATCCAAAAGGTAGCCTGATTTAGTTCAATAAGTCAATATTTTTAGATTAGTATATGCTCCAACCCCTCCTCTATAAATGAGAAATGCAAAAGCAAGACAAAACTACTAAAAGTTTTGAATAGTTGGCATGATCTGCTTGCATCTCTTAGCCTCTTAGGAAGCTAGTAAGTCTTCATCATTCCTTTAGGTTTTAGTATTTTTGCTGCTTCTGAAATTTTGAACAGTTGCTTGCCAGTGAGTTTACCAACCTTCAGGAACGTTCCTTAATCTGTTTCATCTCAGACTAGCTAAATTAATTTCATCTGATTCCATGTCAAGTCTTGGCCTTTTGGCAGAACAACCTAAGAGGTGCTTTGATTACAAGTAGGACAGGAGTTAGGACCATGGTGTATGTTGAGTCAGTTGTTCTTTGTAAGACTTTTGCTAAGCAGGAGGAAAACCCAGCATACTCTGCAAGTATGTGCTCATTTTCTTTTTCCCTCTCTCTTCCCACTGTTCTCCCCTGTCTCCTCTATCTGCAGATGTCTGATATTCACCCCTTCAGTGTATACATGTAGTAAAAGTGTTTGCAGTTCCTGCTGTCAAATAATCTTTCTCTCCACAAGATTAGACTTGTTTTTAAAAGTGCTTCAACTTGCTAATCATGTATACTGTGTATATAGTGACTGCCATAATTTAAGTCAGGCTTGTTGGTTTTCTGCTGGATAAGGAGACGATCAGAAGTCTTCAGGTAGTGGACTTCCATTTCCACAATCAGCTGCAGGATCAGGGTTTGTGGAAGAAAGATTTCTTTCACTCAGCACATACATGAATATTGCTTGTATTATCTACCTGATTTGCTAATGGTTGGTTTCTCATATCATATGCTGATGGCCTATTGATGGGAAAAAACGTATGTTTTTTGTAAAACGGGGAAAAGCAGAATTTAGTAAGTGAGCTACAACTTTCTTCAACTTGATGATATGCATTGCTGTGTAGCATTGCGTTGTAGTATGTGGATCTCTCCAAATCTACCCTATCAAGAAAATATAATTAATTGTGGCCTTTAGTATGCTATTATTTGAGTATTGCATCTTCTTTAGCTAAAATGGTAAGTAACGCAGCATGTGTAGCCCTTTCACAGAGAGAAGGGATTTTCTTCACCAGTTTTCTTTTCTTTTCTTGCATCTTCATGTAAGCTTTGAGTGCTAGCTAATCTTAATGGGTTCAAAGTAAGTCCAGTGCCATATTCCAGATGATTTTGTCCAGTGTTTATGTTAGCAGAGGGTGGCGGATCACTGTTGAAGCATTTAGGGATAAAAAAGGTGCTGACTGAATACAATTATGTTATTGAACTGCTTTCAGTAATATTGACTTTATTTGAATAGCAAGTTGAATTAACATCTCCTTAGTCTATTCAAATATCTGATTGTTTTCCTTTAGAATGAGTTCATTTGATCAATGTAGTTTATTTGATCAGCTCACTCAAAATTTAAAGGATCTGAATATTTGTGTAGAATTATATTAATCTGTTTGGTTTGATTAGCTCGTTTTGTTAACCAGTGGGAATTAGCTTCCTTTTCTGGAATTACCTAAAAGAGAGAAGAGAATTAGTAAAATTAGTTATCAAATGCTTACCACATGAGAAGCTAAGGTCTTCGTGGAGGTATTACTAGTAGCTTTAAAAATTCAGATCAAGTGAGGACTGTTGTGGACAGTTTAATAGGAATCATTTAATTTCTCTTTAGAGCAGTGTGTTATTAAGTCATGAAATTCAGGAGGAGATAAATTTTAGGACCATCAGTTATAACTCTTCTTTTACATAGCATCTCTGATTAATTCTAATTGTTCCTCTCCTTCAGGGTGCAGCTCAGTATATGGACTGTTCCAGCAGTCAGCCTGTTTGCCTACTGATATTAGAACAATTTATTTACTATGTTTATTGTTTTTAGAAAGAGCAGAAAAATGGTTTATAAGAAACGGGGACTTCTGAATACATATGCAGGGAAATGAAACAGTTGTTTAAGTGAGAGAGAGAGTAGAGTGAAGTAGGAGCTTGGAGGAAAGGATTCTTGAATATGATTGAGGTGGAGGGTTTCCTTATGTCATTAAGTCTGCTTATAAACAGTAGAAGTCATGTAATATCTGTATTTAAGCATCCTGATACGTTTCTTAACCCTTTTCCATGAAAAGTTATAGATGAGTCAGAATTTGGAGGGGAATTTATTGAAATTAGTAGCAGCTTATCTTTTAACACAGAATTTAATATAATGAGAAATACAGTGCTAAATTATTAGTTTAGGCAGAGAATATGAAGACAAGATATAGTTAATATTTAATGCTTTCTGCTGACAATGAAATTGAAGTGTCTGAGTTAGAAACTCAGATTTGAGGATTTTTACCACCTAAATTGGAAATATTATGGGAGAACCGTAAAATGAAAACTAGAGAAGGATGTATTTCACAGCAGCATTTTTATAGTGCATTTGAACATCAAGGTTCTCATGTTTCTTAATAACAGTTTGTGATGATAGTTTATCTAATGGGAAGATCTGAAAAAATTCAACCTAATATAAACTGGTTTTCAGTTGTCCTTGATCAAGGATCTGCCAGGTAATGCACAATAAACAAGGTTTTGCTCCAGCCACATGGGAATTGCAGATTGATGGGCTTTTCAGTTCAAAATGGCTAAGCCTTCCTACAAATTTGGAAATCTAGAGCACAACTCTGAATTTAAACTTGTGAAAGAGAAAAAATAATGTAATAAAGCTGGTTGAATGAAAACATATTCGAGCTCTCTGCATTCAGAGGTCTCATTGCAAGACATCTCACTCTACAGACACCAAATGTGCTGTGGCATAATTCTCCTATAAATTGAGGACTTTAGTTCATGATGACCCATAAAGACTTGATGGGAGAGCTTATACAAAAGTATCTGCCATACAGAAATTATTGGTTTTTATTATCCCACAATATCAAGAAGCCAAGGTCACAACCTTTTGCTTTTGTACAAGTACCTGAGAGAGTAGGTGCCCAATGCTCAAGCCTGGCACCAGTAAAGACCATATATAACACATGTACAGAGCATAGGTGTGAATTTATTAGGTGTTTGTTAGGGGTTTTTTATTCTTCAGATTTTCCCTCCATCTCTCATGGGGTTTTTTTCTGCACAGATACCACAATTCCTGTATAACCAGCATAACTAAACCATCTGCCTCACTTCTGCCTTTTTCTTTCCACCAAAACCAAAATGAAATGGAAATCTGATTGGAAGCACACACAGGGATTTGTGTTGTAAGTTATTGAAAGATGCAAGTGACTTTTAAGGCATCTTTTCTTCCCCTCCAGCTCCTGTGAGGATGGGAACAGGAAACTGGGATTTCCCCCTTCATACCCAACTGTCTTGTGAGAAGGTTGGAAATAAACTATGAAAAATTAAAAGGCCCAGTGCAAATTAAGTCTTAGCCAATGTGGAAGTACCTTGCGTGACTTTCTGGTAGTTCTGCTTTAGAGCCTACTAAACACTTCCCAGTCCTTATTCCATCTCTGCTTTGCCACAGTTATTCCACAAGGGAAACTGTATGTGCTGGTGAAGTAGAACTTGGCAGCCAGGCTGTCACCTGCTATGTAATTTCACAGGAGGAGTTATTTTGATTTCGTAGAATATTCTTAGTTGGAAGGGACCCACAGGGATCATTGAGCCCAACTCTTAAGCAAATGGCCCACACAGAGATTGAACCCCCAACCTTGGCGTTATTGGCACCATGCTCTAACGAACTGCGTTTTAGTAGTTCAGATCATTGGGGAACAAAAGGAGGGGAAGGGGGCGGGGGCGTGTTCTAGGTCACAAGGAAACAAATATGAGGTCATGAGATTAAATGCTTAAAAGCTGTTTGGGCTTTTTTCAGTGAAGTACAAATTTGCTTCTTTTTCTTTTCAGCATTCTCAGAACTGGCAGTCATCTGGAATCTCTGAGGGTATCCACATGCTTTATTTTCATCATTGTTTTACACGTTGTTTAATGAGATTTTTATCTCTTATCTCATAATTCATGATAAATTAAGTTTTGTCTATGTTGACAAATTTCTCCAGAGGTCTAACACTGGCCCTAAGACATGTTATTTGAAAAGTTAAGTCAGACCAGTTTGGTTTGAAATAGTCTGTGATAATAAATTAGGACTAATAGTTCAAACTAGGAGGAGTTGTATTGAAGAACATCATGGGGATATGCTACAATCTTGGTTTTATTTAACATTCTTATTAGTTATATGGATGAAGGAGTAAAAATGGCACTAAAAATTTCCCAGTGATACTAAATAGCAAGTGTTCCGAGTGCCAACTAGAGACAAAATGTTAATAGAAGAGGGCAAGAAAAGGCCATTAATTGTATAGCCAGAAACTAATAAAATTAAATTAGAACTGAAAAATATAAGCTGGTCTGAAATGCAGAGTATTCAGGAAAAATCTAAGGAGAAATGGTGATAGAGAGTTTAAATTAGGCATAAATCTGCAATGTGGTCTGACTCAGGAGTACAGTTTGAGCAGAGTATACAAATATATCAGCAAAGGGGGATTCCTAGACATAGCATCAATGGAATATAAGTTTGGAATTCAGGCATCTTGCTTTTTCAAAGTTCCTGTCAAATTCTCTTATTGCTCTTTATTTTACTGTTCAGATATATTTGTATGAAAACTATTATGAGGTTAGTGGTATTGCTATATGGGAATAGGTAAGAGATTAAACTTTGACTCAATACATGGCCTAAGCAATAATTAATTGCTGGCAAAGGGAAGCTAATAACCAAAGATAGAATGGAACATGCTGCATGCGGTGTAGAGATACAATTAAAAGTAATAGGATGAAAATAAGGAAGGGAAAGATTAGGCACATTATTAGGAAAAACTGTTCAACGGTGAACTACATTAAGATATCTAAGTCTGTCCCAAGGAAGTGACAGAAGCTCTGTCACTTTGTAACATGAAATTAAAATAAATAAAAATGTAACTCATACTGCTGAGAACAAGCCTACATTCAATTAGGAGAAAGTGGACTGAGATAACCTCCTGGAGCTTTTCTAGTAATACTTGTGTGCATTTCGAATCAGGGATACGTGAGTTTGTAGTTTATGACAGAGAGTTTTGTACTAAGCTATGGCTAAGTGTGTTATGCTGGCAGCCTGCATGTTGAAATGCATTGCCTATTTAAATGTAACAGAAAATGATTTGTCCTGTAGCCCAGACTTCACTCTGAAATTGTCCAGACCTTCCACAATAAATCATTTGCAAAACAGCCGCTTTCCCTTCCCACGTGCTGGACCATTTTATATCCTGCAAAATTACAAAATAAGATTCCCATCTCTCAGTGAAAACTGCCAATGTCTTCTGGGCATGTACATACCCATGTAAATATTTTGTAAGCAAAAATGTTGGATACCCATAAATTCACAATGCCCGTGATGCTGAATAGAGGTACTTGACAAGCTGTCTGTAAATACAGAATAAGTTCATGTTATAAAAATACGTGCTGACTTTTTTTCTCAGGCCAGAGACAGTTCTGTTTCAGCCAGTGTGTAGCAGTGCTTGCAGCCTTCCTTGGTAGCTACAGAAGCACATAAATCTCTTATGGTCCAAAGTCAGACCTTGCAGGAAGGCAAAATCTTTCAGGTACTACAGATCAACAGATTTATCTGATCCAGTTCCTTGGGGCAAATGTAGTTGCCTTAAAAACTTGAAAATTGTGTCTTGAATGCTAGCCAGTTTTTTTTTTATCTCTTTTTGATATTTGATTTCAATTTCGTGAATCCATCTTTTTATCCTCTTTCATTGGTTTTTAAGCCAAACTTCTGTCAAAATTGTTCCCTTAATGTACAAAAATGTACATTTGTTCAGTTTAATTAAGCATTCATTCTGTTTGCCAAAAGCAAATTACAGTTCCCCAATCTCACCCTTACCCCTCCAAAATCAAATTTTGCAAAGTGGTGGGCAGTTACTTCTCATATCTGATTGTTGTAAGTCATGTTTTGCTCTTAAGAGATTTTTGTAGTTTTCAATCTCTTTTACTTAATAGAAGAGCCAAGACCCAATTATTTCTCTTCAGATTGTGGCCTTTGTAGCCTTCAAAGAACAGTCTCCCCCACACCTCCTGTATCATTAGCCGCAAAATATCTTTCCAGAGATGATTTTGGCCTTTTCACAAATCAAAGGATTCAGAGTGACAAATTATCCGTCTTATACTCGAATGCATGCCAGATGGGACAACCTGCCAACTGTGTATCGTAGTGCGGATATGATCTGATGTAGAGACATTTCCTCCACTCCTCCTTCCCCATCAAAAATCATATTACAAAAAATGATGCAGTTTAAGAAAATCTGTGAAGATAAATTCATTCTGAAATACGGTGAAACATAAAAGTAGAGTATCATTTTATTGAAGGAAGAATGCTGCACCCAAATGTCAGCTCATTTGAAGTGAACTAATGTGTACCTGGCGTGATAGATGAACATAAGAGTCAAAAATGCATCCTTCCCTCTTGCCAGTGCTTGCACACACATCGTTTCCTTTGACTGCTTGATTACAGAACAGACATTCCTAATTGCAAGATAAGGAGCTTGAATTTAAATTCTGTCACAGTTTAATCGAGGAATCCTGAAGTCACAATCAGAAATGAGGATGTACTGCACTTGTGCAGAGAGTAGGCTGTAAGAAATTTATGGTAGAAATTAATCTGTAATACAGAAGGTAAGAGGAGAAGGAAATAGTCACACAGAGAGTTTATTTTCATTATAAATTACAAAGCTGAGGACTTCACCTAGGTACTGTTTATGCTGACTTCCAGAGGAGCAAATGTTATGTGAGTGCACAGCAAATTACTTGTATGAGATCAGGAGCAGATGCAAGTGTGTCACATCATCACATTAAGCTCTATTATTTTGATTTTTCATTGTTTTATTTTGGGCAAAGATCTAATATTTTTAACTCTGTACTGCAATGCAAAATCTTTTTTAAAAAGCCTTTTTTAGAAAGGGAGGACTCAAGATCCTACGCATGTTCCCATGTGTTCATCACTTGGTGGCAACAGTCTGAATTTACAGTTTTACAAGCATTTTGTATCCGCTCTAATGCTTACCAAGCCTTGATGGATTTGTGAATAAAAAAGTTCTTCCAGAAACATAAAATGACTTGAAGGGTGTGAGGTTTTAATAAAATCTTGATTTTTAAAATATTTTAATTTTTTTTATACCTAATTTATTCTACAGTTCCAATGATTGCCATGGCCTGATTCTGTGCTTCTGAGGAATTGCTATTGGATTAAATGGAAGTTGCCAGTGGGGGTTGATATAGAAATCAGGTCATTGTAATGCATCTGCAACATACGCTTTATTCTATAGTGTTGAAAAGTTCCTGTAGCAAAAAATAAAAATCGATAATTTGACAAAAATAAAAAAAAATCCGATTTGTTTTCTCATTGCCTTTTGGTTTCCATTTGAACTCTGTTGTGAGTACCTGTAAGTTGGAGGATCATGTTTCAGTGCTTTAAACATGCTGCTTGCTGAAAGTAAACAGGATTCTCGCAGATTCTGCTGGCAGATGCTTGTTGCAGTCTTTCATAGGAGAAATGCTAAGGATTTTGTGCTTGAGTCACTAAGCAAAAAAAAAATAATGTGCATTGGATGATTGTGAAAACAGCTTATCTCAAAGTTACTTCAAAAAGTAAAAGGCTAAACATTTGTCACCTTTAACATCCTTTATCTTTTTTAATATTTTCAGTAGTTTTAATAGCTTAAGGACGGTGCTTAAAGCATGGGTTTTCTGTTCTTCTCTCTCATACACAAAAGAATTCTCCATTTAGTATCTTTCAGTGTCTGACGTAGCATTGACATGAATTTATTTGTCACTAACCCATTTGGAGTACACAGGAGTAGTAACCCTGCTTTTTAAGGATGCAGAGCTCTGACTAGAAGGCACATCAGCCTTCCTTTCTCATGCAAGGCCAAGGATTCCTATTGTCAGATGCAGTGGGCATGAAAGCAGCAATTTTACAGCACAAAAACTCCAATAACATTTACTGCGGTTGGCTGAGATTGCAATGCACACAGGCACTGCTCAGTCTTGGTTGCTTAAGCACCAGCTTCCCTTGGCTTTTTGCCAGCCTGCACGCTCCAAAGAGACAAGTCCTTTAAGGCGAAAGAGTTTTCCTTGTAACTTGCTGTGGGGTAAACAGACCATTCAGGCATAGTTTATTGCATTACATACTTGACTATGCATACTGGAATGCAGCAAAGTAATTGGTAGAATTATTTTAATCGTTAGAATTCATAGGTACAAGATACGTTCTCTGAGCCAGGAAGGGAGCGGGAGAAAGAAAAAAGTAAAGATGTTTCTGTCTGCTAAGTTGCTGATCATTTATTACAAAAGACTAAAAATATTCTCTCCATGGGAATTCTGTATGTTTACTCTAGTATGCCTGCTACAGTTACAGAAAACAGAATTAATTTGCCTCTTTATTGCTATTCTTCTCTTGAAGATAAATCCCATAACAGTTAGCAGCAAGATCCAGTGTCAAAGAACAGTTTTGTTTATGTAATGGGATACTTTGTTGTCATTAAAAAAACCCAAACAAAGCAAACTCCCCAATTTGAAAATACTGTAATTGCAGGATACTTGCAAATTAAAAGGAAGTCAGTTACTGTAAATTTTGCCATCAGTCCAACTCATTTTTGTGTTGAAAGGTACTCTGTTTTGCAGTAATCAGCAGTAAACCTATCCCATTATTGCCATAACCTGGAGACTCCACATGAAATAGTCTCTTAAATATTACTTTGTATGCATTTCTTGAAGCTTCAATTTAACACTGCACTAGCTATTCAGACAACATACAGTGGAATTTATTTGAAATAAAGCATGTATATCTGAGTATACAGGAGACTGACTTGGCTATCACTGAGTAAACAATATCAGCTGCTGCTGGTTGAGGCTTTTGGTTCATTGCGAAACGTTCAAAGAAGAGTAAAGCTTTCCCTTGATTTTTTTTGCCAGTAGTTGGTGTAAGGGGGCTTGTTTTTCTGCTCATTCTTAAATGCAAAGACCACAAGGGATTTTTGTTGAATGCTCCCTTCTTTCTCCTCAGTGGCATCCTACAATGTGTTCAGGAAAGCTTTAAAATACTATCTGTGGCATTTCTTGAGTCTCTGGGTTACTTTCTGGTAGCTTGTCCTCTGCTGAGTGGTGAAAAGGCGAGGATAGGAGTGACCTATCTCTGTGTACACCAGCTTCAGAATTGCTTCAGAAAGCAAGTGAAGCACTTCTAATGAATTGCTCTTTTGATTCTTTGGATCTGCGCAGCGTCTCCATCAGGTTTTTACAGCTGGACTCTTGCTGTAATTGCTGCTGGGGTGAAATGCACAACATGGGGTTTTGAAGCTAAGTACTTACATTGTTTTACTGGCCAAAAATACATAACATAGAGGGAGCAACAGACTTCATGAAATTCACACTTACATATCTTCATGTTCTTCACCCCTTTCCGACATGCTGCTGATTTGCCAGCAGGCACTCTAGATGGGGATTAAAGAAATGGAAAAGCTGAAAATACGGTTTCTTAAAGCAGGCATATATTAGTAAAGAATTTGTTTGATGCATGTGTGATACATGTCCAAAGATCTGTTTATTATTATTGGTACTGAAAAATTAGAAAGGAGCACTTCACCGTTTTAATCTTGTTGACATCAGAATATAGAGTAATGCTCAGAAAAAAACGTATCCACCATTAGAAACAATAATTGATACCTCATGATTTTCAATTTCCAAGTACTTTAGATCTTAATGTGCCTTCAGGTATGCAGGGCTTTTGGCATATTTACCTGGCTAATTCAAAAATAATAGGTTTTTTTCAAATCTTTTGCATGCATTTTTCAAGCGATACAGTATAAAGTTGTTACTTACGGCTTGTAATGTATGGTTCTCAAAATTCTAGAATTCACTGCAGTATTTTTCTTCAGATGTCCTTCCTGATCTGTTTCCTTAAGGCCTTTAATCAGTGGTGTGTAATGTGGAATATTTTTCTGTTTGTTTATAGTTTTGTATGAATAACTCAAAATAATTGGCATCAGAATGCACCACAGCATCATGTATGTATCTCTTCCTTGCTCAAATTGAATTATTTCCTATTTTAATCTACTCTCCTATTTAAAAGTCCTTGTTGTCTCTTGTAATTGTAGTGAATTCTGGCTGTTGTGTACCTAAGCCAGTAAACAGGAAGGCAGAGATGGAGGATGGGTTAGATATATTTAAAGCTCCTTTCTAGCTTCCAGAAAGCCCTCCAGAATAAATTGCTTTGGAAGCCTTCTGGACTGGAGGCCCTGAGGGACATTCCTAGGCAGGGTGGAGGAATTAGCCAGTGTACTTGCATTGCTTTGAGCCTGAAATGGAAATTCTTCCTTCCCCCATTACAGAGATTTGTACTGTTAGCTAGACATTTAAAATGCCTAGTTTTGTAGAGAAAGAACAGCAGAATAGCAACCAAGTAAAACATACAGCCTGCCCATATTCATCTAGTTGCTTTATCATTAGTAATACTCAGATGAACATTTCTGTTCAATAAATTTATCTGGAAGTTCTTTTGAAACAGTCTTGAGCTTTGGGTGCAGCTTTGATTCATTGTAATATAATAACTTTCTATGATCATGGCCACAACAGACCAGATTTTTTTCCCCCTTTATGTATATAAAATTGCTTGAGAGAGAGTTAAAATTCAAATTAATAAAGAATGAAATATACTTAGGCATTTAAACCACATATCTCTAAAAGTAAGTCCCCTGTAGTACCGGTTCTGTGTTAGGGAATTTGGGGAAGCTTCCATATCCTTCATGCATGCTTTAGCAATGTTGATACTCTTGTATGGTGTGCTGCCCCAGATTTAATCTGTTCTGTCATATCTTAGGAACAGACAGTGACTATAAATTTTGCACCTGGAATCTTAAGCTACCACGTGTTTATGTATTTTTGAGTGATGGATAGGATTCCGCTTCTAGAAAAAGTTCAAGAACAGAAGGCAGAAAGAAAATCAAGAGAATGATTAAAAGATTGTTCGTGGGGTGTGTATGGTTAGTAGTATATAATTTCTCTGTGACACTTATCCTGAAATAATCAAATGTGAATACTAAATAAACAATGCACTAACCTTTCATCTTAGTGATGATAATTAGTGACTCTCAACTTGCACAAGTATAAATAATGTCTTATATCCTGGCAGAATTAAGTTGTATTTAATATATGCATGTTTCTGTTTCCTGTTACTGCACTCCCATGACTACAACAGAACTGAAAAGAAATTTATTTAAAGAAATGTGAATGTGTATTTAAAGAAATGTGAAAAGCATTTTTCTGTGGTTACAAAGACTTGAAGACTTCAGTGGCATTTGCAGACAGCCTTTGGGAAACCCTCATAAGAGGTATGAAGTACAGGAATCTCCTGATGCAGTGCTCTTTTGCTGCTGCATCAGTGCTGCTCTAGTGCTGTTTGGTTCTTTTGGAGATGTTGAGTAGCAAAGGAAAAAAATAAGAGCAGATGCAGTATTTCCACCACTCAAAAACATGCTCTCTGCTGACAGCTCCTTTGCCATGATTTCTGCCTCCAAGTGCAAAGATCTGTTGTTTTGTGGGTTAACAGCCCTGAAATGGTGTGCTGTTTCCATTACACTGTCTGAATCTCAGAGGGGAAGGAGGTTGTCCCTTGCCATAACTCTGTTAATAGTGGCCGTGAGATACGAGCGAAGCCAAGTGGTGATGCAGCAAAGTCTCTGATTTGAACACACTAGAAAACTAGATCCCTTTTTCTTGGTGTATCTGTTGTTTGCCATGGTAGGAATAAAGGTTTCCATTGCTGCTGTGGAATATCAGCGGAAAACTAAATGTATGAATAAGGGAGACTGCTCATCTGACCCCGTATCAATTTCTGATGTTGTTCAGATGTGTTATTGAGGAGCAGGCATATGAATCCCCCATTCCACTAGAAGCATATGCAGCTGATTTGGGGACAATTTTTTCTAACAGCACACATCAGCTTGGAAAAAAAGGCAAGGAGATGTTCTTTTCAGGCTCTTTCTGAGCCAAACTGCTGGTAGCCACCTTGAGGCAAAGCAGGAAAGAAATTAGTACAGATGAGAAAATAGAGATTGTCATGGACTCCTCTGCCCTTAACTTCATCCTTCATGACTCATCTGTTTAATGCTCCTTAAGCAGTCAAAAGTGCTGAGGAATGCCATATAGTCAAATCTACAATACAACAGATGCAAACAGGCACCAGCCTTTTACTCCCAAAAGTGATCCGTGTGCATGGATGTGATTTTTTTTTTGCCTTTTCATTCTTTGGAGAGGTTGTGTATTGGGTTTTTTCCTCTTTTTCCATCTTAGTTTTAATCCTTCCTATCCTTTAAGTGTGCTCTTTTAATTTCCTCCTTTCCCTCTTTTTGCCCTTCTTCTTTGAAAGCATCATTTTCTTATTGATTAAGTCATTTAACCTTTATTAGACCATACCATGCCACTCCATCCTAGTTACTACTTTCTCTTTTATCCTTTTTTTTCTCTTTTTTAATGGACTCTTTTCATATCATTCTCTCCTTGTTCAGGCTTCCTACATCCCCTTCCTCATTCCCTTTGTTGTTCTCTCCATGGGACAGGTATATCTCATGAAAAGGTGCTTTGTTCAGAATGTATCTGCCTTGGGGCAGCTATTTAATGAAAAAATCAGCTTTCCATCCCATGCTCCTATCCCTCTGAAGCCCGACGCAATAAATGCCAATTACAGTTCTACATAATTAAAATAACCATGTCATATTTCTTTTTTAATATTAGTGTCTTCACATTAAAGGAATGGAATGCTATGCAACGTGTATGTTTTTTGACACAAAAAAATAAGAATTTTTCTTCTAATCTGTATTACACCTGTTATCTAGAATTTTCTTTAACCCTTCTTTTCTGTTCTGAGAATAGTCCAGCCATCTGTAGAAGGGTCAGCAAAAACACAAACATGAATACTTAAAAGTGTAGTTCCTTTATAATTGGGGATGAAAACTAACATCCTGCCTGCTTATGATCCTTCTTAGCCTGTTGTGGCAGGAAAGCTATTAGAAGAGATGAAAATTGATCAAAAAAACCACGCGGTCTTTTCTCTTGATGGCTGCTTTGGCTGTTAGGAGAATTTGCAGCTGCAGAGAGGCCAGAAGATACAGAAAAGTATCAATCTTATGTGGTTTTAACAGGGCAGGGTAATCTTAACCTTTTGGGTGCTAGGCTACTTGTCTGCCCCAGGGAACTGAGATGTTCCTGAATACCTTAATAGCTTTACAAGAGGATTAAAAGTAGAAATGGAGATGTTGGTACTGGTAATGGTACTAATTTCCCCAAATGTGACCATTTTTGCTATAGAGTAGCTGTTTTCAGACTTCCTGGTGAGATGCTCCCACTTGACCTGAAATGTCAGTCTTTAATGTGTGTATTTGATATGAAGTGGCTCTTTACACTCACTCTGTGAAAGTTAACATCTGGATTTGTGCCTTTCTCCGACCATTTTCTCCATCTTTTTTATTTCTACTTTATACAGTTCTGTAAGTCTGCTGTTAATGCACAACGTTGTGCAAATGGCTGGATTTTACTAGCTGAAGCTAACAATTGGTGCAGAAACAAATCTTTCCTAGAAATAAGGATCTTACTCCCCCCCAAATGTTGTTAATGTTATTAGATTATGTTTTAAAATTCATATATTAACAGACAAATGTCAAGTTTGGAATTTCAAATTTCTCTGAAGATATTAATGATATAAATGAATTACTGAAAGCAGTATTAGGAACTATGTTCTCTATAGTGTTTCATGCTCACTTCATCCCATTAGAGAAAGTATTTTTGTTCGACAGGTGAGAGGCAGTCAGCAAGCAGGACTTAAAACAGCAGTGCTGTGTATAAGAATGCTTTTTGCAAAAGTGGAAGGATCATAATATTAAAGTGGCATCGGGATATGATTGCAGTGACAGTGACATGGTTGTGTCTGCATGTGAGATGAGTGGTTAACTGTTGGACAAAGGATAAAAGAGTTTAAAAGAGCTGGAAAAAAACACGCAGCATTTTATCTACAGTATGGAAGCTCTTACAAAAAAAAAAAAAAACAACCTGTCTGGACACACACCACTCCCTTTGTGACTCTCACATCACACACAAGTGAGATCACACCTGAGGGGTTTTTCCACCCCTGAATGTGTGCCCTCAGAGAAAGCTCGGTAGTTAGTTTTGTCCAGCAATTAATTCCAGAGCTACCCCGCAGCAGCCCAGCTGGTTGTCCAGCAGCAGCCGAGGGGCCTGGCGTGCGTTCCCGCCTGCTCCAGGCGCGGTGCCCTGGGCCGCTCACCCTGCAGGCGTGGGCAGGCAGCCCTGCAGGGCAGCCCTCCCTCCGCCTGGGCTGCTGCTGTCCCGAGCGCTCCAGTGGTCGCAGGGAGCTGCCTGCCGTCCCTGGATGAACATCTGTGGCGCAGATAAGCAATCCAGGATCTCTTCCAATGCTCTAGTTGTGTGGTTGGGACCAGTCTACTTTAAAGAAAAGAAAATATGGGCGGTAAAGTTCGGAGGCACCCTGCATAGTGGTCAATGGGGAAAAAAATCCCAAAGAGCAAAAAAACAAATCCAGAATTGCTCTTTAAAAAAATTTCACTAACAAGACAGCTGCTGCTTTTATGTCCTAGGACAGAAGTTTCTCTTGGGTGCCTGTGTCCTTCCCTTGTCAGTCTTTTTTCTCGATTTTGTTTTAAACATCTTTCACCATTCTTTCTTCAGTATTTTATCATTCTCTTTTATGCTAGTAGAAACATCTTTGACGTGTCTGAGTGCTAGTGTCTGCATACTTGCCATTGTGCTTTGGTTTTTCCTTTCCCAGATGTTTCCATTTTTAAGGGATTTCATCGCAGAGAGGCTATGTTGGTTTTTTTTTTTTTTTAAAGGAAGGAGGGGAATACTTAAATTGCTCTTCTTAAGGCACAAGGAAATTAGCTTATGATTTTTTTCATCTCCTGTCATATTTTAGAAACTTACAAGAATTTTACTTGTGATTATATTATCACTTTATCAGTCCAGTAATTTCTCCATTATATTTCTCAACCATATGTACATACATTAAGTATGCCATTATTACATGTATGGTGCAATAAAATACTGTGCAACAGAACAAAGTGAATTACCCAGCGTATATTAAAATTTACAATGAATCACATAAAAAACTGTGGGGAAAAAAAGGAAAAAAAAAACCCAGAGTGGGTTTCACATTATTATAATCCCTCAAATCTGTAGGGCCCTTTAATTTTTTTTAATTATAGATATTTTCTTCTGTAGTTTTCTTACTCAGTATACAGAAAGCAGGCACATTGACTCTACAGAAGTAACTACCTTGTAAAACAAAGACCTTACTAGAGTGTAATTTCTGTTCGTTAATACAACGTTTTGAACTGATTAATGAGACCAATATAATTTTGTATCTCAGAACTAATAGTCAGAGTTATTTTTTTCAAAATTGTTCATATTTTATTGGCTGTTTATTTTCTATTACATTGCTTTTCAGATTTATGGAAAGTACTTGTAATTATCATATCCTTCATTTGATGCAATGAATATATTTTAGTGGACAGCTTTATGCATTCAGTGTTACATTTTTTGTTTTGCAGCTGAAGACCAATTTCCTAATTGCTCTTGTGCGTGTAGTTGTTTTGAGGTCTTTTTCTAAGCTGCTGTGATTTTTGCATTTACGTGTTAGGCATGTGCAATGTGGGACTAAACGTCTATGATTTTACAAGTTAAAAGTCTCAAGCAAACTCTCATTAGCTACTCTTGTAGTTTAGAAGGTTGCAACTTGCCATTGCACCATGCACTTGCAATTGAATTTTAAATAATAATTTCTAGGTCAAAACCCAATAGTTGTTAGTACAGAAGCAAAATGTTTGTGGAAACTTTTCCAAACTGTTAATTGAAATTTCTGTAGTACCTTTGTACTGCGAAGAGCAAATGCAAGAAAGGAATACTTTTCTGCCTGGGCCTTTTGTGATCATACACTGTAGAGATAGGAGCTGTATACAAATTTAACTTTGTCTTTTATAGACAGCACTTTGTGTTTAGTCTGAACCCAATGATTTTAAAACATCATTGGAGGAGTCATTTTTCTCTTGCAAGTAATAAACATGCCACATCCTTAAAAGACAAAGTGCGAAACATAGCTGTAATTGCTCAGTTTTGGTGCCAAGAATAAGTGGTTTGAAGAAAGCTTAGCACCCTTATCCCTAGGGAGATGCAAATTATCACAGGCAACACCAGACACAGTAACTTCTCACTTGTGTGCTAGTAAACAGTAAGGACATGTCACAAGTATAAAAGATATTCATAAAGTAATAAAATGTATTTCTGACATGTATTTATATTTTTATTACCAGTAAGTTTGTATGTATATGCACAAATACCTAGAGTATGGTGTAAAATATTCATATTCCAAGAGCTGTAACAGTGCTGCAAGTATCAAACACAATATGATTTATTCTTTATTCTGTAAGAGCAGATGTCTTTCCTAGAGCTGTGCTCCTCACTGTGTTCCTATGTGAATACAAAAAGAATTGGGGGTGAAGAGGGACCTTATTACTGTAGTAGTAGTGAGACTGAACCTAGTAAGTATTTTTCTTAAATGTTCTTTCTTGATGTTTACTTTGCAAATAAGATTTTATTTGCTCAGTAGTGATTCTTGTGTGAGAGTTTCCCTGTTTACACCAAAAAAAGATAAGTAAGTACAGTAGAGAAATGGTGGATATGGTTAAGCTCAGGCTATAATGAAATGGCCTAATTGATAGACACTGAGGATACTTTAAATGGGGACAAACCCATCTGTATAGAAACTAGTCTGCTATTCTCTCTTGTTCTGTGTGCACAAACTGGAAAACTCAAAGTGCATTGCTGTTTCTGATGTAGAAGAGATGTACCAACTAGTATTGACTTCTATGGCTTAAGTACCAATAACCAGAATTATTCTGGTTTTATCAGGAAGAAGAAACTGTTATAAAGCTGTTAAAGACTACTGGTATTAACAAAAGCCTCCACCATAAACAAACTAGTGAGCACTAACTAGGGGGGGGTAAATCTTTGCCTGTGTTCGGCAAAGATCTGTACCAAGTACAATGCAGTTTGGAATATCTGGAGAGTTTTTCATGTCAGAGGAGTTCACACATCTTGTTGTACACAAACCTGATGAATTGACCAGCTGGGACTATGAAAACTGACAAGGGATTAGCTGTACATGTAACTGTTACAGAAAACGACCCTGGCATGAGTAGCAGCACATCAGCCATCAAATTTCTTTCTTGGGATTTACTAAAGAAAAGGTAGCATAATCTCTCACTTCAGTTTATGAGTCATTTATTTTGATGGCCCAAACGATTTTCATCTGTATTCTCATAGTGTGAGGAATATTCAGTAGTGCCCCCATGGCCTACATTTGGGTGAGGATTGAATATAAAAAGTCATAAAGCAGGAGTCATGCCTCTGGCAGATGTGATGTTTTTCTGCAATTTAATGTTTTGGAGACATGATAAATAATAATCAAATGGCATTTACTTAAAGAAGCTACAAAGCTCATACTGGAAAGAAACAATGAACAAGATTTATGTCAGGTCTCTGAGCTTGAATGAGGCATGAGCCCAGGGGCATTGCAAGTGCCTTCATTTTATATACTTTCCTACTAGTCTGACTCCCCCCCAGGTTATTGTCAGAGCTAGTCAAAACCAAGACATGTTCATCTATGTGGTTGTTTGCTGGCCAAGGGTAGACCTTTTGCATGCCAGAAACCTCAGCCAGCTGGGTTCTAGAAAAAGTATATCCATTTTGATTCATGGGATGAGGGTATAAGTTTCTTGTATCTAGACTTCTGGGATATTAAGGTTTGGCTGGTAGCTGCATGTCATGGTTTAACCCCAGCCAGCAACTAAACATCACGCAGCCACTTGTTTACTCCCCTGCCCTAGCAGGATGGGGAGGAAGAAAATTTGTAACAGGAAAAGGGAGAAAACTTGTGGGTTGAGACAAGAGCAGTTTAACAGTTGAAATAAAATATAATAAGAAAAATGAATTGTAATGGAAAGGAAAATAACAAAGATAAAGAAAGATAAAGATAAGTAAAGCCCATGAAAGACAAGTGATGCAAATGAAAAGAATTTTGCTCATCACCAACCAACTGTCCCTGAGCAGTGGCTTCCCAGCCAACTTTGCCTCTAGTTCATATGCTGAGCATGACACCCTATTTTATAGAACATCCTTTTGACCAGTCTGGATCAGCTGTCCTGGCTGTCTCCCTTCCCAGCTTCTTGTGCACCCCCAGCCTCCTCACTGGCGGGGTTTAGCGAGGAGCAGAAAAGGCCTTGCCTCTGTAAGCACTGCTCCCTAATAATTAAAACGTCACTGATTTACCAACACTGTTTGCGGCACAAATCCAAAGCATAGTCCCATCCCAGCTATTGTGAAGGAAACTGTCTCTACCCCAGCCAAAACCAACAGACTCTCAACTTCTTAGTCTGTTTAAGTCATGTTCAGGTCTCACAAATTTCAATACATCCTCATTAACCATGATCTCCATTAATCATCATATAATCATATAACCAATGTTAAGGGGTTGGAATGGACCTTAAAGATCATCTAGTCCCAATTCCCCCTGCCATGGGCAGGGACACCTCCCACTAGACCAGGTTGCTCAAGGCCCTATCCAACATGGCTTCAAACACTGCTAGGGTTATGGCATCCACAAACTCCCACAGCAACCTGTTCTGGTGTTTCACTCTCACAATAAAAAGATCTCTTCCTAATATCTAACCTAAATTTCCCCTCTTTTAATTTATACCCATTACTCCTTGTTCTGTCACTACAGTTCCCAATGAAGAGGCCTTCTCTGGCTTCCCCTTAGGCCTCCTTCAGATACTGGTAGGCTTCTATGAGGTCTCCACACAACCATCTCTTCTCCAGGCTAAACAGCCCCAACTTTCTCAGCCTGCCTTCAGTGCTCCAGTCCTCTTATCAACCTCATGGCCCTCCTCTGGACTTGCTGCAACAGTTCCACGTCCTTCTTATGTTGGGGACACCATAACTGTACACAGCACTCCAGGTGGGATGTCACCACAGCAGAGTAGAGGGAGAGAATCACCTCCTTCAACCTGCTGGCCATGCTGCTTTTGATGTAGCCCAGGGTTTGCTTGGCTTTCTGGGCTGCAAGTGCACATTTGCCGGGTCTTGTTGAGTTTTTCATCAACTGCCAAGTCTTTCTCCACAGGGCTATTCTCAACCCAACCTGGAGGTGTGCCTGAGATTGCCACAGCCCAGGTGTAGGACTTGTGATCCAATATAGAGATATCATTCCTTTAGTCTATGGACCACCCCTGTGAAGTGTTTGTAAAAAGTCCATAAATAGCCACAAGTGTCCACTGAGTTCATTTGGTCCGTGACTTGGTGCTCCACCTGTTCTAGGGGTCACTCAGGATGGGAGAGGCAATGTGCTGCATGGAGCTATTGGGCACCAAAGGCAACTCGGGTTTGGTCATTGCTGCATTGAAACTGCTTCTTCTAAGGCTTCTCCTCCATTGGTTTAGCTATTTAATACTATAGTAATTCCTAGAAATACAACTCAAAGCATGGGTTACTACAGTTTCAAGATATATACATTTCAATCTTCACCCCGGGACCCTTTGGGCCAGTTTATAGGGTTTAACGTTGCAGTGAACTCCTCCCCCTGCTCCTAGCCCAGCTAGCAACAAGGGATTCCAGATATAGCAATTCCTGTAACATGCAACTTAAATAATCATTCAGTTTTCCCGTAGTCTGGTGCATGATAGGGGATGTGATATACCCCCTCAATGCCACGTGTCTATGAATTGTTTTGGAAATGAGTCCTGTCTTCTGATTCAGTTCTTTTGGGGATGCTGTGTGACCATAAAACCTGCTTTTCAAGGCCCAGGATAGTATTCCAACTGGTGGCATGGGTCCCACAGTATGTTTGCAACCATCCAGTGTCACTTCCACCATTGTAAGCACATGGTGAAACAGGTTCATGGTAGTGTGATATAATCATTCTGCCAGGCTTTCCCATATTATTTCAGCCTTCAGCCTCTATACCATAAAGGCTTTAGCTGCTTTACTGGTTTGATTGTGGTGCGTGTTTGACATTCTTGAATAACCTGTGCAGTGGCATCAATACTTAAGTTCAACCCCTGGGCCACAAGCCCATCTATCTGTTGCATCCCTTCCTAAATGCCCTGATGGGTCATCAGCCCATCAAGCTATAAAAATAGCCCACCCTTGTGTTCCCAGTCCAGCTCCATCTGAGCCACTTCAATTCTAGCAGCTTGGTCACCTGTTCACTCTTTCAGTGTTCTTCAGTGCCCCGACTCTTAGGTAAGTGAGCGTCTTGTGAGGTACTTTTACAATCACATTCTCTACCCAAGCAACAATATCTTGCCATAATTCAGCAGCCCAGAGGGATGTATCACTCCACTGTCAGTTGGCCTGCTTCCATTGCTGTAGCCACCTCCACAGAGAATTTGTCTTCATCCCTGAGTCAGTACAGAGATAAAGGACTGGCCACTTTTCTTGTTTAGCAATGTCTAAAGCCAGCTTCACTTCAAGTCACTTCTGCAAACTGACTTAGTTCACTTTGTCCTTCAGCACATTTTGTGTCTTGTTGTGTAGGACTCCACACAGTCAAAACTAGCATACTGTAGGTATTTTGAAGACTAACTATTCTTTGTCTTTTTCAGAAGTTCTGTACAGCTAGAAATGGTTCTGTTTGTAGTGTGGTTTGTATGAAAACTCCTGAGATTTTCCGTTTCTCTCAAAAGAAGAGTGTATAATACACATAATGTGCCATGAAGAAGTCTATACTTACCAAAATTCAATAGCTCTTCACCCAAATTTTACTGAGAGCCATAAAATGTTTTGGAATCTATGCTTGAAATTTGTGATGTTATGGAAGAATATTGCAATGCAAGCATCTTATTTTATAACTTGTAGCAACTCAAAAATAGCTCTTAGTTTCTGTTCAGTATTTCAGTGGTATTCAAGATTTGAAGTCTTGAGGAGGCTATCTACAAACTCAGGTTTTTACTTCTAAATGTTTTACAAATAAAAAGAGCAATTTGATTCAATGATTATTATTAAATGGTAACAACTAAAAGAGGAAAACTTGGAACTGAAACATACCTATTTAAAAATAACTATTCACACATTAGGGCTCTACTCAGTTTTCATTGCCAGTTTAGGCTACACAATTAATCAGTGCTTCTGTTATCTTGATAATCTGTCTGCTTGCTGTTGTAAATGACTTGCACTTGCTGGTGAAGTTGCTGACAGCTATTTAGGTTTTCAGCTTTCAAAAATGCTTCTAATTGTACATGTTTGTGACTTCTAAAAGCATTTGCTTCTGAGATAATTTTTGCAGCTAATGTACCTCAAAGTCTTCCTCTTTATTTGCATTTCACTTCTTTGGAGTTGTATTTCCAAAGTGTGAATCCCTAATAGATTTAATTCACCTGAGATTATAAAGCAACCCAGTAGCTTTTCCTGAAAAATGTTACCTTCTCTGTGAGATTGGTTTATCTTTGTGGAAGACAGGATGTTCTCCTGTAATGCCACTTGTAAGCCGTGAAACCTTGCACCTTGGGTAAGGATGTGCACATGAAATTTTCACACTTACACCTGCATGGAGCTAGGAAATTGGGCTGCAGGGAATTCTGTAGGGAGCAGGTGGGATGGGTTACATGTGATTCTCTACCCACAGGTGGTGGAAAGCTGACCTATATCAGAAAAAATCTGGTATTCTGAGTATCCCCTCCCATTCCCCAATCTCTGGCAGCAGTGTGGTCACCCCTCAGCAGAACACAAAGCCTACCCTTCCTCCACCTCTCTGCAAATGCATTTGTTTGTGCTCTTCTCATCTTCAATTTAGTCTGAGAGCAGAGGACCTTCACCCATAGAACCTCTTCCATTCCAAGAGCAGAAAAGAGCTGCTGGGCACATAATTGATTCCTGCAGCCCCCTGTGCCTTGGCAGGTATTGTTAACCAGTTTCAGCAGCAAGACCGCTGGACATACAAAGGCTCTCTTTTGCTTGTGATCACGCCACTGGCTATGCCAGGAATAAAAAAAGAGATTTCCTGACGTGCTCTGCTGCGATCTTACCATGAAACAATTCTTCGTCCTGAAATGTTTGGTTTTAGCCCCCGGTGGTAGTTATAAAAGCATGTTAAATACCAGACTTCTCAGCTTGAGACCATCTGTTTCCCTTGCAATCATGTACCACCCCCACACACGGGCTCCTTGTCACCAGTGTTGCGGTTTCAGCTGAAGACAAAAAGAAAGATATTTTCCTATATGATGGTTTAGCCAGAAGATGGACCTGGGAAACATGTTCAGGTGGAGGGGGTGTGATTATGCTAGAAATAGAGAGGTGTTTCCCCACAAGTGGAAGGCAGCAGGCTTTCAGGGAGTGCAGTCATTCAGATCTCTCCTGGCTCTGTGCCTGTGTAAAATCTTGTCCCCCTTGACTGGGGCATAGCTTGCTTCATAAATCAGCAGTGTTACATGGTGAGCAAGCTGTCTTCACAAGTGCTCTCCCAGCATACCTAGAAGTGCTTTTGCCAAATTTGTTACTGGTGAAGTGACAGCTGTTAGGTATAAAGGGAGTTTACACACTTCCTGTACATTAAGTAATTTGAAATGCAAATTCTGCTTATGTAGAAATTGGGTTACTATTAGGAGGTTTCAGATAAATCGTTTTTTAAGAACTAAATGTTATGTGGAATCTGTAATACTGCCAGAAGGACATAAAACTGTAATGAATCATTTTTTAGCCTTTGCTTACCCCAGAAGAAGCAGCAACATCTCTTTTGCTGCTGCAGTTGCTTGGAAGTCAGGAGCATCATGAAATGAATTCAGGTTGTATTTACTAATGGTATATGTGAGATTTCATCACATTTCACAGCACTATGGTAGTGATATTCTTTGTGATTATTTGTGAATTTTTGCAATTGTTTCAAAACCTTTATTTTCAAAAAAATTACTTTAGCTCTGCTCTTTTGGGATCTTTTTTGTGTATACTGTCTAGTTGGCTATTTAAATCAAAGGGGGTAGTAGTGAGCTGTGATTTCTCTACCTTTTATTGGTTCTGTCAGTGTCTGTCTGAGAACTGCAGCAGTGTTATTAAAAGGAACAGCTTACTATGACATGAATCAGCCATGTTTTTTTAAGGAGCTTGGTTCAGGCAATAAGCTGTAAAGTTTAGCTGGAAACTGATGTGAAAGATCATCTGCTGGAAACAGCTTTGTAGCAGCAACACAACTAGGACAATAAAAATACATACAGGAAAGACAAAGCCTACGTAATTTATGAACATATATAGAGAATTTAAGTGTAAGAAAAACTGATTTTCTCATTTTTCTGTGTTTTATAATATTTTTTTTAATTATGGACTTTCACCCCTAACTTTTTGTTTAATATTGAACAAAATTGTTTATTATCATTAATTACAATAGTCTGTTTAAACTGTTCAGCATACAAATGTCCTTCACAGCATTTGCAAAATAAATAGTGAACACATAAAAATTTCTAATTCAATCACTCTTCATGTCCACTTACACCTCTGAATTTATAGATTTGCTTAAAAATGCTCTGCTAGGAAGGGGAGAGTTTTGTTGATAAGTTACATGAACTGAGGCTGTCAGGTTGAAAGGTAGTTTTTGTTTCAACTCTTAGCAATTCAAAGTTGAGGTTTGATTTGAGGGTTAATGACTCAGTCTTCCTTCTGAAAAGGGAAGCAGCTGTACTGGAAACCCAGAATACCTTTTAAGAAATCTTTTGCAATGGATTTGTTCTTTTGATTGATACCTAACTAGATTTGATTGTCATTAGAATAGAATAATATCTTACTAAAATCAAGAGTGGTTTTGTTGCTTTTTTTTTCATAAGGAGGAAGAGCAAAATTCTATTTCACATGTAAGTCTAAAAAGCTTATTTAAAGTCATTAGAGAACAATAGTTCTTCAGTTTGCTCTTGTGGAGGCCTCCCCCTATTATGCGTTTCTCTTCCTTGACACAGTTAAGAGAAAAAGTATTTAAAAGCTATTTTGGAAGCTTGGTTCCCTATTCTTTTCCTGTCTTCCATAATCTGCATATTTCTTATACTTGATAAGAGATCAATTAATTGATCTGGAGACAAAAATTCATCTGGTGACCTACTACTTTTGTTCTCTCTTGCTCTAAGGCCCAGGCTGCAGTCTGTAAGAATTTTTGCCTTCACTCTAGAGGCCAGGATTAAATTCCTTTTTTTAAAAGTCAAACCAGAGTAAGCATCTCACTTCTATGTTTTCCGTAAAACTTTGATTATGATGATTTTCTAATGAAATTGTATATGCTTTCTCATTTTTCTCAGAACTTTTCTCTCATCTCTTCACTTTTGTGAGGTCTCCTCTGTGTATTATTCATTCAACCTCTTTTCTGTGCAATTCTACCATTTTTCCCCCATGGTTTTCTTTTCATGTCACTGCCCCTGTTCTGTTTTCATTTCCTCCAAAGCAAAACATGAACCGCTCTTATCTGAGCTCTTTCAAATCTGATGAAACAAACTCACCTGTTCTTGCTTAGAAGTTTTATATTGTGTTTTACCATTCCTAGCTTATCTTCCACAGATTTTATTAGTGTGGCCTTGTGTGTACAGACACGGTTGAACATGCAGAAATTGGTAAAGGATCTAATTGCTTATAATGAACTAATTTTAGGGGCCTTTCAAACCACTTTTGGATTTGTAAATTTGCAAAATATTCAAGGGATGGCATTAACTATTGCAAGGCCATGACAAAAACTTCAGTTGACTTATTTAAGGCAGAATTTTTCCTCTGGGTCTTGAAGTTGAGGAAAACTAGGGATTTTCTCCTTCTTCATTAATGTCAGCCATATGCCAATAAAAGTCAGGTTTAGTAGTAAAAGAGCCTTTAGATGCTATTTTATTTATTGGGCAGAAAGGCAGGTTTTTGCAGCACTGGTTGTGTCATCTGTAAGTATTACATAATCATGACTTGTGAGTGTAATTTTTCAGGTTAAAGGTCTTAAGAGTTTAGGTTTTCTTAACCTGTACAGTAGTAACTATGCTTCTAAAATAAATAACTTCAGCAAATTGTTTTTCTTGGAAGCGGTAAGAACTAAAATCAGAAGACAAAGAAAAACACATAACTCACTCTGGATTAATGGTTTTGGATAGAAACCAAAATTATCTAACACTTGAAAATGCTGAGAAATCTATTAAGAAGTCATACATCAGGCTTTGCAATGCAGACCGCATCCAGTTAAACACGCTGNAATTCTAGTTAGTAACAATAAACTATACTGTTTAGAAGTGAGTAGGCCTGTTTTGTCATGTTTTTCTCCTAATTTATACATTTATATCTCACAAAAACAAATTAGTGAACTGAATCCCAGCTACAACTGGTGGTTCAACTTGTTCATTAAACCCCCACCCGTTACAACGCTGTATGAGACGAGTACACTGTGACTGAACCATTGTAGAACTTACTCAGCTTACAGCTGAAGCATGGCTCTTCTTTTTGACATTATTTATAAATCACAATTTCAGCGGTCAAAATTAAATGTCTGTCTGTATTTGGTATAAACATAAGGTGCAGGGTGAGCAAAGTGGGAAATGGCATACTCTGCATCATTTTTACAGGCAGGTTTTGGCTATGTGCTCAAAGGTTTTTCAAAGTAATTACAGTCCCCTGTCACCATCTTGGAAGGCTGAATTTTTTCTCCCCATACAAAGTCTTTCAGCTGGACTTCTCCATTTTTGTTTCATGTTTTGTTTTGTTTCAATGAAAACCTGAATTCTCTGATTAAAGAGTTAGCCTTCAATTTGTTAACTGAAAACACGTTTCTCCACTGATTTCCATGAGTTAGCAGCAAAGGTTGACTGAAGCTAACAATAATTGCATAACTTTCTCACTTCTGACTCTAAATAAGGATGAAAGATGATTTAATTTATGAAGATGCAAGAAGGTGTATTCTGACTAGAAAAAAATGTGACTAAGTGAAGCCTGTGGTCTTGGTGATTCCCCCTCCTATTGCCCTAGGACACTGCTATACCCCAGTGGGGAAAAAAACCCTGAGCCCACACTCGTGCAAAACATCTGAACCCCACTGTGGAGAAACGAGGCCAGAAGCACACCACTGAAGGCTGCATTATTATATTTTGAATCTCTGGATAATATAAACTGTGTCATTTTTGTGTCTCAAGTGAGCAAGCTTTTGTCATTTTTCACAGTGTGATACCAATTTTTCCCAGTTTGATCTTCAGGTAAATTGCTGGAAATAAGCCAATGATGTTTTACCAACGGAGGATTTTGTTTGGTTTTACAGACCTTGGGTCCTAAAAAGAGATTATAAATAATGTCTGTTAGTATCCCTGCTAACTACTGTGTGGGTTAGGCTGGCGTGGAAGGAGACGGCGTTCGTGTAATACAACAGCAGGATTGGAAGTACACTATTGCTTCTCATTCATCCTGTGTGCTTAGTTGCCATCATGGGTTTTATATCTCTGTTTTATTTCATTTTCTTGTAAAGCAAGATTGTAAAATTGTAAAAATCCTAAGTAAATTGTAAAATCCTAAGTATGTTACCCCAGCAGGTTAAATTTCAATTTACTTTAGCAGTGTTTCTGTATTTTTCTTTTTTCATCTTTCTTCTTAAATCCCTCTGGGGCTAAAGAGGCCACTATTAGGAAGGTTGTTTGCTGAACTAGTTCCACTATAGCTTTTTTCACTGAAGCTGAAATATTTATCTCAGGTTCAGCTTTCATAAGGTAATTAAGCTTCTACAATTCAGTTGCAAACTGGCAAAGTCAAGTTTACTTTGTTATTTTAAATGTCTGCCTTACGGATGGTAACATCAGTGGTTTTCCTTGAGCTGGGTGTATTTGTTCACCAAATCTGAGTTCTTTCATCCCACATGCTTTTGCAACTACCTTTTATTAGCTGGGCCCCTATATAGGTACCAGATAAGAAGATATTATCGCTATCATTTAAATTATGGCATTTATCATTTAAATTATGGTATTTAAATTAAACAGATTTTGCCTGCCATACTGTTGACTGTGTGCTATATATGTATTGAAGGGGTTAATGGAGTGGTTGCAGGCTGGAGGTGTTTATATTGGAATGCTTTGAGAATCGATTCCAGCTAATGGAAAAAATGCTTTAAAAGTGAGCTGGTTCAGTTCCTACAGTGAACAACAGAGAGTGGAAACAACGTTTAATAAACCTTTCAGAAGTAAATCCTACGATTTTTCCTTTCACCACCATCTGTGAAGGAATGCCCACTTTCTTCTCAATGGGCAGTATTTCTTCCTGCAGTGTATTTGCCTTACTCTGTGAGGTATCAAGAGACAATTCTTTGTGTCTTTGGACAAAAAAAAATACTTGAAAAATATGTTCTGCTCATGTGTCTTCTAAGGCCTAAGTCTTATTGGCTTTGCAGATTTCTGCTTAAATGGCAGGTTGACCAAAAATAGCCAATCCTAAGATTACTTCTCAGCTGCCCCTAACTATCTGCTGTCCAGTAAATTGAAGAAATTTTGACTATATGCATCTTGTTTTACAAATATGGATGCTTCAAATTAAGATTGTTGTTGTAGTTGGATTACAGGGAAATGTTGCATCTTCTGTTTTACCTGTGTGCCATCTTTATTTTAAATATTAGGGCACTTAGAAGATTTGGCAAACATCACCTTTTACTTGTGAAACTTGTGAATACATTCTTACATTTTTTGTTGTTGGGAGGTTGTTTTTACTATAGAGTTCTCATGCAAAGTGGAGTGGCTTACAGTAATATTTTTGCTTTGCTAATTAAGATGATTATATACAGATTTAAATTTAGGAAGAGTTTTGTTCTATTCATAAACCTTGCTGAAAAATCCAAGGTTTATTTTTCATTGAGAATTGGCATGATTTTAAATGCAAGGCATATTTGTTGTGAACCATGAACAGTCTTTATGAAACCTGAGGAAGATTTGTGAAAACAGCCTGTAATAAAAATCACACATGCTTCATAAAACACTACTTGATAGATATCACTTGCACCATTAAGAACTAAACGACAAAGGATGTAATTTCAGTTCTGGCATACAATATTAATCGAAAGGCTTTAAAACATCTTGCTGATGGGAGCTATGACAACATGACATTGAAGAATTACAAACTGGAGACATCTATCTTAATCAGATTTTCAAAGTAAATGCCATAAAATAGAAAGTTACGTTATCTATCTTCATAGGGTCACATATCATATAGGGTATAGCTTTTCAGCTTGTTTATTCTAAAAATATCAGGGACAAAAAAATGTGCCTTTCAAGTAAGTTTAAAGCTCAGTTCATACACTTTACAAAGTTTTTGTGAATAGATTGGTAACTGGTCCTTTCTATTTCTGCAGTAAGGTTCTAAAACATTAGGGAGAGCTGAATTACAAAACATCTGAGAATGCACAGATATTATCAGTATGAAGATGTTGAGGGGAAACACTATGCTCAGTGGATGTGAAATAGAAAGAAAAAGTTACAAGTGTACCTTTAACTGGAAGTATAAAGCTCCTGGAGATAGCACAACTGAAAGACATTGGTAAAAGTATTTTTTCTTCACTTCCTAAAGCTTGCAGTTATTTTGCATGATTTGTTTCTTTGTCTTCCTGTGTATTTTTAACTGGTAAAGAACAGTGTCCTTATAGGGTGTGGGTTTGTAGTGTGGTTTGTAGTTTAAACACCAATGTTGCATGTTAGGGACTATCTTACTGCCCTCCAGAGAGCTCCAGCTATTTCTCTCTTCTTGTCATCTGATCTTAGACAGACACCACATGTGAACCATGACATCATTTTGAGTGTCTCCACAATCAAGTAAGTCTTTCTCCCCATTCAGAGCAGAAGTATTTAAAAGTAAAGTCATGTTGAGATCTAAAGGAAAATGTGTAATATAAATAACAAAATTAATGTTTTCTTTATTAATTCTGCCAAATTTAGGGTCATGGGCACTCATCATGCTCACTCAATGCAATCTTTCAGAGCTTATCCTGCATAAAATTCACTGGGAGTTTCTCACTCCCAGGTAGCTTGACAGGTTGTCAAACCCTACAGGCATTGTACTGATGAGGAGACAAACATTGGCCCACTTTGATCAAGCTACTTGTTTGCCTTTTGCCCATTTTGTATTGTAATAGTATACACACACACACACAAGGTGCATATCTGGATCAAAGTGTCCTTGTCACTTCTCCTTATGCTTGTCACCGTGTATTTAGCACAGGAGCACAGAGTGCTTCAAGAGGAAGTCAGCAGCAGTGGCTGCAGGTTAATTCTGTTTCCATCTCCACGTCCAGTAATTGTAAACCAAGCAGAAAAGCATGGGCAAGCTGACAACAAATCAGAGTGCAAGGGCTCTCCTCTGGTGGTAGGCAGTGTGTCACCTCATTCCCTGGGTTGAGGGTGCAGTTTGGATCCTTAAAGCAGTTGGCAGAGCAGAGCCAATTTGGATGTGAGTAAGAGTAAGCAAATACTTGGAATTAACCACAAAATAAGCACATACAGCAACTTGTCTAGAATAACCTCTATGGCTTGTAGTAAATGATCAGAAAGGAAGCTTTGAGCCTTGCACACCCTGGCAGAAAAAACTGAACTAAAGCAGAGGTTCATTCAAAGGATGGATCTGCCTAATTACAAATGAACACTTAAATACTCAGGTTTTTTCTGAACACATAACCTTCTTTATCCTTTCATTAATTAAATGTCGCTTCTCATGGAAGGTGCTCCCAGACCAGAGCCTTCTGGAGTGATTGGTTTTGCTTGCCCACAGAATCCCTGAAGCCATGGCTGTAGCACTACAGGTAGCCTGTCTTACCCTCTGTAAGCAGGTACTTAAAAGAAGAGCTCCTTTGGGTGCTCTAGGAATAGTTAAGCCACAATACCCCCTCTTTTCAATTTGCAGGGACTTCTGAGGTAAATCCCACGTCTGCTTACAGTTCTTTTGGCGATACGACGTTGTGTCAATGAAGTAAAATTTCAAGTCCATTGAAGGGTTTTATTGAGGAAATCAAACAAGTTCTTAGAGAAATTACTTTTTACTGCTAGCAATCAAGGGCTAGCAGACCAGGGACCAGTGACCTGCAAACGAAAGGTTGTATTTTTTGTTACCAGTTTCCTAAAAATTCAGTCTACTCCAGAGTCTTACTTCTAGTATGTATTATGGATATTACCTTTACCATTGCAGAGACTCTTCTAAAGAGAGAATAGAAAAAGAGCAGCCTGACCAGAAAGAGTTAAGACTCTCACAGACATAGATATTGAATAACATTTTGTTCACATTTGAAATGTTTATATCATAATGAAAGACTTTGCTTTTGTGTTTGTCATGGAAACTCCAAGTCCACATTAATTATACACTGTTTAAAAGCCTAATCCTTATCAAATGGAAATCACCTCTTTTTCTTAGATGAGTAGCTAGCTGACAGGTCTCAATGATCTATCTGTTATAGAAAGACTATCACACAAAATATGAAACAAATTACATCTTTTCATGGATACTTGGTCTGCTTTTCTGCCTTTGAATTAACCCCTTTCCCTCACATGGCTGTAGGTATCATAAATGTCTCTCCTTCGTATGCTGTTCAAATTCTGTAACAATTAAATGATAAAATTAATTAAATGTAAATTACTTTTTGAAAAATAAAAGAGGAAAAGGTTTTGTGAAAGGCTACAGAGCTGCATATAATTTACCTCTGCAGTTGAAATGGCTGCTTTGCTTCACTGTGATTCCCTAGGGTAAATAACAATTTAAATTTGTTTTGAAAAAAAATCATGTAACTGTAGTAAGACAGCTTTCTACCCAATTTCTTGTGACTTTTCTGAGCTCTGTACATACGTTTACACACATAGTTATCTGATGTTGACTTACTCAACAAATGCCTCAAAACGGTGGGGTTTGTTTGTTGCACCTGAAGAACTTCAACAGACTGGTTGCTGGGCCAGTTTACATTTGCTTATTGCTGCAGAAATCTTCTCTTTAAGATGAATGGGATTGCTTACAGTCATTAAGGTCCAGACCAAACAAGAAGGTTATAATTTAAACTTAACACTTTTAGACATAAGCCTACCTGTACCTGTATCTGCTTATTTTTAGTGTAAATTAGACATTCCCATTTAGATTACATCAATTAAGATAGCATTTAAAATCCAATTTAAAGGAAAGCAACTGTACCTTTCTGGAACAGTTTTTAAGTATTTCAACCCAACTGCTCTTTATCAGATTTGAATGCTTTTTCTTCTAGTAAGTGGTTTCTTGTGAGGGAGCTGGCCAAGTCCTAGGACTGTTGTCTTCAATAACCAAGGGAAGAAGTATTTCCCTCTAGGACTCCATTTTCCAATGCACTGGTTGATAGGGAGGAAAGAGAAGCTACAGTCTCAACACCAGACACTGTGGCACATGCAGCGCTATTATTACGGAGAGTAGTGTCCAGTGCTGCCCAGTTTATGAAGCACATTTTGTGTCATGCAGCTCCCACTCTCCTTAGAAATTCCTTAAGCAGGAAAAGCAAAAAAACTGGAACTATTCTGTCAGTAATGCTGATTTTTCAGGAGAGCTGCGTGAATCACCTAACATATATGCCTCAGTTTCCCTGCATGTACAGTGAGACTATTTTCAGTGTCACAGGGATATTGAGAAGCTGTTACTCGTAAGACCAATAGCTTTAGGAAAGCCTCAGTAATACTGAAAGCTGTTCTGTAGCTCTTAACTCCTTAAAAGAGTGAAAAAGGGAATCTGGCTCCAGCTTAAAAACTGCATTCAAAACACAACTTTTTTGATGATTATCTCTTCCTCACAAATCAGTGGTGCAACATTAAGGGGTTTTTTTTAAGGTTTTTTTGTTAGAAATTGTGCAGCAGTTAGAAGAACTGTGTATTGGGAGAATCTGGCAGGTTGAAGAAAAGATCCGAAGAGCAGTCCTCAGTAATCTCTCATTCAGAATGACAGTCTAAGACTGAGGAAATTTAGAGGAATATAGATTTTAGCTCTGTTGATTTATGGAAAATCTAACCTTGTTAAATGCAATTCTACCTGTAGCTTTTGCACAATTAGAAAAGAAATAAATCATTCCAGAGTTTTCAGGCATTTTTGATTTTGAGGCAGCTGTAGATCCTCTGCCAATTGAAGCCACCCTCAGACACTAGAAAATGCCACTTGCCAGCATCCTGTGGAGAGAGAAAGTGGGATTGGAAGACAAGTGATTTTTGCCAAATTGCACTTGCTGTGGCCGCCTAGCTCCCGCCTAGCCTTTCTTAATTTCTTTTATATGTTCCTCTGTGTCTTCAGTGTCAGTTACATTTATATGTTATTTAGCAGAAGGGCCTTTTGGTTCCTAGTAAATTTACAGCGGAATAATCTAAATCCCCGATCGTGGTCTGCATAGCTGGAGTTGGCCTGTGGTCTGAGTAATACAATTTCACTCTTCCAGCATATTATCAGGGTAATTATTAGATCTGTGCATTTATTTTGGGAGTACATAAATATCCTTTATAGAACCTTCACTATCAATCTTCCTCCCTGGTAGTAAGAGTGTGTGGGAAGGTCTGACCCCTACCTGAGACAAGCCTGGCACTCACACCCTTCTTTGTACAAGAGAACAATGATGATTAATCCTCTACTTTGTCTTTAGCAGAGAATGGTGCAAGACCTTTAGTACTAAAAATGATAGACTAAAAGATTGATTTTCATCAGAGATTGTAAACGAGAAGAGAAATTAATGAACAAGAGGGATGTCAGGATAACATTTTAGCTGGTAGGAGCTGCAATGGAGGAGGGTTTTGCACTGATCATGGCAAAACTGTCCCAAAAAGCTAAGCAGGTAGGAGAGTCAAAAAGGGGAATGAAAAAGAAAAGTCAGATCCTAAGAACAATTTTAATTAATTTATCTGATTAAAAATAAATTAATGTGAATTACTTTAGTCCACCTGCCATTTTTCTGTAATTTTTGTAGTTAAATTGTGTAATTAATAATTTAAACAAATATTTTTGCATATACACATGCGTAAATACTTACAGACACATATGCACATATATAATTTGTATATGCACATGCACCTATATTTTACAAAATGTAAGAGCACAGTTAATTTTGTATCAGCTGATAAATAGCTTGTAATCTAAATCAGATAAAATTTTAAGTAGATACGGGGAAAATTCTTGCTCTCATGTTGGTCTGTTAACTTTCTTTAGCTGGCTTGTTGAAATGTGGCTTAAAGCCATTGATAGTGATTGTAATCACATGCACTGACACCCTTTGTGTCAGTGTTGGTGAAGACAAAGCTGATCAGTTGTATCCTACCTGGATGGGAATTTTTCATTAATAAATTTCAGATTTGGTGTTGAAAATCTTACTGTCGGTATAAATGCTGTCATTCTTTTAATGATAGATTCAGCATTGCTATTACTTGTGACAAAAGTCACATTGACCACACAAAATCCCTGGAAAAGAGAATATGCTTCTCAGAAAGGAAATTATTCCAAAGACTTGTTTTTTCTGTTTAAGTCTATTTCTTAACATTTTCCTATTGTCTTATGTTCACAACCTGGGAAATTGCTCACAGTTAAGTTAATTTTATAGTAGTCACCTGTAAGTTATCGGAAACGTCTGTTTCAACAAAAATACTTTTCCTGTGTTCTCTGTACCAAGTGTTTTATTATTGAGTTTGTAACAATTTGCAGTTATAACCAGTTCCAAAAGGGAATTGCTTATGGAAATCAAATAACTAATTTAAAAACTACCTGAAAGCTTTTGCACTGAGAGAAAAGTGCATACCCTATATCTTCTGCTCTGCTTAGCACTTGCATTTATATTATGAAGTATGTTCTGCTGTATTAGTTTAGGAAATAGATTGCAATTTGAATAACATAATTGTTAAGTGTTACATGTTTAAGTGTCATCAGTCATTGATAAATTGTGGTAAATTAAGTGTCAAGGTTTCTTTAGTTTTGTGTGCATTGTGTTGTAAGAGGTTTGTCTTCAATTTATGACTTATTTGCTACTGATTTTACAGAACAGATTGTTGAAACCTGACACTGATGGAGGTGTTTGATTGCAGGTTTTGCTGTTTTGAGGTTTTGTGTTTAAGCTTCATGGGCGTTGTGTGCTTTGGTTAAGTCAGAAAATATTTCCTTTTGTTTTGATGGCCTGACTCTCTTATCACCTGTGACTTCCTCCAAGCTGTAGTTATATTGCATGGTGTGAAATTGGAAAATCTGTTCCGTGTGTGTTCTAATGGATGTGACGGTCATTAAGTATATGAGTCTTCTGACGTTGTAATCAGATGTGAATCAGTCTGTTAAATATCCATGAAGCAACATCTGCTTCACAGAGTGACCTTCTGCTAAAGAATACTTAGCATCTATTAGCAGATCATAGTGCAGATCTGCCTTATTTGAAATGCACTAAACTAGAGTAGTCTACTGCTGTTTAGCAACTAGCTTGTAATAATTTATTGCAGTTAAATAAAGCTTAAAAAACTCCATTAAATAATTATAGGGATTATATGCATTTTGAAAACCTTTGTGTTCTACTGAAATTACCCATTTAATTTCAGGGTTCGTTTGTTAAAAAAAGCTGAAGTCTAAAGGCACATTAGGGGATCTGTCAGATGCTATTTTCTGTAGGTGTTAATAAAACCAGATTAAAAAAAAAAAACTGAAACAAATTAAAACCAAAAGCAATTTTACCATCTGTTGTATATTAATTAGAACTTGGTGTATCAAGGGTAAACTTGCTCTTACAGAATGTCACTGAATGTCTGCTAATAGAATAATATGCAAATATATTAGATGATAGGATTATATTGAATTTCTCATTCTGCTTCGGTTGTAGCAAATGCCAAGATGTTGTATAACGAACTTTAATTTTCTTTCTTCTTAGAACAACCACCAAATAACCAAGGCCAGTCGACCCTGCAGCCTTTGCCACCTTCTCACAAGCAACATTCAGCACAGCATCACCCATCCATCACCTCACTTAACAGAAACTCACTGACAAATAGGAGGAATCAGAGTCCGGCCCCGCCGGCTGCTTTGCCCGCCGAGCTGCAAACCACACCTGAGTCAGTCCAGCTGCAGGACAGCTGGGTGCTTGGCAGTAATGCACCACTGGAAAGCAGGTAATTACTTAGGTACTACTACAGACTCTGGCAATTCTAAAGAAAATATTTTAGCTTAATGAAAGTTGACCCGCAGCTAATACTTCCCCTCATTCAGCAAGCAAAACTGAAAACTTTTCAGTCCTAAAAAAATCTGTCTTCACTCTAAAATCCGCAATGACGCTCTTCTCCCTTACAGTCCTATTCCAGAGTAATTAAAGTATATTAATTTTTCCAGACAAGCGTTTTCCTTCCTGTTCATAATCTGTGACTTTTACCTGTTTGAAGAAATTTCTTGCCTTGCTTGCCAGATATGTTATGTGTCAAATATATACTGTCATACAGATCAAATGTCAAATAATTTCAGTAATAGTTTTTAACTCTTATACTTGGTATCTTTAAAGAATTACTTATGTGAAGCTAGATGTTTTTAAAGGTGCCTAGGATTTGGTGAGACAAAAGAATTCAGTTCTGGTGTACTGATAAATTTGTCCTTGGTAACTGGCTCTAGGAAAGAAGCAGCTAATATGAATGGTGACAGTAGCTTTTTTAGATGCAGAATGATCTATAAAAAAATTGATAGGACTTACTGGCACAGAGCTGATTTTACCTACAGTGATTAATTAGTACTCATGTAACACTCAATTAGCACTATTTTTTTATTAAAGAAAGCCATAATATTCCAATTTAGTTATTAAACGGAGCATTTATTACTATATTGAAGTTGACAGTAATTCTTGAAAATGTTCATGAAATCCCTTCAGTTTATTCTCTGTATCCCTTTAAATTATGTTTTACAGTGAAGATTAATTTGACTAATTTAAAACACACATGACCTTAAGATTCTCTTTTTAAGTAGTTTTTATCTCTTTTAAGTAGTTTTTGTTTGGTTTTTTTTTTTGTTATAGTAGTTTTATACTGGTTATAGTAGGCCATAGATGTTTCAGGCAACTCCTCTGTTAGACAGTTTGGAATGGCTGTTCCTTTTCTTAGTTTTCTTGGACTCTGCTGTGTTGTTTATGAGACATAAGCACTGTGGAACAGCATTCCGCTGAAGAGATTTCATCATCATATTCAAACAATTTAGTACTTTAAGAAAGAATTTTCTTATAGAACAAATAAATTTGTAGTGGGAAAAAGGTGTTTGACGTTTTCCTGATTCTAGTTAATCTTAGGTAGATGGGTACGGTCTTTGATGTTTGCTTCTATTGCCATATATGTTCTTATTGTCTTTGAAAGGTGTAGGACTACTTGAATGAGAATGCCACTTCCAATCTTAAGTATTTTTTGCTAAGTCTTTTCATCTTTTTAATATTCCTGATGAAAACCTAGGGGTGTTTTGAGTGTTAAGTTTTGAAGACTTGTGAATGAAGTAAAATGTAAAAATTTTGTGTAAAATTGACACAGCCCTACTACTGTGGTTTTTCTAATAATCTTACTTCGTTGGAACTCTGGACGCGAAGAACCCATCTTATTTGTCACTGATTTTTCCCCTTTTGGGAGTAAGGTTCCCTGCTGAGTCTGATTTTCAGGCTCAGTTTCAGCTATATTAACAACTTTGTGATAGGTCTCTTCCTTCATCCTTTTCTTGGACTAAAAGAAAGTTTATTTCCCCTTTGGCAATATTTTAGCTTATGCTTATTGTTGGGGCTTTTTTTCTTCTCTTTTTTTATCTGACTTAGATGACAGCCATTTAGAGGTAGAGAATGTGAATGTCAGTGTATATACACAACTATCTTTCTAGCTCTGTAGGCTCATAATGATGATGGGTGGCATAAAAATGACATACAGTTTGCTGCCATATATAGCTGGACAGTGAATTGGCTGGGTTTGTGTATGTGTATGTAGGAGAGACAGATGTATTTGCAAAGCCTGAAGGAGGTTTTAGTCCCTATCACTCTGCAGTAACAGTGAAAGTGACTTCAAAATATATATTTCATAATATTGGATTCAGTTGTGTATTTCATAGTACATACTGCAATTTGGCTCTTTGCAAAGTACTGTTAATGAGAATTAATGCATTTGTGCGAAGAGTTGCTGTTACTGGCTAAATAGATGAACTGTGAGGTAACAGATCAGTGATGTCCAACAGAATCTCCAATTTACATTTTTTCAAATATAAAAAGACTCTTTGCTTAAATGTTTATGAGGACCTAAAACTGCAACTTGAATTAATTGAATTATGTGAGTGCTTCTTTCATCTTTGATGCCATCTTTAAATGACAGTGAGGTTACTGAGCAGAGGCAGAAATTGTCTTCCCTCTATTTGGGCTCAGTAAAATCTACATTAACAAAAAAGCAAGACAGTAAGAGAATATTTCCTTTAGATTTCCTGCAGACTGCAGGACATTTCATTGAACATGTAATGATCTTTACTATTTGACTGGTCCCTAGCCTGCTATAAGTTAGGTTTATTTGTTGAGCCAATAGATCTGCTGGAGGAGCCAGCACTAGAGAATAGCATGTACTTTGGAAGAAATGAAAAAAATTTTCCATTTTGTTCTTTGAATTACTGGTTGGACAGCCAAAGTCATGCAAATACATGACTGCAAGTCAGGTGTCTCAATATGATAAAAGATGATTTAGTAATTAAATATTAGTAGGTTTTTTATTATCATTGAGCTTTAACTTTTTATTCACCTACTAGTTTTAGTAATGATTTCTTGAGCACCAGTATCAGTAGTTACATTCTTACGACTTTGAGTTACAGTAGAATATAAATTACTGATATTTAAAAATACATAGTAAATTACTTCTTTAAATGTAAATAAATTCCTTCTCTCTGTTAAGTATTTGAATGTGAAGGATTTTTCTAATGCACAGTCAATTATGAATGTTAGAGATGCACAGAGGAAAAGTATGTTAGAGCTCATAAATTTGTAGATAAAAATAAGCTGGTAGCATCTCTTAGTGCATTTCCTGGGAAGTATTTCATTAATTTTAGGCATTGAACGTAAAACATCAATTTGTTGGCAAGGGGAAATTGACATATTCCAGTCAAGAAATAAATCTCTGAGAATATTATATAACTTCATCCAAAATCTGTGCTAACATGCCAGTGAATCAAAAAAGAGCTTTGCTTTTTCTTACTATATTTTCTGTATAAAATACCCCATTTGAAAGATGGCTGCATTTTGTATGATGGACTGTGAAATTTTTATAGAAACTAGCCAAGAAACTAACATGTTTTTCATAGTTTATACAGATAGTGCTTAGTCTTCTTTTACCACTTAGACTTAAAAGTAGAGTGGTAGATACATTACTGTATTCAGCTACTTACCTACTTATTTTACTGAGAAAAAAGGAATTGATTGAAGAAATACTTGATGGCTGGAAAATATTTTAGCATTTTGAAGGATTTAATTAAAGTACTGGAATATCTCAGAAATAGTATGGACAAAATAATTCCTGGAATGTGTTACTTCAAACCTGTTCTGTGAACTTGATTCAAAGTTCATTTTAGAACATGAAGATTTTAGAAACTCCTAAAGTGTGATGAACATACCCACATTTTTTTATTGGGGTGGATTGCCAATGATCCAACTGCCTTACATATTGATTAAGGTGTGGAAAGGGTGTTGATAGTTTCCAGGGAAGGTTAAATCAATTTGTGTAGGGGCTGATTGATTGTCTGCAAAAGCACACTGTTGCTAGAGGTTTCAGTCTGCTCAAACCAGCTATTTTATGCATTCCACCCACTAAAACAGTGCCTGGTTTAATCAAATTCAAAACTGTTCTGTTCTGTAAGTCTTCCAGGTTTTCACACAGGGACTTGATTAGACATGTTTTTTCTATTGAGAAGGTGCATGGTACAAAATAAAGGCAGAAGCTGGGGATGGAGCTCTTCTGAAGACCCTGTTTATCACTGTGGGTGTGTCACATTGCGGATCTGCAAGTTGAAGAAACAGGACTCTGCTTAGATTGCTGCCAGCATGAATGCATTTTAAAAATTGACATGCCATAATTATGGGATCATTATATAAACACATTAGAAATTAAGTATTGTTTTCAAAGACTAAAGTAAAATAAAAAAGTTCTGTTTTCTTCTGACATTCTCTTACTGTCGGGTTCTCACTGAGCATCTGTTTGAATCCTAAAACACCAAGCCCATATGCTTATAAGCTTTCTTTGATGTCAATAGTGTCTTACTTTAGATTTTTGCTTGATCCCTCTGGCATCTTTCCTGCTCAAATATCCCTTGTTGTCACCATAAGTACTTGGAATTTGATCATGCTGTGTATTTTGTCCCCTGGCTCTTAGGCAAGCACCAGTATCCTAGAATTCAGTAGCATTTGCACAGTATTCCTGGAGTTTATCATTCGCGTTTTCAGAGGTAAATAGTCATTGAAGTAAGAATGGACCTAAGCATTTTTCCCCACATTAATCATTCTCTGTTTTAAACAGGACAAAAAAAATACAGTTCTAAACAAAATAACGGTGGCTTACTTCATTTTTCCCCTTCATTTCCTCGCTATTCCCTGAGAGAACCAGAGTCTGCGGTGCTTCCTTTGCCTCTCCTGCTGCTGTGCATTGTCATTTGCAGAACATGAGATCCCCATTCACTCTGGTAGCCAGCCCTCTGCATATTTTTCTGGCTGGCTGGCTGTGCCAGATAGCCAGCAAGAGACTGTCTTTTAATAGTCTCAGTTCACTTTTATTACTTCATCTCTGGTCCAGCCTCATCAAGTAAACAACATCCCCTACTATGCACTGTTCAGTCTTTAAGCCTGTCTTGCCCCAGGCAGCAGTCAGGAATTTTATTCAAGGACTTGCGCATAAATAAGTGACCACCAGAAGGTAATGACCACCTAATGGCAGCCTTATAACACTGTGTCTTCAGGTTACAATCCAGCATGTAGTTCAGAGAACAGCATGGAAGGCAGATAAATCCCACATTCAGTTTTGCACAAAGTTACGCAACAGAATTAGTGTATTCTTTTTTGTGGGATCATCCCATTCTTTAATTTGAAATTGCACCTCTAATTTCATCTTTTTGTATCTTTATGTATAGAGAATTAGAAAGTCAAGCAGTCCTTGCAAATGGTCATGACAACCTTATAGAGATGGATGTGTTTTCTCCAACATATCACGATAGCAGTTATGGGTATGTGACTCTTAAGTGTTTGCATGATGCTAACTGTTGACACAGAAGACAAAGTGTGATTAAAAAAAAAAAAATATTGCAATAGGAAAACATCTGGAACAAACTTATCCTTATGTCTGATTTTTTAAAAATTAGTCTAAATAATTTGTCATACTGACTCATAGTAGATACAAAACAGTAAACTTTGACTGCCAAATCTTGGTTGCTTTAAGACATTAAGAATGCAATTGACATTGTATTAATTCTCTATAGCCTGTCTGCAGGGTGTTGCAAATTATTTGCATGATTACACGTTTGCCAGATCTGATCCTTAGTTTGTAACATATTTACTACTTAGAAAATATTTCTTTTATAAATATTATGATGTATTAATATAGCATACGGAATGACCAATCAAAGAAGTTTAGAAGAGTTACATACCTAATCTGTAATATTTTTACCAGCTAGTTTGAGACTGCAACTGCTGATAAACATGTAACTGTAGAGAGAATTCCATATAAATTAATATTTCAATTTGTTTAAGTAAAAAATTATATTTTAGAGCTGTTCCATATCTGCTTAACTTTGTCAATAATCTGTGTCTAATTTTTGTACTATGTTTTGGCCTTCTTATTCCAAATCAGTATAATTTATTTCTGATACACGCACACAACAACAAAAAAAAAAAAAACCCGACAAAGCAGTACCATTTCTGAACTGTTAATCATAATTTTACCTTTTTTTTGTTTGCTTGTTTATACTCCACTAAAAATCAGATTTTTATGTCCAAATTCTGTTTTGGTAATGGTAACTCCTAACTTTATAAAAGGGACAATGTGCTGTTTGATTAAATGAGGAGATCTGCAGTTGCCCACTAATTAATCTGTAATATATATTGACACTGTACATTGATTTGCTTCTCCCAAAAACTCTTAAGCTTTCACTTAGCCACAAATTAAAATCAACAGCAGGAAGAGAATGGTATGTTAAATTCAATTAGTCAGTCATTATCAGCAAACTCAAAGCTATTGCAGATATTTGCCAGAAGATCCCAATATATTTTTTCAAAGTAAAAATGTAAGCATATCATATTAAAAGAGAACAAAGCCAAATACTATTGTTCCATGTAGAACAATTACCATACAATACTGGTTCAGATGCATAAATGCTGTACTAGAGTTAATAGAACCATGCCTCATTTATGCTTTGTATGTTTGTAATAGAATCACCAAATATAAGTATTTTAGCAAATGGACTATGTTATATGAAATTTCTGTTAGTTGATAATAATTCAGGTAACAATATAATGAAATTTATCTTGTTTGTAATCCCTTCATTTTTAAAATTATGCTAGCAGGGATCATCTCCTGGTGTGAAAGTTGTCCAGAGATAATAATACATCAGTTCCAAAGCATAATAGATTTGTGACTACAACATGCTATCAGCATGAAGATTCAGTTTATCAATGTCACTAACATACTGTGTCACAGCTAGAATCATTATATATTTGTTTCTTTGTTTTCATGTCATGCATGTATTACATTATGATATACTATTTCTTCATTTGTATGGGTTACAGAGAGAATATTAATCTAATGAATTTGACAATTTTAGTGTTAAGAATGATTATAGAAATAGACATTTTACATAGAAATTCTGACTATTCATAGCCCTAGACCTAAAGAATAGTTGTTTATAGCTTTGAGAGATGTATTCACAGTGCATTAATTATCATAAAACAGCTGGAAATCTCAGTGTATTTTAGTGATATGTATTGTTGGCTTATTCTCTCCTCCAATGTATAAACATACATTAGGGTACCTGTTGACAAATCAGTTTAGTTTGAAGTAAGAAGTCTGTTTTCATTTCACCTAACCTCATAGTCCTATTCCCCAAGTTACTGAGGTGTCAAAATCTGAAAATATGTAAGATTCACTCTTAGCAAGTGACTGTATTTATATTACTTATCAATAAAGCTTGCTAGTATTTTCTATTTCTATATTTTTCTATATTCTGTATTTTCTGTTTTGTATTGTCCCCTCATCTTCTGAAAACTTCCTATTTTTGCAGGGTTGGAGTTTGAAAACTTCCTGTTGTATTTAAGTAGGAATGTTTTGCAAGGAGGTTAATTGGGCATTTCTGTTATCTGTTGGGGAGAAAGTTCAGGAGAGCTGAGTTTAGGGCATGCTGAATGAAACTTAGTAGTGGTAGAGGGGAAAACTGAAAAAGGCTGAGTACAAAAGGAATAGGAGTTGGTGTCCAAACGGGTAGATGGATTAGTCCACAAGGAGGAACTGAGACTGGTTGGTTAAGCAAGGTGGGACATAGATAAAATGTTAGAGGACTAGAGGCTGAATATCTAGGATGAAAACCAAGATAATATTTTGTCCTTTAGTGCTTCTGAATATTTGTGAAATCCTTTTGAATTGCATGCACCTCATCACCTATAGGACTGACTCAACACAGTGAGAAACCCTGGCTGCTGGCATATGCTCTACTTGTGACAGAAGCCAGAAATAATCAAAGATTTTCTATCTGTGATGACCTATGCAGATAAGAAAGCTTTCAATATGATTTCTAAAGTTTCTTCATAACTTTCTTAAGTAAGATCACAAGTTAACACTTTAGTAGAAAACTATCATCAGCATCATAAAGCTAGCACACAAAACTTGCAAAATTAAAAGCTAACTTCTTTCTACAGTTCCTTGGCTGCAGCTGAGCTTACCATCCCAATAAGTTCAGGTCAAGTTGAACCAGAAGGGAATTTTAACAGATTCTGGAGATTCTTTCTGTCGCATTCAAACAGGTGAGGAAACAATACCAAATGTCATGGCAAAACAAAGACCCAGATGACTGTATAGTGCCTGCATTCAACATCTCTGATAATGCTGATTGCACAAAGAGAAGTTCAGCTGCAAAAAGGCTTGTGTGGAAATGAGAACCATAAAAGATAAAGCATCACCCTCCTCTGAGCATAAGATGTAATCCTCTGCCTTGGTCAATCTGTGAATGGTGGTCTCTCAGTTCTATGAAACTTGGCATGTTGCATATGAGAGACTATGCAAGCGTAGTATTGATGTTTTCACCAAGGAACAATGACTGGAAAAAAGGAATGACTGTTGCATCACGTGTGTGGGCACAGTTGCCAAGTCGGTCGCAGTGGCTGTAGCTCAGAGGTTGTGACAGTGCTGTTGCTGTAGTGACAGACTCTGGCTGGGTGAGTGACTGCTTATACCATAGAAGTGGCAGCACAGAGTTCATCATGACTTATCATGGACTCCGAATTGTGAGAGAAACACAGCTATGGACATCAGTAAGTGAGCTAAGGTTCACAGATCCATTATGATGGAATCTTCAGCCTGCTTGCAGCTTGAGGCACAATCAGATCCTATCAGTCACTGGCAGAATAATACTTCACTTCTTTAAATTCCTTCTGGTTTTATTTTCTTTTAAAATGTCCAGTAGCTCAGTCAGTCCAGACAAAATTTCAACCTTTGTTCCAGCTTCTGAATTAATCCTTGGGTACACAATGCAGCTCTGGGTCCCTTTTAAACTATATTTCTTTTTGAAATACTCTCCATGTGGCTTTTGAGACATTTAGAGCAATTGTTCTCTTTCAACTTTAGAAGACAGCAAGACTAGTAAAAAGATTAGAGGAGTAGTTGTGCTCTACATTTCTTTTGATTTTCTGCCTGGAAACTGTAACTTATTCAATATTTAATACAGGAACTGGCTAAGGTTAGAATGCCTCATCTCAGAGACAACTTTTCCTGTCTCTATCTTGTTAGGGGTATGATTCCAGAAAAGTGGAAAAGATAAGGAATTGTAATATAAATCCTTACTGCTCACATAAGCATTTCAGGTCCTCGCTGCAAAATTCAGATGCTTTCCTGTGCTCTCCCTTCCTTTGGAGAGATGAGTTCTGCATTAGCAGGAATGTTGTATCAGAAATACTGAATTCAGTATCAGAAAGTGCAGTAAAGGGCTGCCAAGTTCACTCCCAACTGCTGCCTCCTTCAGAAATGAGTATCACCAACAATATCAAGAGCCAAGTCACTTGTAACCTAGGTGGAAGTCTGTGTAAGTACTAGTCCTCTGAGAGACCCAGAGGAAGCCTGTAAGGCAACAGAGCTACTTGATACTTTTTCAGCGATACATAGATCTAGTTTCACTCTCATCTGGAAAGTGAGTTATGGGACAGTTCTGCAATGAACAGTATGAGTAACTACAGTTGAGCCAGGTTTCTTTCCTTGTTCACACAGCACGAGGCGTTATTTGCATTGGACTCCCTTGCTCACTTCTGCAAAGTGTGGCTTAGCTTTTTCATCTTCACAAAGTGCAGCATAGCAGAGAGGAGCATGACGGAGCAGGCTTGGTAGAGCCATCTGATTATTCTGGTTCTTTTGATCACAGATATGCAGAAATGAACTCCTCCTTCTCTGGGATCCAGAGCTAGCAGCCCAAATCTGAATTTGGAGAAACAAATAATGGGATAACAGGTGCCCTCTGCATCCCCGTAGCACTATGTTCTTTCTTGTCCTGCCAGGAAGGTAGGGATGATGCAGAGCAAGATTTACTCTAACACACCAAAGTAGAGGAAGATCAGGGCTTTAAGTGTTACCAAGTCCTTCAAGTCATCATGTCCTGGTAACTTTCACAGCAGATTGGGGCACTGTCTTGTCTGAATTGCTCTTTGAAGCTTCAGCTGCAAGTCGCTATGCCTGACTTCTCCATTCTCTCTCCAGCAGGCAGCAGTGGAGCTGTAGCCTGCAAGGGCCAGATGTGAAAGAACACACAAGCAGTGAGGAAGACACTCTAGCACTAGAAGGACTTTTGTTCTTTCTTGGATTTCAGTGGTTAGTTTTCAAAGAAGGAGAGTCCTTGGTGTAAACCCAGCCAAATTCAAGCAAGTGTTACCATATGTAAAGTGCTGAACTGAAACATTTCAATAATCTGGTAGAAGAGGCTTATCTCCATTTCCCACAGATGTTTCCTCTGTTTTTGCATATGGATAATAGCTGTATTCTCTTTCTTTCCTCCAAACTTTGATCATCGTTTCATCTGCTGTGATCTTGGAGCTTTTCCCAGGACTGTAATAGCATTAATACTGACACCAAGGAAGAGGAAATTACCTTTTATCTCTTCCTAAGCAATTTTTTTATTGCAATTCTGCCCAGAAAATAAACTAAGACAAATTCACAGCATAACACAGTTTCTGTGCTGGCTTGGAGTTGTGTTAAATGCAGCCATATGGTTCTGTGGAAGTCAGTCATAAGCCTGTGCTAAGGGCAAACACCACCAGCTACAAGGTTTCATCGCAGAAGAATGTTAAAAGAAGATGAAGACAGGCATAAAGTGTTCACAGAAAAACAAAAATCCAATTCCTGCTAGAGCCTTCTGGGAAAGCTTATCTCATGCATCAATGAACCCGAGTTCACATGAAACCTAGCCAGTAATTTCTGTTATCTTTTACATCTTTCCTGTAATGTCAGTCGTCAGAGATTAATCTTTTCTTTCTATCTGTTTCCTCAACTCAGTGCAAGGAATCATATTTATTGATGTGATCTATCCATTAGTGAATCAGGCTGAGCTCTCTAATGTCAGGTGGCAGGTGAGGGTCATGGTCTCTCTCAAAGAACCCCGTTCAATCCAGCATGAATAGGGTCTGTCAGCAGAGAGAGGGCACACCAGTCAGTAGCTGCAGTACTATGATTGATCACGATCTTGGACCACCGTCTTTTACACATTTAGTGCTTTTCTCCTTGTTCTGACAGCTAATGTATCTTGTAGTGGTTTTTGAACAAACAAAAAGGCATGATAGCCCATTCCCATGAGGGAAAAATTCAGCTAGTTTGCATTAAGGAAAGTCAGAGAGAGATAAATACGAAATAATGAGAGAAGTTGGAGCAAACTAAAACAGCTGCAGCTGGATGTATCCCTCCTCTCTTTAACTTCCTTAAGATTAATTGATCTCCTTGTATGGAAATGGCAAGTAAAATGCTAGGTCTTTACACAGAGATAGACGTGCCCTATCTCTGCATGTATCAGTGATGACGTATTCAAGGTTGAGCTCCCAAACCTTAGAAGTCTGTTCTGTCTGAAAGTCTATTCTGCCCATTTGAAACATCAGAAAAATAAAAACATAAAGTTGCAGCTACCCTTACGTTTTATTTGCTTACATTGGCCTCATGGTGCTGCCAAACTTTTGTAGAAAGTTCCATTATGTTTTTGAAAAGCAGAATTATTGGTTGCTTCTGTCTCCAGATAGGTGCATTATGAATTGGGGCCATTTTGGGGGCAAAATCTGGTGATTTATTTTTGGTTCAGGCGAGCAATCACCACAGTTGTGTTCACTACAAAACAGAATAGTTAACAGTTTTTATTCCTAGGAATTCAACAATATCATTATATTAAACATCAAACCTAGGTCATTAGGAGTACCAATTGAATTCTAAGCAGAGGAGTCAGGTCTCCTGAAGTATTGGTCCCGATACATAAATAAGTCACCAAAACATAAATTCACTAAAATTTACTTTTCTCTCAACTTCCATTCACTCAAAGTGGATTTGATAAAAGTTTTTTCCACTGCTGGAGCCTTAAGAAAACACAATTGATGTGTTTCTAATTCTAAGTGTCTAAGGTGTAGATAGTACCTCTTGTGCCTTGCAGTGAATCCAGGCTAAGAGATCGAGGACCTTAACAGAATGCATAAGACATTTTACCTGGGCTTGCTTAAAAATGTGTTAATTCATGTAATAATGTCCACACAGCTTAGAGGCAAATTGATAATTTTTAATAGAGTTAGACACTGGCAGATTTGAGTTGGTTTGGGAGGGAAGATACACCTGTGCTCCAAAATGTAAAAATTGGTGTGCTCATTTCATAAAGTATTTAATTTGTGATTACAGAAAACAGAATGGTATTGCCTTAGCTGGAAGAGTCCAGTAAAGTACAGTGATCTTTTGAGTCGACAGTGGTCTCCAGTGCTGGTGACTGCTATTGTGTCTAGGGTTTTTCTCAAATTGCAAGGGCAAGAAATGAGTCAAATAAAACAGAATAGTGGACTTTTTGTTTACATTAAGGAAATTTTTAGCACGTCCCAGATATATCTAAATATATGGGGATATTTTGATACCTAGAGGTAAAAGAAACAAATGCAAAAAATGTTAGAGATAGTTTTTCTTTCCTCTTTCACCTCTCCTCAAGTCACTTTCTATTCTGTCAACTTCGAAATGTCAGTTTTGATTTATTCTGCACTGAAACAACAGGTATCTGAAAATAGCTTTCCTCATCTCCACAGTTGCCTTTGCCTGACCCATAAAAAGCCTAAATTTTGTTCTTTTGCTTTAGGCAATTAGTTCTTAATGTTTTTGTGTGTTTTACCCTAAAAGTAAAGTGAATCAAACAGTAGTATTATAAAAATTTATCTTTATGTACTGCAGGGCAAACAGTACATACTCATTATACAAGAACAAGGGAATAATCAGTTGAATTTAAATTGAACTTGATAGAAGAAAATACATTTTCATATAGTGCATGTTTAGCCTACAGAATAAAATGCCAGAAGACATCAGTGAGAGCAGGAGTTTTGGACTGGTTAGAGGAAGAGCAAGCTGTTAGTAGAATGGAAGGCATTCATTCCCTCCCTTTGTACTGGCCACTTCCAGACAGAGTGTTGTTCCTGATGGTCTACTCTACTACAGTAATTCCTGTTTCTGCTTATTTGGTTACAATTTTACACAGCTTTTGTAACTGTTCTCTGTCAAATAAGTTATCTCTTTGTCCACCATTTTTGGACTAAACTAACTTTCTCATTGTTCTGCATATGCTTTCTGGAATCCTACCCCTTATATTGGTTTTTAGGCAGACACCTCCATCATAAGTACAGGCCAGAGATAATTTGTAACACTGGATGCCTTTTGTAGTGCAGTCTTCTGAGTGTTAGAGCTGTTCTTCCTCAGTTGTCTTCCAGTGTAACCATCTGAAAAGCCATGTGTCACTGACTGGCTCATCATGGAACTGGTTGAACATTCCATTTAGGGCAGTATAGGAGAAAGTGCTGCAAGAAAACCTATACTGCAACAGCACTAGGACATTGTTTACTGATCCCAGTGGAATCTCTCTATTCAGAAACATGACCAAGTTAATAGATTTATTCTCTTTCATATTTTTCAGGTGCTGTTTGTGTACAATGATACACAAGATCCAAAGATTTAGGATGGAAGGATTCAGGGTTTTAAAACACATATTGTCTAAATATAATTTTATTCTGTATCAGTGGTATTATAGCTCTTAAGATGAAGAGAGTTTAGTTGTTGTATATGCATAAGGCCTAGCAATATTGACCTTTATTCTGTGATAGCAGTTGTCAACTAAATAATAATGTTGCATAAAATAACAATAGCTGCCATTCAATGTCACTTGGGAGGGTGATAAAATATGATGCATATTCTGATGTACTTTGAGAAGTTCAGTAGAATTTTGCTGGGCCTTATTCACAATTCCATATTTAGTACAAATTTTGTAAAAGTCCTGTGTGACTTTTAATACAGTGCGACATACTTGCCATGTGATTCAGCACTCTGTTGGCAGGGTTTCACTGTATGAAATAATTTAAAACAGAACTAAAATGCTGCCAAAAAAGTTTTTTGAAATCATAAGGTAGGCTGTTTTACATCTTCCAAGTATTGCAATTTTATATTCTATATAAAATTCTATATATATGATGCCCAAAATCAGTGAAATTTATTCTTTAGCAAGGTGAAGCAATTTCAGCATAAGCTAAAAAAAAAAGTCATTTATGCATTAGGAATGTTCAAATTATGCAGTAACTCTATTCAGATTGAGACCAGTCTATTTAGAAATTAATGTCTAATATTCCTTTTTGCTTGGTGATAGTTTATTTATATAATATCTCGGCTTCTGGCAGTCTGGAGTCTAGGGCCTTCCAGACATGTTTATGTAATATTGCATTCATTGATGCATGGTATCCATTTTCTTCTAAACTGCGGTCAAAAGTTCTTGTCATAGATCCTTTCATAAAGAAAGTTATTCTAAATCACATTTCTGTTGCTGGACACCCGGCTATCTTATATCAAAAGTATTTGGGCTTCTGGGCTGAGTCTCACTGTCCTTGAATATTTTGATAGTCTATCTCCATTTCTATAAAGACACAGTTTTCAGTTAACTTAATCTTTCTGCCAAACTCATGGATGGTTTTTATCACTTCTTTTCCCCCTTCTGTTTTCTTATTTACTGGATTTAGTAGTGAATGCTTTGAGTTTCCACAGAGGAGGTGGCAGCACAAAGAAAATGTGATTTGCTGTGAATCCTCTCCCCTTGCCAGTGTGAGAAGGAAGAAACCATCTTCATGTCAGCCAGTGCACACCAGCACATAGTGCTCAAAGAGTATTGAGTTAAATTAAAAGCATCATTATTTTACTTTTATTCACATGCTTCTGTTTTCTGAGCTGACACCTTTGAGGTTTTTGATACTGTATTTCTTTCTTTTCTTATAAGGGCAAAAGCTTAAGTAAAATGCCTGCCATTTGTGAAATAAGGGTATTTCCCAGCTGTCTTTGCATGCAAGGATTAGTTTATAGCATAACTTTGTATTTTGTTACCAGTCTGTAGTTTAGATTTGTTAGGTACTGAATACTTCTCACCTAAAATGTTAAGATTAGCTGCAGTTTTTAATAGCAACATCTATTTAATAAGTTGGCAGAAGTATATATTGAATAAATGTAAAAGTAGAATATTATTTGCTTTAAAAGTTGAATTGAATTATTTAATAATATAGAACTTGTCTTGTCTTGTAAAATATTAGCATGATTCACTGGATTTTTGTACTCCATAGCTTAATAAAATATTTAAAGTGCTGCTTACGTGAAGATCTAGCAAGTGCATGTTATGTGATCAATTTTGAAGGGAAGATACACTATTGCAGATGCTATAAGCTCCCTCTGAGATGAAATACAGTGTAATTTCCCGTAAGTCACTGCCTGGTCAAGTGGTGCAAACAGTTTAGAGTTTAGAAATTAGGTATTTGAGTTCCATAGTTTGAAAAGACAAGGTAGATAGATATATAGGTAATTAAAATCATTTGTGGATGGATTATATTTCAAGAGCACAAGAATTTCAGCATTATCTGGAAGCAGCCTGGATTTGTTGTCAGATACCATATCCTTGTAAGAGTCTCATAGGAACAGTTTGGCATGGCTCAGTGAGGCAGACAAGATGTGCAAGTCTGATAGCATTACACTTTAAATACTTATCACTCGGAGTTAATGTAGCAGGCAAGTCTCTGACAACTTTGTTAGTAACTCCACTCATTAGAAATAGATCCAACCAAATTTTCTTAACCTACATGAAGATTCCAGACTGACTTTTCTGTCATTATTTTTCCCTCAGTGTTCAGCCAGACGGTGCAAGCACTCTGGCATTGTATTCATGGGATTCAAAACAAAGGCAAATAGCTTAAAGTGAGGAGCTGTGCCGTGTGCTGCCTAAGACAAGACATTCCTGAATTCATACTGCTGAATTCCTACAGCATTCTTCTGAAGAAACTGGCTGATCATGGCATGGAGAGGTGCACTCTTCACTGGGTAGAAAACTGGCTGGATGGCTGGGCCCAGAGGGTGGTGAATGGAGTTACATCCAGCTGGTGGCCAGTCATGAGTGGTGTTCCCAATGCTTCTACTGTCCAACCTAAACCTGCCCTGACAGAGCATCAGCCCATTCCCTCGGGTCCTGTCACTGGTCACCAAGACAGGAGATCAGTGCCTGCCCCTCCTCTTTCCCTCACCAGGAAGTTGTAAATGCATTGAGGTCTTCCCTCAGTCTCCTCTTCTCCAAGCTGAACAGACCAAGTGACCTCAGCCACTCCTCATACAGCTTCCCCTCAAGGCCCTTCACCATCCTCATGGCCCTCCTTTGGACGCTCTCTAATAGCTTAATGTCCTTCTTTTATTGTGGTGCCCAAAACTGCACACAATATTCAAGGTGAGGCCACAGCAGGGCAGAGCAGAGCAGAGCAGGATAATGACTTCCCTTGCCCAGCTGGTGATGCTTTGTCTGTTATCAGCAATCTTTATCAGTGATTTATTAATGAGGAGATTAAGTGCACCCTCAGCAAGTTCACAGAGACACCAAGCTGGGTGGGAGTGTTGATCTGCTGGAGAGTAGAAGGTTCCACAGAGGAATCTGGACAGGCTGTATCGATGGGCCAAGAACAATTGCATGAGGTTAAATAAGGCCAAGAGCTGAGTCCTGCACTTGGGTCACAAAAACCTCCTGCAGTGCTGGGGGCAGAGTGGCTGGAAAGCTGTCTTGCAGAAAAGTCCTGGAAGTGCTGGTTGACAGCAGCTGAACATGAGCCAACAGTGTGCCCAGGTGGCCAAGAAGTCTAGTGGCTTCCTGGCCTGTATCAAAAATAGTGTGGCAGCAGGACCAGGGAAGAATCTTCCCTCTGTACTCGGCACTGCTGAGGCCAAACCTCGAGTGCTGTGTCCAGTTCTGGGCCCCTCACTACAAGAAAGACATTGAGGGGATGGAGCAGGTCCAGAGAAGGGCAACAGAGCTGGTGAAGGGTCTGGAGCACAAGTCTTGTGAGGAGCGGCTGAGGGAGCTGGGGTTTTTTAGCCTGGAGAAAAGGACGCTTGGGAGGGTCTTACACTCTCTGCAACCACCTGAAAGGAGATTGTAGCCATGTGGGGGTTGGTCTCTTCTTAAAAGTAACAAGCCATAGGACAAGAAGAAATGTCTTCAAGTTGCACTAGGGGAGGTTTAGGTTGGATATTAGGAAAAACTTCTTTCTTGAAAGGATTGTCAAGCAGTCTGCCCAGGGAAGTGGTTGAGTCATCATCCCTCCGGGTATTTAAAAAATGTGTAGATGTGGTATTTAGGGACATGGTATAGCGGTGAACGTGGCAGTGCTGAGTTAACGGTTGGACTCAGTGATCCTAAGGGTCATTTCCAACCTACATTTTTCTAAGATTCACTTATAAAAGTTACAATTTTCTTTCATTGCCTTGATGCCTGAGGTGGACTGTCAGAGTTCTGACAGTTCACACCATCACTGTCATCTCTCAAGTTTATCTATGGGATTAACTCCTCAAAGGCTTTGAGAATATGGATTACAGTCTCTAGTAGTCTGTGGTCTGCCAAAGCCAACATCAGTTCTCACTTTCTCAGAGAAAAAAAAAGGAAAATATCAGTGGCAGACTTTTTATTGCACTATTTTGTTAAAGCTTGCAGTATATGGAGTTCTATTCAAGTATTCGTATCATGCCAATTTCCGTCTTCAGTCTATTGAGTCTAACAGCAAGAGAAGGAGGATGTGAAAATGGCAGGTTGGTCAGGCAGCTTCTTGTTTTTAAAATGGAAGCTGATGTATAGGAGGAGTATTATTGTATCTACTGTATGGCTTTCCTTCTGTCACCCAAAACAGTACACATTGCACATGAAAAGGGAAACAGCTGCCTTTGTGTCTGGCATTTTTTTGGGATCTCTGTAGACACTGTTTGTGAAATATACCCGGACATCACATTTACCATATGTAGCCAGGAATGAAAGAGCAATAAAGTGGATAAGACATTTTATCAGGACTTAATGAATTTACATGATTCAGTGAATCTGTACAGTCAAAGTTACGCTGTTGTAAAGTGTAAATATTTTTACATAGGGCTAGTTATTATTTTAATGTTTGCTATATTGAAAATGTCACAACTTTAATGAACTACCTTCTTAGACAGGATTCAAGCCACCAGGGCTATGTCTTTTGAGTTTGTTGGTTATACTCTGAGCTCAGAAGCAAAAAAAATTTGGTATGTGCTGTTCTGCATCAGTAGATCTAGTGCATAACCTTCTGTTTCTGCCATCAAGTTTAATATTGTTCAAAATGAAGTAACCTATGTAAAATATTTCATGGAATCATGTTTGTAATGCAAATATTTTCAAGTAGAGGGCCTATGCCAAGATGTTCTAATTCATCTGTTAACCTCCCATAGCAAAATCACCTGTAAACAACAAATCTTGTTTATCAACTGCTGGTATTTTTCTCAGGCAGCAGTGGGGCAAATTAATTTCTAGTGTCTCTTCAGTGTAAATTGGTCCATTATTATGCAAGAATCTCAGCATGTGTACCAGAGAATCAAAGTCCCATCAGCTAAGAAGCAGTTCACCGTGCCACATGGTGTAACTAGAAAGGCTTTTCCCATGCACAGCCAGCTCAGCTGGTGCTGGATCCTCTGATCCATGCTGTATAAGTGAGAGGCAGTAGGCAAATACAGCGTAGGCGTGCGCTTACCTTCAGGAGAACCTGGCTATCAGCAATTCATGAGTGTCTCATAGCTATGGCAAAATCCAAACACCTTTCTGGTTCTATTTAGCTTTGCAGTTGGTAAGTTCAAAGTCTCCACAGTATGCTTTCTTACCATTTTTATATATAATATATTCCTTTTGCAGAGCTAATTAGGTAAGGGCAAGCCGCATGCTACAGAGTTGCTAACATAACAAATTGGTGAGAAATCCCTGGTGCAAAGACCTTCCTTTGAATGAGGTTTTGTTGTTCATAGAGTTGTGTACATGCACCTGGAGAAAAACTCCAGGTAGAATATGCCATGCTTAGAGGCTCTTTCAAAGTAATTATGATTGCATGAACTGAAATTAAAGGATCCTACCACAGAGAAGCTCAGGGAGTAATATTACCTTTGGAAATTTTAATTGAAGAAATAAACTGGCAATCGGTAACTCAGGGTGTGTCTTTGACTTTGTTTTTCATATCTGATGCTGGTTTCTGGTCTTCTTGAACACTTAGTAAATATATTCCTTTGGAGTACTTCTCCTAGGCTGTAACTAGCTGCTGTATCCATAATCAGAGCTTTTTATGGTAAGATTATGTGCAAGTAGATGTGAATCAGTGAACTTAGTACTCAGGACACACCCAAAAAAATTTTTTAACTGACTGTTTTTGGAAAAGTTGCCAAAAGTTTGTAACTGAGAGATTGCTGTTTTCCTTGTACTTAACCTAGGAAAGCTGTGATAAGTAGTGTGGGCTGCAGTCACATTATTGACTTTTTAATGGAGTTCCCTGTAGTCTGTTGCAGAAGCCAACACAAATAAACAGCAGCAGAAAGCCTGTCCCTACTTGTTGGATAAACTATGACAGACTTCCTCCCTGCTACACTGTATTTTGGGCAGTTCTGTTTCCTGTCTGGATACCAATGTATTATTAATGTTTGGGGGGCTTTGGTCTGTAGTTAAAGGGAAAGTGTCTTTTTATGTGTGAGTGTCATGACAAGTTATTGCTTCTATGACCCTTTGTAGACTGGATGTTGTTTGCTGTTTGAAAAATAGGCAACATCAAACAAAAGAGTTATGGTTGCCTGTGCTCCAGCTTTATTTACTTTTATACTTTACCATATGCTCTTTCTTTCACAGGCATTTCCTATTCAAAACAGGAACAGGGACCACACCGCTGTTCAGTACTGCAACACCAGGGTACACAATGGCATCCGGCTCTGTTTATTCCCCTCCTACTCGGCCACTACCTAGGAACACTCTATCCAGAAGTGCTTTTAAATTCAAGAAGTCTTCGAAGTACTGTAGCTGGAAATGTACTGCACTCTGTGCTGTAGGGGTCTCAGTGCTGCTGGCAATACTGCTGTCCTACTTTATAGGTGAGTCCCATTTTGTATAATTGTTACTATGAACAGTGGTGTCTGATGGATTGTATGTGGACTGTGGCATACTAACCTTTAAGTAGCAAAGTCTTTGGTAACAGTGAAAGCCACAAGGATTTAATGAAAACTCGCAATTGTTTGGAGAAATTAGAACATTTGAATATTTTGCTACATTCTTTAGCTTGATATTCAGTGAATTAACTTCAAAAAAGTATTTGAACGACAATTAAATTATGTGGCATCAAGTTCTTATTAAAGTATGTGTAAAATATTGGCTGTAAAAATTCCATGGTGTGAATATAACTTGCAGCATATCTTTGGAACTCTCATTTTGCTGAAATATTGCTAATACAATCTGTAGGAATGCTAACTATCACTTATTTCATCATTACATACATGTATGTTTGTGTATAAAGCTGGAGCAAAAGTCTAATACAGATGTTTGATTGCAAAATAGGGAAAATAATTGTCCAAAAGGACAACATGCAGTGAAGACGTAGACTTCTTCCTCTCTTGTGGGTTGTTTATTTTTCATTATTGTCACTTTTCTCTATTTGTTTGTTGAATTCCATTTCCCAAATTTTATTTTAGATTTCCTTCATTTCTTCATCTCTTTAATTATTTTCATAAATGTTCACTATAAATATTATATCATTTGAGTTTTAGGCAGTTGATAAGAGCAGTGCTTGGCTATGAGAAAATGTCCTTGACTTTTATAAGGGAACAGAACAGGATCATTTTGCACTCCTAACTTCCTCTGCATCTTTGTCCAGATTACAGATTTTTTCATCTCTGAGTCCATAAATAGTGTTCAAAGACTTTCTTTTAACTGATTTGTTAATTAGAAGTTTAGGTCACCACAGTTATGGAAGTATAAGTGTAATGGTCTGGTTTTTGTTTCTGGTTGCACACAAGTTTATAGTCTTAAGGAGTCGAGGAAAGAAAATAGAAAGAAGAGCGTAAATCTCTCTTTCCTGCCCCCTTTTTAAAATCAGTGTTAATTTATAATAGAGCCTAGAAGGCCTTAAGATCCTTAAATCCTCATCGTCGTTGTTCAAACAAGCTTGTTGCATTTCAATGCAAGACTAGCTGTACATTGTATAGAGCCTTTGAAGTAGTTCTTACTGAGTTGAAACTCCTGTGAACAATGCAAGAAACTGGGTTGCTGAGTAGCTGGAAATTCCCCTCTGACCCAGCAAAGCTGAGCCCCCTGAGCACCCTTTCCACCTCAGCTGCCAGCCCCAAAGAGCAAAAGACATATGCAAATGTAGGCCTGGCCACTGCTGTTCAGCCTCCTTCAATCGTTGGATTTGTGGTTATTTTGTGGGAATGTGCAAGGAGTTTAAAGGTGCGGTTTAGAGTTAAGTTTTGACACTGGATCTTTTTTTAAGTGGGATTGAAATAATCCCGCTTATAAAACACATTAATTGTGCTCAGTCTGTGTAATATTGCCTCATAAGTCATCAGAAGTAAACATCTGCTACTAAATAAATGTGTAAATATGAAAGAAAGAATTCAGCATGAAGTATCACTGTAAGGAGCTGGGAAAAACAGCCATACATATAGTAAAACACTGGAGACCTGATTGTGAGCTGAGCTCTACACTTTGCTAGCCCCAAAGAGCCAGATTACTTATGAATCTGAGGGGCACAGGAAGATAGCTGTACCAGATTATTTCTCCCACAGGCACATTAAGAAATATAAGCATGTCTAATGCGCCTCTATTCCTGTATTTGGGAAAAAGAACCAAGCTTTACAGTGAGCAAGAGCTGAAAGCTCCACACATCATTTATTCACATACCCTGTAAAAAAAAAATAGCTGTACATTTCATTTCATGGGTGCACGCCAGCTCACATCCTTGCTGAAATAAACAATGCACAACAGCCTTCCTCTGCCCACAGTCAATATGTGCTCAATGCCTACTGGTGATATTACACATATTTCAGCTAACTCAGCAATCTAAATGTAAAATTCAGCACTCAGGGATGCTCTCTAGAGAACCTTGTGTCCATAAAATCACAAATGGATTGCACTCATTCATATATGTGGTTTTCCCATCTCTACAGATGTAATATCAGAAATATTCTCCATTTAATAGGCCATCCAAGTATAAATCAGTACAAATTGTTAATGTAAGATGCACTCCTTCATCTTAGTTAACCATTTCGTAGAATGGTTTGGCTTGGAACAGACCTTAAAGATCATCTTGTTCCAAACCCCCTGCCATGGACAGGGACACCTTGTGCTGAAAGCACCATCCAACCTGACCTTGAATACATCCTGAGACGGGGCATCCACAGCTTCTGTGGGCAACCTGTTCCGTTGTCTGACCACCTCACAGCAAAGAACTTCTTCCTGGTATCTAATCTAAACCTGTCCTATTTCAGTTAAAGCCAATCCCCCTTCTCCTGTCTTTGTGAGAAGTCCCTTTACAGGTCTCTTTCAGGTCCCCTTTAGATAATAGAAAGCTGCTGTAAGGTCTCTCCAGAGCCTTCTCTTCTTCAGGCTGAACAACCCCAACTCATTTCTAGCCTGTCTTCAGAGGAGACATGTTTCATAAGATAGGTGTGAGAGGGAAATGACTGAGTAGGAAATTGGTTGTAACATAAAAAGAAGGGAAGGCTTGCAGTATTGTGTGACCTCTAGCACCCTGTGACATGCCTCCAGTACAGTGGTCTGGCATCTCTGCTGAAGTTTACAGCAGCTGAGGTGGCATGTCACATTTGTATAGCCAGTTTGAGACATATTTTGAACTTCACAGAGATATGTTGCCACAAGTGTGAAAATGCTACCACCTTGTAGCATTTGCATGAAAGAAGGAATTCAATATGAAGTATAACTGCCAAGAGCTGGGAAATCACCCGTTTTGCAGTATAATTGCTGCAAAATATGCCAGTACACATTGATAAGGAACATAGTGTGGTTGATGTCCATTGTGTGACGGTGGCAGCTGCAGACTGAAGGGCTAATGGACTGCTCCTTCAGTGAGTGGTGGTGGAACCAGGCCCTTCTCAGAACTGCAGAGAGATGAGCATGTCATGCCCAGGTTTATTTTAGTTACAGTGAGTATGGGGTAGAGACAGTGACTTGAGATCCCACTGCCTCTGCTCAGGCAACATAAGGCAGAAGAGACAGTTTGCTAGACTTCATGTCTGCCTTTGCAGAACTGCTCAGTCAATTACTGCTCTGTCAATTAGCCCAGCCAGAGGAAGGAGCTGCATCAAGAGTCTGGTGTGTCTTGCACTTCTTCCATCACTCTGACAGGAAAGACTCCTACGTTTACAAAGTCTGCAAAGATGAGGTGAAAGCAGAGTGTCAGCATGGGTAGAGACCAGAGCAAACACTACACTCTAGAGCCACTTAATGCAGTCTTGGGGATCACAAGGACTTGAAAATGTTATTTCAGTATAAAGGAAAGTCTTCCCATGCCATACTTGAATTTCTACCCCTCATGGTCTCTCTCAACCATTCTGCAATGTACAAAATATTTAAGCGTACTATTCCCATCAATTAGACCTGCTAATTGTTAGAGAAAATAGAAGTGAATTGTGGAAAATGTTGGTCCTTTGTTTAGAGGCTTCATCCACTGTCATTGGTTGAGAAAGAAGTAAAGCAACAGAAACATGCAAGTGGTGAACCAAAAGATAGTGCAGCAACATATAGAAGACACTAAGGAATTAAAAATAGCTCTAGTTTAAAGTAAAGGATTCAAGGAAAATCTCCCTGAAATACTGGATTATAAAATGGGGAGTAAAGAATTTAAACTGCCTCATTTTGGGATCAAGTATATACTGGAATTTCTTTAGGCTGCTCATTTCCTTAACTTAACTGTAATCAGATTTGCAACCAACATGATTTTTTTCCAACATGAAGATTTTAGAATCTTTTTCCTTGTTTGGAAGACTTGGAAGAACAGTATTAAATATAAGCCATTAAAGAGTAAGAAGTGTGAAGTTCCCTTTGTGTTTGACCTCTTTCTATATACACATTAACTGTTTTAACCAATTTGGTACAGAGAGTCCATGTGAGAGCCAGAAACTGAGTCCAGTTTTACAGTGTGGAGACAACACAGAATTTTGTCCTTTGTTTCCCCATGGCTTACTGCCTCCTTCATTATCCATCACGTGCAGTGATTGAATGAATGAAAGTTCTGTAGAGCATCTCCTAGGTCAAAAATGGGCACCAAGTCAAAGTTTCATATGCAACCGCCATTCTTCAATTCCACTTTTTGGGATCTTTCCTGTCCACTTGGGTTTTACTAAGGGAAGGAGCTTGTTGTTCTTGGATGTGATTTTTTCCTAAAGAAAAATCCACTGTGTAATTATAGAGAGCTAACCAGTCAGAAAGAGTTGTTTCCAATATGTTGTTACATATCACAGACTCTGACCAGCTGTATTAACAAACTGATTTGTACTGTACTAATTATTTCTGCTGTAGTGTGGATTCAGCAATTAATGGATGAAATTAATGAGAATTTGGGGGCCTCAGACCCGCTCTTTCTTCCCCAGGAGTTATTCCGGCAATTGATTCTCCATTGCCAATGGCACTGTCTTGACATTGTCTAAATCAATACAAGAAATTAGTGCCATTTTCATTGTACATGGAACTGAAAAGGGGAGCAGTTTTCCTCAGTTGGTGCTGGAATTACACGATACCAGATTCAGTCAACTAAGCGTGAAGAGTTGTACACTGAAAAATTGCATGCGTCTGTCATGAATTTTGTCTTCCGTCTGCTAAATAAGTTTCTATGAACATAAAACATCATTGGAATGCACAGTAGGACCTGAGCTATTTAGTCAGGCCTTTCCTGTCCTGACTGCTTCACAACATGTAGTTGTGTGTAGTTACCTGTCATACATTCAAGTCATTGAGCATTTTACTCTTTGTGTAGCATGGGATTGATCATTTTGTTAGCTTTATCTTAGCAGTCTGTAGTCAGAACAAGAATATACACCAGCCAGCTATTCTTGGTGATAAAGCAAGTATTGACATGTCAGTGATAACAGAAGGGCATCTCTTCTGTAGGAAGAATATAAAAAAAAAAAAAAAAAAAGGAATTTTATTTCACTAAAAAGGCCACATGACTATTTTTGTCACTATTGCCTTTATCATTTTTTTCATCACCGCTTTCTTTACCTATCAGTACTTTTTTACTACTTAAGCAAATCCATTTTGAATAGTAAAGAAAGCTAATATTTAGACTAAACTGCTGAAATATCTTCTGGGAAAACATGTCTTTTAGTTGATATTTCATTCTGTGAGAAACAGTAGAAAAACTTGGCTTTTGCTATGACACAGATGACCATACGATCGTAATGCAAATTTCAAAGGAAATGTGAATGGAAAAGATACCAGACTAGATAGCCATGTTTGATAATTACAGATAATTCCTATACTGTATAAAAATAGGTTATTTTTATTTGTGCTTATTCTGCAATTATTTTAATACGCACTCATGCTTTTTGTCCATCTAAAAATGTTACTGTTTTGTCATCATCCCAAGATATTAAAAAGAAGCTGAACGTTAAATGTTAGTATATTTCTAATAATACGCAACTATCTTCAGAGCTATCTCAAAAAATTTCGAGAATAAGAGCAGAGCAGCTTAAGAGGTTTTAAGGTAGAAAGAGAAGAAGGAAGTGTCCAGGAAAAGTAGCAAACAGGTTTCATTAATTAGAGGAGACTGACACATCATAAGGATGCAAAGTTTGAAAGATAGTGTGTAACTATCTGCAGGTGAGTATTACGTAAGTGTTAAAAATTATTAAATTGTCTGTTTCTGTAGACTGAGGTTAACTTTCTATGTCTTCAGTGCTATTTCTGAGTTTGTTGTCTGTGGTTCTCCCATATTATTCAGGATTTAGTGTGACAGCTGCTGGCATTCACATCTCTTCCCAGATTGTGGAGGACCAGATGCCCTTCCTGTTAGGTTCAGGGACAGAAGTCATAGTAGGGCAGAACCAGTCTCTCCAAAAGTAATGGATTTAGAGCCATGACAATTACAGAATTGAATTTTGTGATTAAAGCAATGACTAAATATACCTGTAATCAAAAGAATCTATTTTACTTTATCAATAAAGAACAATGTAATATTTCTTTTTGATTGCAATGCCAAGTTAACATTATTCTGCTGTTTGTAAAGCTCAGTTGCTGCCAGGAATAAGGAAAACAACTTAATTAATAATGCCATTTAAATGGAATTTTTATTACAATACGCAGCACAGGTATTGTAATTAACAGGCATGAGGGAGAATATGGTTTAATTGATATTAATCACTTTTATTTTCATGATGTGTTTATAGAAACCGTTTTTCTCTTTAACGTGCATTTAATTTTGAGTATTGTACTGCTATTGTCACTGAGAGTTTCATCAAGAACTTTCGGCTTTCTTCATTCTCTCCCCATTTCTGTCTGTTTCACTCAGTTTTGCTGGGACCTTAGCTATATCAAGAGCTTCTCTGGGATGTGTGGGTCGGAAATATGTTCCCTGTCTACAGATATGTGGCAGATTTTTACAGTTAGCCAGGTTTATGCTCTCATCCCATATCTTTTTCCAACAAATTAAAGCCATGAGGTAAACTAATATATTTATATATCTGATTCGTGAAAAAAAATATATTTTACATTTGATCTGTTGTCATCATGTGAAGGAAGTGCTCTGAGATTTTACAATTTACCAAATCTACATATCACAATGTATTCAAACTACCATGCAAAAATCTGCAGCAGGGAAACTTCTCTTATGTAAATCTTTCTGGGAAAGCATGCCAGCTATCTTAAGCACGGCTCCTTAGCATTGTCTAATTGCACCATGCACTTTGCAGAACCACATTGATGTTCTCATTTCTTGCTCACTGTATGCCTATATCTGGATTTGTGAAGACAGCCAGTGTCTCCAGCGCTGTAGAAAGTACATCACTTCTTGCAAAGTGTAGACTGACAAGTCATTTTAACAATCCATGGGGCTTTTAGGGAAGGTTTCGTGTGTCTCTAGTGCATTTGGAGGTAGCAGGAATGTTCCTTGTCATCCTTTTTTTCAAAATTAAAGCTTGGTGGGATTTGGAAGTGGCTACCTCTCAAATTAAGAAGCTGTGGATTAGGTAGAGAGCGATGTCTCTCTTCTGTCCAGAATGGATGTTTCCAGATCTCTCTCAGCTCCGAGTGTCAGGGGCAGCCAGAACCTGCCTCTGATGGCAGTGCCATGTGTAGGGCTCTGCCTTCCCTGCACGTGTGGCTCTGCTCTGCGCCTGACAAAATCTGCCTGCCTGTTGTTTTAGACAGCAGTGGCACCTGTTGCTCTCTCCTGCCAGAATAGCAGGTATGCAGTTCAACTAGAAGGCAGGCCAGAGGGTGTGTAGTCAGTTCAACTGGGCCTTCAGTGTATGGTCAGATACCCGGTGAATACAGCACAACTATTTAGCAGCTAGAAAACCACCTCCTGAAATTTTTAAAGGATTTTAACTCCTGAATGGCCCTTAAAATAGTCCTTGAAGTCTGAGGTACCAAGATCCTACTTCCATTTCAGTACTGAAAAATCTTTAAAACCAGAATCATAAAAGCCAGATAATTGATAAATGTAGCCCATACCTTACTAATATTGGTTCAGGCAACTCCCTTCACTCATTACTGGCATGTGCTTGGTAAATGGCAGTATTTAGATACAAATGTGACTTTCCACACTGGTTTTTTGCTTTAACATGCGGCCTAATATAACAGCTAGTACTTCCGTGACTCTGCATTACAGAGGTTTTCAGCTCTGTCTGACATGAGATCAAATTATTTTCCTTGGTATCCCAAAGTTATGAGTTTTAGATATCTGTATGAGTTTCATATAATGTTCACAGCACTGGTGATGAGCTCATTTGGCTTCCTTAGAGTGGAAATATTTTGTAAATAATAATGTGATTTCTTATGTTCACCGCATTCTTTCTTTCCAGACTGGGAGACAGAGATATAATGACTAGTCCAAAAATGAAGTAGTTGTGCTTCACCACATTATTGGGCTGAAAGTGTTTTTAACATCTTTTTTGAAACAGTACAAAATCTAAACATGTTGAACATCTATGTCTTGAAGCAGAAATGTGAAATTACTTGCTTATTTCTTCCAAGAATACCATTGTGAATAATGCTTTTGGCTGATGTTTTTATAGCAGAGATCTTGTTGCTGTGTTACAGATTAAGTGCAAAGCATAATATTACTGTTTCAGGAGTGCAGGGTGTTAATACTTGATTGGTGTTGTGGATGTCACTTGCTATTATTGGTAGTGGCACTGAGAATAAAATGTTCATTGAGAAAGATAATCCTCACACAAAAGGATGTAGGAACATGTAATTGACAATCAGGAGGTTAAAAGAGACTTGACAAGATTTCAAGGGATTAGAAAAGTTAATCTATCAAGGCACATACCCACCTCTGCTCCAAAGGCTTGTATTCTAATTAAGATTTATCACAAGGTTTTTGGCAATAGTCCTGTCACCCTTCCACTTTTGCCCAGTGGAGAAAATTGAAACTCAGTAATTCTGGCAATGTAAGAGGTGTAGTAACAATCTGCAAGATGACGTGATGATGTCATTGCCCATAAGTCCCACACATCATATTGTGATGCAGTATGATGTTTTTTTAAAATCTGGATGCTGCTTTCATAAAAACTGAAATCTCTTGCAAGCATGTTTTGTGGAGAAGTGTGTCCTTCTGCACTCCTCCTATAGTCTTCTGATAGACTCTTAAATATTAGCAATTTTTCAGACTAATGAGATACTCAGTTAAAATGCACCATTTTTTGATAAACAGCAAGCTTAGAGCAGTTTGAGAGATATTCTTTGTATTTTATCAGTCCAGGTAAACATATAGTGTATTTTAGTAGTAGGTAAACGTGTAATACTTCAAATGAATGCTTATGTTTAAGAGATTTTGCAAAGCAGATATTAAATTGCTTGGGTGATTACTCAGGTTGTTGTGGACATCGGATTATTCTTCTCTTCTTTGCTGGTAGTTTCAATTAATTTCCAACTCATGCCTGTGATGAAAGAAGCCAGCTCTTAGAGATCTGCTGTTTACTCTGATATTTAAATTACAATACATGCATTAAAACTGGTAGTTTTGTGTATAAATTGCATCTTTTCTGTAAACTGCAATCTTTTCTTGGTTCTTTTCTGTGAAGAGAACTTTTGAATGCTTAAAAAAAATTCGTGCTGTTAAAAATGTCTGACTCGGATGAGATTTTGGTCAGCGTCTCCATACAAGCACTATAGAATGAAAAGGTCAAGTACATGTGTCCAACCTTGCTTTAAGCAATACTATTTGATATTACATTTATGACTAAGATCACAAGAACACATGCATTTTATATGGGTGTAATTACCCCACTGCAGGGATTAATTATGGATGAAAGTTAGATGTCCTCTGAAGTAGACAGGAAATTGATGAAATTTCAGACAACTCCATTCACAAAAAAAACCCCAAGCCCACTGTCTGTTAGGAATTGTCACCTATAACAGCATTTGTAGTTTAATAATACAGGAAAAAGAAATGTGCTACAACTGTTTAGATGATGTGGACATTTGCATTTCAAAAGCTTACTTTTCCTCAATAACAAAACAAATCAAAAAGAAACAGAGTGGTTTTGACAATATTTGATAAAACAGGATCACGCAAAAGCACCCCTTTACTAGTTCTGTAGAAGCAATAATGTGAGGAGGTTAGATATATAAATGAATATCAGCCATTTGGAAAATGAGCTAGTTCCAGAAACCTCTAAGTATAGAAATAACTATGTTTCCTGTTGGTTTTTTAATTTTAAAATACTTCTAAGTTACCCTTATTATGGTACAGGAAGAGTAGTATTTTTATTTCAATAATACTCATTGAAAACTAAAAATATATCCAGCTGCATAGAGTGTTAACCACTGATTTCATTAGGGTAACACAATAACTGGGTAAAATAAATTTATCTTCACTTGCGAAAGCTCCAGGCTTATCTGTTGTTTTGCCTTCTCTTTCATCTTTGGAATGTCAAGTCTCACACCACTTTTTATTGAGGCATTTTTGCTGGACAGTGGGTCCTCATTTGACTCACTCCAAATCTTTTCACATTGCTAAGGAAAAGTTATTTATGTTTTCAAATTATTTCCCAGGTTTTTAATTATTTCCCCAGCTACTTCTTTCCTGTCTCCTGTTAGTACTCTCAAGTAGAGGTGTTGAAATTGAGGGATCCACATTTGAAAAAGAGAGATGCAATCCTTACTGTTACTTCAATTCAGCTGTATGTAGCCAAAAGTAGAGGATAATTTTAAAACATATTCTTATTACTGATCCAATGTCTTTTCATACAGTAAAAGGAGTAGTTGGTTTTCTTTATCAATTGTGTAACTGACCATTACTTTAGAGCTAAGACTGGCTATTCTTAATATCACCTGTAAGATTTTACTGTTATGTTGTGGCTGATTTACCTTTAAAGGGGGAAAAAAAATCACTCTGAAACTGTAATCCTAACTTGTTTTTTCCAAGGCTTAGATAACTGATACAAAATACAAAGTGGTTTACAAACTGACTCACAAGCAATTCACTAGCTTCACAAACAATTAACAGTAAGTTTGTCTTTATGTCACAGTTTGCTTTCATAAATCATATATGGTAAATTATTTTTCTGCTGATAGTATTTTTCCTGTACCTATAGTATAACTTTGCTTACAGGAATAGTTCCACAAGAAACACGTTTCACTTCAGTGGAGGAATATGTTATGTTATTCCAATGCACATAAAACGATTAATGACTATATAGTAAAGGATGCCCTATCTAATAACCAGTCCCTAGAGTGCTGGTGATGTTTCAATAAGAGGATGACTGTGATCACTTAGCTGTTGTAAACCTTGGTGTTTTGAACGAAGGGTTTGCCCAGGATTATTTGCTTATGCAGATAGCTAATGGCTTACAAATTTACACTGGAGGTGTTGAGGTAAGGTAGAGTTGTGTAAAAAGGCCTCCTTGAAGGTGAACTCAGCATGTCCATTCTGTTTTTAAATATGGATTCAAGTGGAAATTCTGTGGGCTTGCAAGTTGATCTGCATGTAGTGGTTGGTTTATGCATCTACATAATTGCATGGTTCAGGTAGGTGAATGGTAATTATCATGGATAGGTCTAAATCACCCTGAAGAACTTTTATGAAGAGGTTATAGGTTATTTTCTTTCGGCCTCAATCATGTACCTTTGATCTACAAGTGGACTGCTGTAATTGTGATATCATGAAGCCTAAAAAACAGCAAAGGATTAGAAAACTTATATATTGACTTGCACGTTCAATCAACTTGCATATGATCTCAGCAGGAAATTCAAAACAAAAGCTAATTTATGGAAAAATATGGAGTTCTAATCACAGTTTAGCTCCGTGGGGTTCCAAATAACACACTACAATCTCTACATGCAGATGCTTTCATCTTACATTTCAGATTTGGTGACATTCCAAAAGTTCTTATCAAGCCTTATTATCATCTTTTATTAAAGCTTATTACATTTATCCTTATTGCATGTTTGCTGTAATATTCTGTCATTCTTAATATGGAATAAAAAAGCTTTGATCTTTTTTAGCCGGTCATGAGATAGAAATATGCAACACAAGTGTTTCACTACATAATATAAACTCCCAGCTCGGTGTGTCCTTTGAACATTGCATTAATTGGCCCCTGTTTCTTTTTCCTTTGGTTCATAAATCTTTTCATCAGACTGCACTTCTCTGTGCCATCAACATGCAAATAGGCTATGCATGATCATATAGTGCCACTTAATTATATCCCTCAAGAGATTTGTGGTGGTTTTGTTGGGTTTGGGTTTGGGGTGGTTGGTTTCTTTGTAATAAATAAGGCTTTTGAACTATAAAAATGGTTGGATCGCTTCATCACTGCTCTTATCTAAGAAAGGTGTTTCCAATTAATTTTGAGACATTACATTGTCATTGCTTTTCCTAACACTTCTGTTTTATGAGGGCTGTGATCTAAAGGACAAAGCAAGACTTCTGTTGGACTTGTAAAAAAAACTATAATAGATAAAAAAACATGAGGCTCAACTTTTTTCCAGAAAGCAAGTTTAAGGAAGAAAAAGAAAGTGTTATAGGATGAGAAGCAATAAAATAAAGAAATCCCTGAAGGAATACGGAAAAGTTATTAGTCTATAGTCTTAACCTGGTCTTGAAATGTGTAAATCAGGGAAATTTTCTTTTCCCACACAATATTTAAAATCATTGATTATGACTTTATTAGACAGAAACCCAAAACTTACAGAATGTTTTTCCTGCCTTTGTATGAACAAAACAACACTTGCCTCAAAAGAGTCAGCAATCCAGTATGCACTTCCCCATCATTTCTGTACCTGTAACTTTTCACCATCTTTTTAGACTGAACAACATTAGCTGGGGGAAAAAAAACTACGTTGAGGAGAAAGCCAAGGATAATACTAAAGACTATTTAGGTATAGTGGAGACTATTACAAAATGGGGTAGGTTTGCTATTCATCACAATAAATGGGCAAATATGAAACAAGACATAACAGATCAATCTTATTTAAATAAGAGGCTACTGAATAATTATCTTTGTTTCTGTTTTAAGAAATCTGGATTCTCCCTTAAGCTTTGAATGTGAGTTGTATAATGCAGTTGACAGAATCAGACCATTGTTGCATTATAGTCTCTGGCTTGACAACTGAAATGAGACATCTAGCCATACAAGTTTTCAGAGGAATAAATGTTTCATCTTGTCGTGAATATAGTAAAAATATTTACACCAAGACTACCACACATCTTTCTTAACAGTTCAAATATAACAATACTTTAAAGTGTCATGTAATCATCTTTGATTAGTGGTCAAGGAGAGTAAGTTTATCCATAGTAGATAGCTGATATACCTTTGTCGCTATATTTTTTCTAGACAAATATTTTTTATGTTTTGCAAATTCTTTGTCAAAACGTTCCAAGAGAAAAAAAAAGGAATAGACTAGAAAGGTTGGATTTTTTTTTTTTTTGCAGATGAAGCAGTAAAATCAATGGACCCATTCAACTGTTCAGGATAAAAGGAAAAGTACCACAGTTTTTCTGTTACTATATTGATCTTGATAGGTCTTACTAAGTTTTTCGTATAGCACTATACTAAAATGTTTAACATTCAGTGCTTATGTTCAGCAACTTATATATGATGCTGCTGGTAACTAATCTTTTGAAGGTGCTCAAAAGCATGTACTTTAAAGTTATTTTAAATTTAGAAATAACAGGGGTTTTATTGATTTGAGAAAAACAGTAATAAGAATTTGTCTTTGTAACTTTTAATTCACTTTATTTAACATTTTAATTAACTATTTTTAATTCACTATTTGATCTGCAGCAACATCCAAGGTATCCTATTATCTTAGAAAAAAGCGAATGAATGCAAATCACTGACAGTTCATTTGCACATCTTCTGGTCCACTGCAGGTCCTTCAGAATAAAATAGGTTTAGATTCTAATTATGGCTGCAAGAAAAATATATGGAAGATAATTTTAAAAACCACTTCAACATTCAAATATTTCATTTTAAAATGTATTGCCAACAGGGAGATGAACTAGAAGATAATCCTTCAACAAGATTGAGCAATAATTGCAATTTGCTTAGTTTAAATTATGATCTTCTTGCATTGCTTTAAATATAGATTATGTTCACTTTTCCTTATGTGCAAATGTGCATAAAGGTTTTTCTATTAATTCTAAGGAAGCAATTTTTTAAATCATAATTTGAAAATACCAGCAGCGAGAAATATGTAGCAGTGGCAGTCCTGGAACATGAGTTCAATAACTTAGCAAGGAGCTCTTCTTCAAGCACAGCTTCATGAATAATAAGATTTGATTACCATACCTTGTAAAACACACGGGAGAAGGGAAAGAGGGTCGCCAACATCCTTCAGTTCCTCTTGCCAACTTCCCCTGCATTGTTGATTCTTTATGTTTATAAAATATATGCCATAGGCCTTATCTCCAGAGGTTTTGAGGAGATGCCTGCTCTTTAGAGATAGCCAGTATTTTTTCTATCTACTATCTAGTGTTAATTTTTCATCTATTTATTAATTTTTATTCATATTTATCCATTTATTCTAAGAAAATCTGGAGGAACATTGGAAGTCCATTTGCCAATTCAGGCAACTCTGTTTCTTCTTTCTACTTAAAAGAATCCTGTTACCTCTGAATTCTTGTTCTCCTGTAACGCCCTGTGTCACCTTTAGAATTCGTTATTGCAAGAAACAAGTTGCCAGATTCAGAATGGAAAGTCTTGAATTGCTGGCACTTCTGACTGATACTTCAGAGGGTTACCTCTTCCATTACTGTAGGACTGCTTCTGTGAATAAAGCCTCTGTTTGTATGTGTATGGTTTTGTTTCTGCGTCCTTATGATCTGCATCTGTGATTCTTTCACCTGCACAGCTCACAGAGTGTTTGCTATGCCCTTTGTGTTTCATGTGAGCATATTTGTCACTTACAATACTTCAGAAAAAGCTGTGGTTGATCCTGGTGAGTTACGGTAGAGACAACCTTAAATTTTGGCCAGAACAATAAATAAGTTTCTGTGGTTTTTACTGTATATTGCTACCCTTTCCTACAAAAAAAAAAAAAAATTCTGATAGTCATAAACCCCAGCACTGTATGTATATTCACATCTGATCTAAACCTTGTTTTCTGTTCAGAGCTACACTGGACACTGGCTCATGCTAACACCTGTGCATTTCTTTTATGAACTAGCTGTCCTATCCTCATAGCATTCAAGTGTATGAGAAGGGGGAAAAAAATTCAGACAAGTCCAGTTCTTGCTAAATAGAAAAACAGCTACATGAATTGGTTTTCTGTTACAATCCTTTTTTGTGCCTCTCATAATTTTGGCAGAAGAGAACTTTAAGATACTGAACAAGGCAGCAAATGCAGCAGGTATGCAGCTGAATGCAGCAGGTAATTGTCAGCCCTCACAGTTCTAGTTCTGCCACTTAGTTAAATAAATTATCCATCTTTGACCACCTACTAATAAAGGGCTGATTTCTTTTTGGATGAAAGAAAGTCTTGGAGAGGGTTCTGAAGTGATAATATAGTTTATTTGCTCAAGAACAAGTTCCTTGTAAAGGTACGGCATAAAGCACCGAATTACTAGCTTGAGAAAGAAGCATGCACAACAAATGGGCAACTTCTTCCTGAAGAAGATTATTGCAAAATGTTTTACACACTGTAAACTAGTGACTGGTTTTTTTAAAGTGTTTCCTGTGAAATGTATTCTTAGTTGCTGTTTTAATTATTGAGTGGACATGGAAGGCTTTGTAGACTGATTACAAACCAAAATAACTAGACTTCAGTTGCACAGTGAAAGACAAGATCAACCAAGCTTGAAAAAGCAGTTTAAGATGGTTCAGAAACCCTTCAGTGAACTGTGTGGTGACAGATGGCAAGATTACCCAATAGCCTGCAACAATGATAGCATTTTTATATTAGCATTAAGGCTGCTGTTGGTACAAATGCACTCCTTTAATTTGAACTCTGAAGTTTTTAAATATCCCAGCCCATTTGGCAGGGGAGGGAGAGTTGGTAGGGAGAGGGAATGAAGAGCCCAGCTGTTAATTTGGTTACTGCTTTTATGTTTGGGATTTGTTCTGGTGAATTTAGCCATATTCACCAGCACCACACACACACACAGACGCTGGTACTCTGTTCATGCCAAGAGCAGCCCAGATCCAAGAGAGCTTTCTCATCTCTAATGCCTCTTCTTTCCACTCTGTTAGAGGGAATGCACTCCTCACCATTTAGACTATCACTACACGCTAAAGGCTGGCCATGTGGATAATTTGTCCAGTAGCAGTACAAATGCTGCCTTAAACAACTCAGTCCAAAGGTAAATGCTAGCATAGCTTAAGCAAATGAAAAACTCTTGGTAGCTAGAGATTACTTTGTAGAATAGATATAGGGACTGAAACAGTCGAAAAGGTAGAAGATCCTAGAATCGTAAGTTAAAGATGGTAGGTTTTTCCGTAAATTAAATTTAAGTTAAAATTAATTAAAATTAGGTTTTTGGGTTTTTTTTAATTTTAAAAAATGCAACTATTTAATCGTACGTTAAATTGTTAAAGATGGAAAAGAGCTTAAAAATCATCAAGTCAAACTGTCAACCTAGTACCACCACCATGTTCACCATTAAACCATGTCCTAAAGAGCCATATCCACAGGGGGTTTTTAACACTTCCAGGAATGGTGACTTCACTACTTTCCTGGGCAGTCTGTTCCAATGTTTTACAACCCTTGCCATGAAAACATTTTTTCCTAATACCTAATCTAAACCTGTCCTGGCATAATTTGAGGCCATTTCCTCATGGTCTGTTACTTGTGACATGGTAGAGGAGATTGACACTCACCTTACTACAACCTGCTTTCAGGTAGTTGTAGAGAGCATGAAGGTCTCCCTGAACCTCATTTTCTCTGGACTAAGCAACCCCAGCTTCACTAGCTGCTCCTCATAAAGCCTGTGCTTCGGACCCTTTACCAGCTTCATTGCCCTTCCCTGAACATGCTTCAGTACCTCAATGTCTTTCATGTAGTGAAAAGAGCTGGCAACAGCTTCTGATGTGTAGCCTCACCAGTGCCAAGTACGCAGGGCAATCCCTGCCCTGCCTCTGCTGGCCACACAATTTCTAGTACAGGCCAGGATGCCATTGGCTTTCTTGGCCACCTGGGCACACTGCAGGCTCATGTTCAGCCACTGTCAGACAGCACTTCCAGGTCCTTTTCAGCTGGACATTTTTCCAGCTACTCCTCCCCCAGCCTGTAGCACTGCATGGGGTTGTTGTGACGAAAGTGCAGAACTCAGTACTTGGCCTTGTTGAACCTCATACAATTGGCTTTGTCCCACCATCCCCCAGCCTATCCAGATTCCTCTGCAGAGCCTTCCTACTCTCCAGCAAATCAACATTCTTGCCCAGCTTGGTGTCATCTGTGAACTTGCTGAGGGTGCACTTGATCCCCTTGTCTAGGTTGTCTATGGAGATTTTAAACAGCATTGGCTACAATTCTGAGCTGTGGGAAGCACCACTCATGACTGACCACCAGCTGGATGCAGTTCTGTTCACCACCACTCTCTGGGCCTGCCCATCCAGCCAGTTTTTATACCAGCAAAGAGTATACCCATCCACACCATGGGAAGCCAGTTTATCCAGGAGAATGTTGTGGGAGAAAATATCAAGAACGTTACTAAAGTCTCGGTAGACAACATCCACTGCCTCTCCCTCATCCACTAAGTGGGTCATTTGTCATAGAAGGAGACCAGGTTGGTCAAGCAGGACCTTCCTTTAGTAAACCTATGCTGGCTGGGCCTGATCCCCTGTTTGTCCTGTACATGTTGCACGATGGCACTCAGGATGATCTGCTCCATGACCTTCCCCAGCACTGAGGTCAGGCTGACAGGTCTGTAGTTCCCCAGACCCTCCTTCTGCCCCTTCCTGTAGAGGAGCGTCACATTTGCCAACTTCCAATCACCTGGGACATCCATGCTTAACCAGTGCTGCTGGAAAATGATTGAAAGTGGCTCGTTGAGCTCTTCTGCCACCTCAGTACTTGGGTGAATGCCATCTGGCCCCATGAACATGTATGTGCCTAAATTGCATAGCAGGTCACTGACAATTCCCTTCCAGATTATGTGGGGTTCGTTCTGCTCCCTGTCTCTGTCTTCCAGCTCTAGGGCCTGGATATCTCGATGACAATTGGTCTTGTTATTAACATTAAGGCATTAAGTACCTCATCTTTTGTCACTGCTTATCCAAGAAAGGATGGAGGGGTTTGGCCCTCCTTTTCTTGCTGATGTGTTTGTAAAATCATTGCTGGTCTTTTATTGCAATGGCAAGATTAAGTTCTACATGGGTTTTGGTCCTTCTAATTTTCTCCCCTCATGGCCTCACAACACGTTGTTGTCCTTCTGAGCTGTTGATGCCCTTTTCCAGGGACAATAAACTCTCCCTTTCTCCCTGGGTTCTGCCCAAAGTTCTCTGTTCATCCAGGATCATCTTCTTCCCCACTAGCTCATCTTTCAGCACATGGGGATGGCCTGCTCCTGTGCTTTTAATATTTTCTTCTGTACAGCACATCCAGCCTTCCTGAACTCCTTTTTCCCAGATATCATCATCTGTTTTCCTGCTTAAAAAGCCATCTTGTTCCACAATGGAAGCAATCATCCCAGTCTTGATACAAGTAAAAGGAGGCTTTTGTTAGGGTTTGTGGGCACATTTGGAATTGTGACAACCCATCTTTTCTCCCAGCCCCTGATAATTCATCTATGCTTGCAGCTGTGGATTATTTGGATGGAGTTGTTGTGATCCGTGACCACAACCATCACAATCTGCCTGCCTTCTGGTTAGAGGCATCTGGCATTCTCACACAAGTCCTTGCTGCTGTCAAAGTTATGCCAGAATTGAAAGAAAGTCAATCCCATGTGGGTATCCCCGTAGACTTGGCAGAGTCAGAACTAGTGACTCTAGGAAGGGTCTCTTGGCTTCATTGTCATTGTCTAACACCAAATAAATTGCAAACTGATTGGGAATAAACCAGAACTGACAGGCAGTATCTAATCCAAAAATCAAGAAACTGTTTTGTGTTAGATTTGGGACCAAATAGCAGCAAGAAATAATGAAATGCATTTTGCTTCAAATGTTGCTTTAATTTTTGCTTTATATATCAAATTCTTTATAAAAAGAAGTAAACCTTCTAATTCTCTGAATACAGTAGAAACTGAGAAGGGGATTGATCTCTTACATCCCCATCCCAAAGCTGGAAGAAGGCCTTCATTCTCATCTAGATCAAAGGAAATCACACAAACATATACACCTCTACAGTCTGATTGCCTCATTCTCCCTTTGTAAATTCAGAACTAGTTCATACCGTTTGACTTGACGGTCTCAGACATCCCACTGAGGTACTAGTACCAGGTGCTGCTAAACAGATTCATAATAACATCAAGAATTTTTATGAGGTACCTCAATTTCCTTATGAAAGTGATAAGAATGTAAAGTTTGCTTTTATACTGATGGCCAGCTGAGAAAAGACAAATTTTGATATACAGAATAGTGCCTAAGTTCGTCTTAATCAGTCGATTCACTCATGTTCCTAAAGTTCATCACCTCTAAAGAAATTCTGCCTTGTAATTTGATACTTAAGCAACAAGCCTATTTCTTTTATGTTGTTTTCATGTTTGTTGTGAAAGGAGAATTCTCTAAATTCCATACCACTAGCTCAGAGAGATTACGTAGTTGAATTCTTTAGTGTATTAGTACACACTGTAAATTTTGTCATTGGAATTATCTAGCAACAGTTTTTGTCTGCTTAAAAAATATTCCTACATTCACAATCTGTGAAACAGCTGCATTTATCCATCTGTTCATTTTCATTAAACATTGTGTATTGAACTTGTTTCTAGTTCATTGTCAAAGCTGAGAGAGGAGTAGTATATTTGGGGGATCCGGCTAATTTGCCCTGTCTTTGACAGTAAACTACAGTGGGACTCCCATCAGTACAAACACAAAGAAAAGGTAGTTGTCACTTACATTGTAGTAATTGTGGTTATATTGATGTAATCAATATAGATCCCACAGTCCTTGCCTTTGAAGACTTCAAATTCCAGCTGTTTTGAATTACAAGGTTGTAATTCAGAAGGTTGTGTTGAAGCTTCCCCTTCTGATCTCCCAGTACATGAAGAGGCACAGGGCATGTACATAGCACCAGCAGATGTTAATGATGTTCTAAGCTCCTGTGTTTCTAGAGTTACAAAATGAATGTCACTTTCTTTTTTTTTTTTCCTCCAGAAGAACTAATAAAAGGGATAAGAAGACAGCAAAATTAAGAGAGGTGATTTAGATCTCCAGACTTGAAAACAAGAAATGTACTGGGTTTAAATCATAAAATATTTAGCTATTTGCAGTCTTCCATTGCTGCCAGTGAATTGAACAAGTATAATAAATAGTGGAGTTTGACCCTAGAGATTTTATTGAAATATATTAAAACAGATACACTTGTCAGGTGATTAATACATAAATAAGGATTTCAGCTGAGGGAGGGTCAAAATAATAATGGCTAATTCCAGTGATGTGCCAGAGATGGTGGTAGTCAGATTTATGGTTTAACAAGAGCTGAGAGGGGAAAAAAGAAAGATGTTTTTAGGGTCAAGGAACATTCTACATTATCAGGCTTTGACAGGCAATTTAAGGTCTTGGAAAGAAGAGTAATAGTAGAGTCAGAGACTTGGAACAAAGAAAATATGTCATCTGTAGTGAGGATTTCAGTCTTTGAAGTATTCAGTAACAGTTCTTTAGTTGCATTCTGGTATTTTGTTTTATTCAGGATAAGGGGGAGGCTTTAAGGCAAAGACCTGGCAGACAACCTCTTACTTTGGCAGTTTTTGTTGCCTTACTAACTAAGCTTCCATTAATGCCTGTTCATCTTAAGTAAGTGTTGCCATCGTCAATACAGAGAGATTTAAAGATTAGAGATGAAACCAAATGGGATGAAGAATTTTGTCATTTGCATAGAGGGAATGAATAAATTAGTAACATTTACTGTAGCAGTAGTCTGCTTCAAAGAGGGAGAAGGAGCAGAAGCAACAAAGTACAGTGAATTATCTTCCTTATATTTTGCACTAATACTTAAAATACATTATTACAGATTTTTTTCCCAGTGTATTTTTATTCCCTAGTAGCATTGAAAGACTATTTTAGCTGCTTTGTTGTTGTGGAATGAGCAAACCCATGTTACACCAAGCGCAAAGTAGAGTAATTAAAATAAAATGAATTTTGGTGGCATTATAGAGGCATTGGAAGAGAAGAAAATAATCCACAGACAGCATGAAATTGCATATGTTTTGAGTATCACATTATAGCACTAAGGTGGGGGGTTTTTTCCATATTTTTGCTCTAAAAGTTTAGACGCTAGGTTCATTCCTTAATCCGTGGTGGTCAAGGTTCCTTAAGTTCCCCCTAACACCATGGAAGGTTGACTCTCTCTCATAATTAACTTAGCTAAACTCTTTAACATGGTATCACCTTTCAAATGAATGTGGTTGTGGAGAATTAAGTAATTCAGAAACATAGCTTGTGCATTACCATTATCAGAGCAAAGTGACCCAGTGCCTCTGGCTCTGCTCATGGCCTTGGCCTCATTTTGTAGACTAGCGTGGGGAATGGGCATGTAACAGGAGGTTGTGCAGGGTGCTGCTGACAGCATGAAGTGCTCATGTCTTAGGTTAGCCCTGCAACACCCGCAGCACCCTCCTTCCTCTCCTGTATTTTTGATTTTCCCTTTCTGGCTAACCAGGATGGATCCATCTGCTGGGATAATCATTTATTTTAGTAGGTCATTTAGGAGTTCACTTAAATGATTTGTCTCTTCAGAAAGATCAAAAATGAAAAAAAGAGAAAAGAACATAATTACTGCCTATCCTTTTGAACATTGATTTGGGACCGGTAAAAGACTCAAAATGAGACTGGTGAGCGTTCTGTCAACTGTGTTCACTGAAAGCACTGTATCATTAAAGGACAGTGGTAGTAATTGCTTAGTGCCATTGCTGAACTATTAGTCTGCCAATGCTTGTTCATGTAATTTAATTTTTTTAATGTATGAGTTGCTATTCCACTGCAAAGCATGGAAAGTCGTTACTTGTGCAATTTGTCATTGTGGTTAAAAGCATCAAATAACCTGTATCCTCTACCACCAGCAATGCATCTGTTTGGCCTCAACTGGCAGTTGCAGCAAACTGAAAATGATACATTTGAGAATGGAAAAGTGAATTCTGATACTGTGCCAACACATCCTGTAACAGTTCCTGCTGGAGACAATGGTAAGTGAAATGGGCACCATTTTTTTTCCTTCTTTTGGAATATTTCCTTCCTTTGTGTTACATACATCAAATTTGAACAGTTTTCCTGCAAAACTCTATATTTAATGCAAGTACAGAGCATTTTTAAGTAATAGTAATTTTAAACAGATAAACAGGAACACAGAATTTCTCCTACCTTGCATGCGAAGGGGCCTATGGATCCTGAGCAATGATGCTGTTCTTACTAGGAAAGCCAGCTGTCAACCAAAATTCCTCACAGGAATTTGCATGTGATATTTGATGAGGATAGGAAAGCTCTCGTCATATCCAAAGAAGCAGAACCACTGCTTTCTCTGAAATATGTGACAATGTGTTTTATTGTTGTTGTGGGGTCCCCAGAGACAGCAGGATGGTGCTGAGGCTGGCTCGGACCATCCAGCCTTAGGGGCCTCGTGTTGAAGAAACGGCCACAACAAAGCCAGGGGGCCCAAGGAGTCAGGAAAACCAGTTTCGTAAGGGGGACCTGATACCAAAATTCAATCTCTGGGACTTTAATCAAGCTCTCAATAGTTTTTGGACAAAGGATTACATCTGTGTGTCCTGTCATAATTGCTTTTTCTGAAGTTTTTGCTCCAGAAGAGGCATGTCAGGGATATTTTGCATATTTTTGAAGCTTCTCTCTTGGCTATGCTTAGAAGGCAGCTCATGATCAAGGAGGGTCGTGTGGCATGAGGACCTCACTATGGAATACCTTGGGTTTTTCTCTACAGAGATTGATGTTCTCTTCTCTTTTATTTTGTTTTTTAATTTCTCTCTGAAATTTAATAGGTCAGGTATAATATGTACATTTGTTTTCTCAAAGTCTCTAGCATATGATGTTGAGTCTGAATCATCCAACCAATATATAAAGTAAGAAAAAAAACTTTCTTAATTTTGTTGTAAGAGCTTTTAAAATACAAACCACATAAAGGGATTATTTTTTATTGACCTTTTTCAATGTTGCCCTTTAAGATTCTCAAAACATTTAAGAGCTTATGCACTTTCGGCTAACAGAGGCTTCAAAATCAATAGGTTTTGAATGGAAAACTTGATTTAAATGGTTGATGAATGCAGTGTTTGCTTCATTACACAAAAATCCATTTTCCCATTCACAAGGTACATCTGACCTCCTTATCACTGAGAAGGAGGAAGCCTCTGCCAGCAATTGACATCTTGAAAATTTTTCAAGTTATCACATCTCCAAGTAATAGAAAAGTTATAGCTCAGTTCACTCTTTTTGTCATCTTTGTAAGCCTATGAAACTTCTCCAGTAGGATGTTTTCTTCTTCCATTTCCTTTACCCTCCTGCCTTTTTCTTGTACTTAGTCATTATTGCTTCCTGTGTTCTTCATACTTGTTTTGAATGAAGAGCAAAAAGCTACTCTATGGTTAATGAATATTGATGCCACAGTGACAGCTCATCATCCCATTGTCTTCTGCATTCAATAGCCAATATACTTTATTGTATAAAATACATTGATGTTTTTGTAAATATTTTATAAATACTTACTGGGGTTTTTCCCTTGATTATTTTTTTATTTTTTTAACAAACTAAAACCTGTTATACGCTGCCTCAAAAAAAACCAGAAATACAAGGATATCAAATCCATTTTTCCTGCCTTATGTCTCTAAATACTGTTCAAGAGAACAGGGTTCATTCTACCCACTGTTAAAATGCTGTCCTCTGCAGAATATGGTAAGTGGTCATTTATCAGCATACATCAATACTAAACAACAGACAGACCAGAGAGTACACATTTTAAACCACAAGAGAAGGACCAGTTAGGCAGAAGGGAAAGTGTGACAACTAGATGTGAAATGTGAGGAGCGGGGGCCCTGTGCTATCACACTAGTTACTGAAAACTGTAAGGGAGAATCGATGAAGCCTTGATTCTTTGACAGCTGAACAACTTTCAGTACCACCCCTCTCTAGTCCCCTGGTAATATCCTGATACTCTGATTTGGATTTGAGAAGTTTCAACTGCCCTCACAGTAAATGTGAATGAACATGACATTTCATATTTTGATGTAAAGCTGTGTGTAAGAACTGTTACTGTTTGGAAAGTGGAAAGGAAATTATGACACTATGAAGATCTTTCTTGTGCTCATTGAGATACAACAGGGAACAAAGAATAATTAACGCCCTACCCTTAGCGTGGCAAACAGCTTCTGACAGTTTTGAGAGAGGTGTTGGGGTGCTAAAGGGGCATGTGGCTACAAAGTAAAACCATCGTTTCTTTGGTGAGGAACATGGGAGTCCATAACAGTATTATCTGCTAAGTGTTGAACCCCAGAAACAGGTATTCCTGCCAAGGTGGTTAATGTATTTGATAAACGCCACTTACCCAAGCTATCTAGCTCCTCTTTTCAGTAGTACAAGGCAGTTATTTTTCATTTGAAATGTGAAAATAGGGGAAGCTGCAGATCAATACGGCAAACAAGTGTTTATTGTTTAGTGATTACCAGTCATCGGTGTGTGAATTTATTCAACACAATGTGCTTAAGTTTGAAGAAAGAGGTAAAAAACAAATGCTTAAATAAACTGAAATAGTGACTACAGATCCATCTTGTAGAATAACACACGAATATTATGAAAGGTTAAGTCCAAATTTGGAAAAGCATTAGACTCATCTTGAAAAGTGTTTAAAAAATGGTTTCTTTAAGATCAGATATTTCACTGTCTCTTCTCAACAGCGCTCTGATCAATGTGATAATCCTGTGAGACATTTTCAGTTACTGCAATGCCGTTGTGACACAGCTCTGATGATGGCACAAGTTCCCACTCAAGGCCTCTCAGCAACGCTTCTGTACCTGTTTAATTCAGCAGCAGTCTCGGTTCATCTTGGATGCACAAAAAGTGGCGAGGATCTGTGACCTCACCTGGCATTTCAAAGTTTAATCTGTTTTTTTTACAGTCTAAATGTTTGCAAAAAGGTTGTGTCAGTTTGTTCCGTCAAATGATGAATAATGTAGAATTTGAACATAAAAGACAAGGCAGAATTGTCAGTTCTTCAGAACACTTGTATGCAAACAAGTGAGCATCACATGAACATGCTTATCACATTCAGATGGATTTAGTTCAATCTTTGTAATAGACTAGCTGATGAAAAATATACAAATTGGTAAAAACACAGCTAACTCCAGGACTATAATGACAGTTCCATTTTTCTTTATCTTGCTTCACTCAAGCCTCACCTTCATGTGCCAGCTGCTTAAATACAGCATTGCTTGCTTGCTCAAAACCAAAAATAGGTAACCAGAGCTGTAGCATTGTTAGCATTGAGTAAATTCTCTGATATTTACTCTAGAAAAGATTATATTAGTTCCCTTGACTACTTGTGCTTACATATCTATTATTCTTAAAAGCTGTATGCTGCATTTTGCTTTTTCCTAATTTTTTTAATGTGAGACTTTATTCCAAGAAACCCCTGTTAAAATGCTAGTGAAAAAAGAGAATAGTTTAATGTAGATGCTAAACCATTTCTGTAATGCTCCTCCTTGGGGATGCTACAGCATTTTTAGTTTGTAGGTATTTGTGGTATCTTTGCTTTTTTATTTCCAAATCATTGAATTCCTGAGATCTTCTATTCAAAAAGATTGTCAGGTAACATTTTTTTGAGGTGATTCTAAATATTTGAACATATATATGAAGGATGTTTGAAAGCCAGAAAGGAACCCTAATTTTTGATCTCATTATTCTAACCCATCAGGAAAATTAGGAGGATTTGCACAAGAAAACAACACTATAGATTCTGGAGAACTTGATATAGGCCGAAGAGCGATACAAGAAGTGCCCCCTGGGATTTTTTGGAGATCACAACTCTTCATTGATCAGCCACAATTTCTAAAATTCAATATATCCCTTCAGAAAGATGCATTGATTGGAGTATATGGTCGAAAAGGCTTACCACCTTCACACACTCAGGTGAGAACTGCTTGCAATAAAAGTAGGACACATTATTGAAAACCATGATTTTGTATCTTTTGTATCTTTTTTCTCTCTCAGGATTACATTCTTTTCCATTTTGCTGATTTTTATTTTTTCTATTTATACTTTATTGGTCTCATGTGATGACCAGAACATTTGTAATACTCTGTGTTAGGATCTAGAATGGTGTAGAGGGTATTCTTATTTATGAGCTGTTCTATTGCCTAATCAATGATGATGCTTCAGATATGGAGTTGTTTCATGCAGAATTTATAGGTACTTTTATTCTTCCGTGGTATATGGACATAGCTTTAAAAACCTAAGCAAACGAATGTAGAATCTTATGGCCACACATAAGGTGTGGTTGAGGGTTCCTGCAAACAACACATTAACCAAATTTCCACAAGAAGACAGGCAAATGTTGCAGTATTTACAACTTGGTGTCTCACTAAATAAATACATAACAGAAAAAATACATAATATGTATTCACAAAGATACAGTGAACTGGGATTGTAAAAGTGAGAGTCTTCACTAGGCATCCGGTGTCTCAAAACTTCGTTCTTAAGTGTCCCAGAGGATTTATGCTGTTCCACCCCTCGGAAGGTTTCTAGTAATACCTTTTATTGCATAAAGTCACACTGCCTAGTAACAAAAAAACCACTTTTTATCCATAGTTACAGAATAGTTGAAGTATAATAGAATGAACAGTCTTCTGGATTGGCAGGAGAAACAGAGAATCAGTGTCTCAGATGGTATTTTAGCATCACTTGTATTCATGTTTTATTTTAAAGATTTAAGACCCTCCAAGATTAGATTTCTTTCAGCACAATATTTGTCCAAGTGCTGGCTCAGATCCATTTTTCCACTTGAATAGGTATTTTACCTCATTTTCTTCTACCCCATTTGGAGAAACATCTTGGAGATTTTTATTTTGCATGTATGGCTTTGCCATGGACACAAATCTAAGTATAGCAACCTAATGGTATAATTGTATCAAAGCTTGACTGATTATGTCTGATACACAGTTGTAACAGCAAATCCATAGCTGCAAAATTCATATATTGTAATTCAGTCTTTTTTTTTTTTTTTCATGCTACTGCACTATCTAAATTTTTTGGTTGTTTTGGTTTATTTTTATTCAGGCATAACTTTTAAAATATGTACAATATAGAAATATATCTAATTGTTACACCTATTTAACAGTCACAAACCACAGAGGAAGAGTCAGCAAAGCAGCTAAAGTCATGGAATGTTACATTAACTTTATTTTGTAGTTTAGTTTCCGTTAAAGTACAAACACTTTACTGGATGCAGAAAGTGCACTCATGTTTACTTAAAAATTTGATCTTCTTAATAATGATTAAATGGATTTTCTTCAGACCTTCACGTATGAACACCCACCCTCAGGCTGACAACAACCACAAGAAATTCTAGCGTAAAGAAAATTGATTCAGAAAGTTATCAGCCATTGGAAATAGGGGTCTGGAATACAAATGCCATCTCAATGATAACAATAATAACAGGAGTTAGGGGGATATGTGTGTGGCAAGAATGAATAAAACTGAAGAAGGTGATCTGGACTATGCATTTGTATGAGAAGTTATGCAAGTAAGTACGTCTATTAAAAAAGTGATCTTTACTTCATTCCTTATCCTGTCAAAAGGTTGAAATAGGAGTGCCCTTATCCAAAAACACAGAGACTACTAAATCTGTTTCCTGTCGTCTGTGTTACACGGACTCCAGGTTCTTATTAATGTTTAAGTATGATACAAGAGAAAGAATCATATGTGAGTTCATGTATCTTCTGTAGTTTCTGTGACATTTTGGATATACTGTTCCCAAGGATATAGGTCAAGCTCTCTTGTCCTATTTTTGCCTGGTATATAATTAGAGTATTGTTTATAAACCATTGACTGACACTTGATACATTGAAAAATTAGGCATGCTTACTTATCGGTGCCCTAGTGAACTTAAAGGCTGCTAAAGCTTCCCAAGGATGCAGGTTTATCAGAATGTTTATATGGCCTTGAACCCAATGATGTCCAGTTTAAGTGCCTGAGATGAAGCATGTATGTAATCTCCTAAAAATGCAGTTTCAGTAAGTGATTGGGGTTTTATTTGCAACCATGCGTCTTCATGTGGGGAGAAAAAAATGGAGTAAAATAGGTCTCAACAGTTTAGGCCTTTCTTCAGCAAAGCCCTAACACAGGACTTAGATGCAGACACAACTTGTCCTGGTAAAATACATATTTAACTGAAGTAGCTTTTGTAAACAAAATAAGGTATTTTGACAAAAAGACATCTAATGAAATAGAACACTGAGGGGATTACAAGTACAAGTCCATCTATTGCTTTCTTATTTCCCCTAACTCTTACAGCTTGTACTGACAGAAGAACCTAACTGCAATCTGGAAATAGGCAACAGGGACAGACTAACAGCTGATGTTGGGCTTCACTACGTCCTTCCATTACAAAAGGCAGCTCACTCATGTGGCTCCAAGTGTCACAGGAACATAGCAGACAAACACATGAATGTCCATGCTAAGTTTGATCAAAGGCCCATCTAGTGTTCTGTCTGTGATGGGGGCCATGAGCAGATATGGAGAGATTAATAAAGCAGCATGATAGTACTGTAGTTACTCTTCCCACAATATGCTTTTGGCCTCCAGAGTTTTAAGGCTGAAGGACTTTGCTGAGTCAAAGATGCTGTCTTTGTATTTTACAACTTTTGATAGATTTTTTTTCCTGTGAATTTGCATAGTCACCTGTGAACCTATGGAAGCTTTTAGCATCTGTGGCATTTGCAGCAAGGCTTAACTACACATCTCACACTGTACTCAGTGTGTTTTGAGACAGCCTCCTGGTACCTTTTGTTTGACACACTGTTGGTAGTGTTTTGGAAGAGGCAGGGCAGAATTTCTCATTAATTTCTTCTCCATGCCACCTTTGATTTATGGATCTCTAGTGTCATCAGTGAGTTTTATTTTTTCCAGTCTGTTTTGTCATTCATTTTATGATAGCTTTTTCAGGCCTTTGGTCATCCTTTTCTGAATGTTCTCCAGTTTTAATGCAGCCTTTTCAAAATGTGGAGACCAGAACGGCACAGAACATAAGAGATGTTTAACCATGATGGTTTCATTCAACGCCTTAATGATGTCTGCTTTTTTTTTTTTAATTGTCAAGCTCGTATTTCCATAATCTGTCTACCATAGCTCAAAGATCTTACCCGTAATGACAAAAGTTGGCTCAGAGCCCATCTCTGGATGTGTCAAGATAGGGTTGTTTCAGGAGGACTTTGAAAAGTAGGATCTCACTCATACATATCACTTCATGTCTGCATCTCTTGAATGCTATCTGCCCTTATCTTCTAGTCACAGAGTGACAAGTGCTAATAACAAAATTTATGCAAATGAGCAACTGCTGCTTGTTTCTCAAACGTCAGTATTTGAATTTTGAGATCTCACGTTAAATAATATTCTCATTACTTCCTTCACTCTGCCAGCATTTGTAAAGTTGCCTTGTCACCTGTCCTCCTCCAACATCTTTGCTCTTATGCCTGTGATACCCTACATGTGTAACTACACACCACAATCTTCTTTAGCTCCCTCCTTACAGCTTCGGTATTTGTACCAATGTCTGCCTTCTCTCTGCTGTCACCTTTTACTGTAATGCAAAACTTGCCTTTCACATTTGCCACCTTGTTCTCCACTTCTCTCCTGTACCCTTTGCCTGTTTATCCACCTCTTTTTTGTACCCAGTTAAAACTTGACAGCGAGTAAGAGGAAACTGTAGTCAATATCTGTCCCTAACTGTACAACCTCTGGTGCCAATTATCCTATCATTGCAAGGGACATAATAAAAGTATGATAAAAGTAAGTTTGGGAGAGATCTCAAGAAGTCTTAGTTTACACCCTTGTCTTGTAACAGGATGAATTGTATGTAAACTATTCCTATCAATTGCTTAGAATTCTATTATTAAAAAATAACAGAATGCAGAAAATGTAACTCTTGTTTTGTCCATAATAGAAAATAATAGGGCTATAACATGTGGGAAATGGTTTGATGTATCGTATTCAGGACAGAATTTTTGATTGCCTTGGTGTATTCTCTTTAGGTGCCAAAATTAGTCTCCAGCACAGCTACTATTTGTGTGCCACAGACTGATCTGAGATGCACAGTTCTCTCTTTCCGGGGAATCATAAATAAATCAACCAGAAATAATTGACGGTGGCTGTCCATTCAAAACCCAATCAATGCAAGCCTGAAAGTCTTTGTGACACTTTCTAAAAATGTCAGTTCCATTGCAGCCAGAGAATCAATATGTTTATTTAAAGAGACTTTTAAGCATAAAAAAGAGACTTTGGTTTAAAGCAAAACTGTATGGAAAGGTAGGGCAAATCATCACATTTAGAGTCAATATAAAGGAAATTAATTTATCCTTATAGGAAGAAAATAAAATTGGTATGGTTTTGCTTATGAAGATAATTGTTTTTCCAGTCTGTTTTTGTTACCATGTCCTAAATATAAAAAGCAGCCTTAAGATCAATTATTGTTTTTTGCTGGGGGACAGAATGAACAGTAAATTCCCTTCTGTATGGCTTTTTAAATGTAGTGTAAAATGGTGTTCTGATAACAGCATATGTCCTTATTACATTAAAAAAACAAAATCATGAGTTGTGCAGTGCTTGTCAGCCATTAGTGGCCAATCAAGTGGTGTAACCATTTGATCCTGTATCAAAAATACAGTTTTAATCTGAAATTGTCCTTCTACAAAAGTGGTCTCTTGCCATATACAAATTACAAAGTCACTACTAATGTCTATAAGTGACCTGTTAAAACTGAGAGCTCCCTGAGCCTTCCCTTTTAAAAAATGTTTGTGAAAACCATCAGAGAGGCAGGAGTGAAAAAAAGCTAAAATTGTTTTTCTCTCTCTCACAAAATAAGATAAATATTTAATTCTCTGACAAATGAGAGTGTTGAATGGTTTTGAATAATTGCTCTCCCAAAACATCACATTCGTTTTCATGTGGTGCAGCACATACAAAGCTGCCGAGGCACCAACTTCTGTGCATCCTAATCACATTATGTTCTATTCTGCTCATTCAGACATAGCTGGAAAAGTGTCTCGGGTGTTGATAGAGGCATATTAACTATGCATTTTCTTCACATCCTGGCTGGTGGGAAGATGATTCTGATTACTGGGGAGGAGCAATCTTACAATACCAGTGAATTTTGGCCTGCAATTTTAAGAAGAGAACATAAGTACTTAAACCGTTGTTCCAGGACAAAGGCTATCATATTTTCTTTTCTCTTCAGGAGCAGTTTCTGAAGGTCGCAAGTCAGGGTGTAAAACCACTGATTCTCTGGTCCTGGGAACTGACCTTATCCCAGCTCAGGTGAATCAGTGGTTTCACATGCTGGCCTTTACTTTAATAGGCCCTGGATGTAATTTCATTTGAGAGAGATCTTCAACGTGTGGGAAGATTGAAGGTTTATGTGCTACAGTTCACTTCACACGATAAACATGTGTCACAGTAAAAGTGAAACTTTGAACAGTCTTAGCAGGAAAAGCAGAGACCCTCTACCACAAGCAAGAATGCTCTTCAGTTTTCCTACCGGTTTAATTTTGCTCTATACATATTGATCTTTACATGTTCAACATGCAGAAGACAGCTTTCAAGCCATGAGAACAGACTCCAGATAGTGTAAAATCAGTGTAGGGCCTGGAGCAGTTTTAGCCCTCCAGGCGCCATTAGCCCTAGTTAAGGTGCATAAACATGCATAACATGCATAAAAACTTGTGTTGTGAGTCTGCTTGTTTTATCAGCTGAGATGCTGCTACATTTTTCCAAGCCCCATGATAGTTTTTAAAAATACAGTATGTGCTGTCCATTGACCTCAGGTACCATGGGGTTTGGTCAGTTTGTCATTTCTGATAGTTGCAATGTTTTCTTCTTTTCATCTCCTGTTTTGAGCTTCTGTGAAGGGAAGTAAAGCTCTTGCTCTCCTTCCTCCAGAATTCCAGACTACAAAAGGGCAATTGAGCAGTTAATCCTTCATCTGAAACTTAATGAAGAAAAGTAGATTATTGGTATTGGATATTATTATTAACTCATAAGTATATAACACAGTTTGAAAGTTAGCTCTCACCTGTAATTCAGGTGCCAGTCATGACTGCAGACTCATTTCAGCTGCTGTTTTCTTCCCCCAGTGTATGCAATAAGTTCATTGGCCACTTTCCACTGAAAAAGTCATTCTAGTAAGCATGAGAACTAGTTGGTAACTTTGTTTGAATGCTTAGCAAGGAGCAAAGAAATAAGCAAGGGTTGGTTTCAGCTCCTGCTTCCCTGCTCCAAAAGGAAACTCTTGGTCTAAATATAAGCATATTATCAGGGTGGTGCCATGGTCATCCCGTGACTTGTCAAGCTGCCATCTGTTCTTCGTTGCAGTATGACTTTGTGGAGCTCCTGGATGGCAGCCGGCTGATTGCAAGGGAGCAACGCAACCTGCTGGAGTCGGAGCGAGCAGGACGGCAGGCGAGGTCTGTCAGTCTCCACGAGGCAGGTTTTATCCAGTATTTGGATTCTGGCATCTGGCACCTGGCCTTTTATAATGATGGGAAAAATGCAGAGCAGGTGTCTTTTAATACCATAATTATAGGTAAGCATAATCTTTAAAGCTCTTACCAAACACTAGCTTCGGGTCAGGTTTTTTAGGAATACATGGAGAAGTTTTCATAGTTAATTGATCTGACTCTTTTTTTTTTGCAGGTTTTCCATTTATAGTGTTTCTTTTGCTGCTCAGAATAAACCACAGAGTATTATTTTAATTTCTTGATCTAAAGCATAAGGGTTTTAATTTCTTAGTCTAAGGCATAAGGAGTGCAACCTTCTAGTGAAACAGTGCTCAAAAGGAGGACACTGTTTTGAAGTATTTATGAAATGGCACAGGGCTAGATTTTTAACTATGGAGCTCATATAGTTTTACTATTATAATTTTAGCCTTTTTGTTGGAATATAATGTCCTAAGACACTGGGGGCATCAGCAGTAGAAAAGCACAGCTATTCATGCTCTTCAAACAAAACAAATGTAAACACTTCTTGGAGCGAGAACACGCTGTCAGTTAGTAGTGGTTCAAATGATAGGTACTTCATGCAGTGGGCACCTGTGAATTATCCTTCTCTTTTTCCCTTTAGAGTCTGTGGTGGAATGCCCCCGAAATTGCCATGGTAACGGTGAATGTGTTTCTGGATCCTGCCATTGTTTTCCTGGATTTCTGGGCCCCGATTGTTCAAGAGGTAAATCAACCCAATGCTCTTCTCAAGTCAGTTTAAGCGAGCCTGAAGACAAATACATCAGAAAAGCAACATCATAGATGTTCTTTATAAAGCTTTGGTGAAGATCTTTGTTTTGATTGTTGTGCCCTGTTGTGTTTCACAGCAGCCTGCCCTGTGCTGTGCAGTGGCAATGGGCAGTACTCCAAAGGACGCTGCCTGTGTTACAGCGGCTGGAAGGGCACCGAGTGTGACGTGCCTACGAGTCAGTGCATCGATCCCCAGTGTGGGGGACGGGGCATTTGCATCATGGGCTCCTGTGCCTGCAACTCTGGGTACAAAGGAGAAAACTGTGAAGAAGGTAAATGAGTACATATTTATGCCAGCACCAGTTGCTGTTGGTCAGGTTTACAGCTGGCACATCCAGCTCTGTGAATTTTTCTAGATCTTATGCAATAACCCTGTCTCTTCAAAAATCATTTTAGAATACTACAAATCGAGTTTCAGAATCACTAGTATCACTGAATTCTACAGAATTATTGTGCTCTATTGATTCTCAAGTAAGCAGTGGGAAAATTCAAAGTAATGCATGTAATGTTTTTGGTTGCCAAAAATATATTTGGATTTTGTCTGGCTGAAGTCAGCTAAGAAGAAAGCACATAAAACACATATGTAGGAATTCTTACTGAATTTTCCCAGTATAGAGCAAATCATTAATTTACTGCATTTGTTAGTAGTCTTTTCCACTGGCCAGATTGTGGAAAGTGCTGATTCCAATGCATCAGAGGGAAAAATGATGCATCATTCTTGTATTCCAGAGATGTGCATAATAATATTCCTTCTGGTGTGCTGGTAAATGCAGTTCATTTTCCATTCTATTTTTTTAGGGGGTAAAAACTGCTATTTTCTTCCTCAATCAAATTGATTTTATTGATCTCCACATACAAAGTAATGCAATTAAGTCTCTGGAATTAAATTTTCAGACCACTGACCCTGCAAGTGTAACATTTTATTGAGTCAAATTGCTAAATTAAATCTCATCATCTAAAGCACAAGTGAATTAAGACAGATAGACAGTATGCCACTCATTTATTTCTGAAACAAGTTGAGGGTCCTATATAGCTGTCAAAACTATACAGCAGTGGATTGGGTCAGTAATTCCAGGGAATAGTGCTGCAGAAAATCCAACACTCGTTACACTATGATTAGGCGGAGTCAAGATTGGTTGCCCAAGACCCAAAGTCAGTCTTGCTGTAATTCAGAAAAATAACCAAACCTTGAAAGATTCTCCATTAACTCAGTGGTAATCTGTAATTGTCTAGATGTCAGTTATGTGGATGCACAAATTTCACAGTATCAAAAAGCTATGTGAGAGGGAGGTGTTTTTACAAGGAAAATTGCAGCTATGCAAGAAGTGAAAACAAAGAGAGATTTACCTTGTAGCCAGAGAGGGGAGGCTGGCACAAAGGTATCCTAGTCCACTCTGTCTTTTCCTCATTCATTGCAATGAAAGAAAGGTGAACTTCTCAGCCCCAGCTTACTAATGTTTACTTTCAAGATGAGTGCAATGCTGCCTATTTCATAAGGTCTTGAAGTGTGAATTAAGCCAGAAAGCGCCATTAGCACTTTTGGGTTGATGACTGATCACTGTGGGTTGATGACTGTTGTTAGGATTGTTTAAGCTGATCTTTCTCATCTGCCTGCAGCGGATTGCTTGGACCCCGCCTGCTCCAGCCACGGTGTGTGCATCCACGGCGAGTGCCACTGCAACCCGGGCTGGGGGGGCAACAACTGTGAAATCCTCAAGACCATGTGCTCAGACCAGTGCTCTGGTCATGGCACCTACCTTCAAGAGAGTGGTAGCTGCACCTGTGACCCCAACTGGACAGGTCCAGATTGCTCCAATGGTAAGAGTCAAAAGCCCTGGCTTTTTGTAAAATGTTGATATCTTGAATAGCAGCATTTTAATGACATTATTATGTTAGGACCTGACCTGCTGAGCTGATTGATGTCTTTGAGTTGACTTCAGCTTGAACTGTAAATTGATTCAAAGGTTCAAAACAACTGATGAATTTGAAGGATTTGAAAATCAATGTATTTGTTTGTGTCTTTTAGCTGCCTTCATCTGGTAACTTTAGGTATTTCACATGCAAGTTCTGAATGTTCTTTGCATGATAGGTGGATATTTCCTAAAACATCTATTTAGAAACTTAAAACTACACTATTGAAACCAGTGATGTTTACATTTTAAGGCTCTCTCCAGCTAATTGGAGGTATTTTTCTTCAAAAAGAGATAGAATTCAAGTTTGAAGGCAAAGGGAATGCAAGAATGAATCTTAAACAGCTTTCAGGCAGGGTGCTGGCTGCCAGGGCGGAAGGAGTTGGTAGGAGTGAAGAAGCAGAGGAATTTCTAGAAATATGGAACTGAGCTTATTAAAACTGTAGTCTGAGCTTAGAAACAAAAGGAGAAAACTAGAGGTACTAGCAGAAAGAGCAGAATCTAAATATTTATAAAGTATGACAGCAGCTTTTCTAGAAATATGAGTTTTTAGAATATTGTTTGGTAGCCACATATCAAAAAAGAAATCATGTCTAACTGTGAGACATGTATTTGTCTAAAGCAGTTCATCTAAGAACTCAGACGTTTTGTTAATGAAAACTGAACACATGGGCTAGCTGGGTTTATGCCAGCTTATGAATAAATATAACTTTTTCATGAGGAACCATCTTTTTAAAACAAATGTACTTCCTGACCAGGATCTGTGATACTCCATAATGGTTTATGCATACGAGAGTGATAGAGTTCCAAACATGATAGAAAAAGTGACAAAAAGAAGAAAATGTTGTCTCCTGTGAAATTTGTTTAGAAGAAAAATTTATTTTCTGACCATTTCTAGCACTAAAAATGGCTATTTATGTTAGACCCTATCTAGTTCTCAGGCAAAACATGGATCCCCTGTTTACTGACATGTTGTCCTCTACGCTTTTTTTGATGACCACTTATGCTCCATCTTTTACTTATGTTTCATGGAATGATTTGTCATTAAAATAACATGTAATGCTTCCGATCTCAAATATCTCAAGTGTGTCAGACTCACAAAAGAGCTTTGTAAAAACACACACAGATTATTTGCTGAAGCTGTGCAAAATGACCTTCAGAAGAGTACACTAAAAAAGTAAATCTTACCCATAAACATGTTGTTAAGCTGCTGGATGAAGAAAAGAATGAGTTATTTCCATCAGAGGGTTTTATAGGTTTGAAATCAGCAGAGCTTTCCTCTATCTTCATCAGCAGTTTGTCCGTTAATTAGCCCTTCAATTCCACTTCAATTAAATTAACTCTAATTAATAAATTCATTACAAAGATTGACGCACCTTGCTCAAAGCTAGTGTGCTAAAAGCTGATAAACACCTTCACCCTAATGAAAAATTGATTAGATTGAAGAGAAATAAACCTTTCTTTCTCAGAGCTGCAGTGACGTTTTGTGACTCTGAAGTTAATCAAACCATCTTGCATCTTTTAATCAAAAATTTAATTCAAAGTAGATATAAAATGCTATATAGTTGGTGGGGGGGAAAGGAGGGGAAAATTACAGCTGTCTTTCTCCATAAAGGTTTTGGGCTGTTTCTTACAGGAAATGTCACAGCTCCTTGACACTGTGTTTAATGTTACCCAGCACTTTGAGACAGCAGGGAAGAAAAACACTGTTGATGGGGAAACTGGAAACCTTTCTTGCACTGAATGCAAGTTTCTTTCGCTGTTAAAAATAATTTTGGTCTTTCATTACTAAACTACTTGCTGTCTTTCACAAGAAAACAAAAACTAAATATAGTACTTCTATGAACCAATACATGGCTACAGCCAGCTGTATGCCAAGGAGCTAAACAAGTCCCTCAGGCTGTATTGTATCTCTTTGTTTTTCTGTTTTCTGCTTAGCAGAAGTAAAGTTTGCTGGAGTCTGACTAAATGAACCAAAACTGTAAATGCAAAATCTGGCAGTGTAAATTATCATCTTGTATTAGCTGAGACTTAATATGCATTGTTTGGCCTCTGACTACCTTTGGCTGTTAACATATTTTTCAATTATTCTATCAGATACCAGATCCTGTTACTATATGTAAATGACAAGTTGAATTGTTGTATGTTGATTTATTTTTTTAACAAAATATTATTGAAACCAGACTGTTCATAGCTGTCACTGATACAAATTTACTGAAAGTAAAAGAGAAATGATCTTTTATACTTTACAGATGTGTCAGCATGTCAGCATAGTGCTAATTTGTCTCACTAAGGCTGATTCTTTATAATGAAAAAATGTGTCAGAAATGGCACATTTTAACTTTGAAAGAAAACAGGGAGAAGAGTGTGGAGGGGAAACCTTGCTAAAATGAACTTCATCATATTAGATTTTCACTCACAACAGACAATGATCTAGGTATATGTTACATTCAGTCACTATGGGTACAGCGTAAGTTTGGGTAGGTCTAAGTGCCATGTAATCTAAGATACAAAAAGTTACTCTTAAGACATATGTGACCACAAAAAACATGCTTGAAAATTACTGTGAGCTAGCAAAAGAGCTGCGGACACTTAAACATCACTAAAGTCTGTCAGCCAACTAAAAGAGCATTAGCAAAGAGATAAAACTCTGTGCTCTCTATTCTGTTGAATCTTACGTGAAAATGTCTTCCACAGTAAATTCCTTTGGTTTAACTTTCAAAGATTATGCCTTTCTTACTCTTCACATCGAATTACAATGTAGTGCTTCTAATTAACGTATTCCCCCTCTCTCCCCTGTGCTTTGTGCCCCCTTCTCTGCCCCGTCTCGTCTGAAACGCAGAGATCTGCTCGGCGGAGTGTGGCACGCACGGCGTGTGCGTGGGCGGCGCGTGTCGCTGCGAGGAGGGCTGGACGGGCGCGGCCTGCAGCCAGCGCGCCTGCCACCCGCGCTGCGCCGAGCACGGCACCTGTAAGGACGGCAAGTGCGAATGTAGCCAGGGATGGAACGGAGAGCACTGTACCATTGGTAGGCTGCCTATGCTTTACCCTGTCTTCGCTGCAAAATTCAAACAGCCAGCGCTGCTGGCCACGGCTCAGTCAGAAGTGTATTGCTTTGAAGGAGGTTTCTTCAAACAGAGTATTTGCATGTGTCAGGCTGTGGAAAAGAGTTGGCATTTTAAGAAAGGAAATGGTTATATAATGGCTCATCGGTTCTTCATACCTAGTTTGCCATGAAAAGAAGGTAGAAGAATTTCCTTTTCAATCTTTTTCCTTTAGCTGCCTTTCACTGAGAGGGAGGTTACTTTTATTTTGAACTGTAAATACACTATTTGATTTGTGCTTTTCTATTTTTATGTGATAGCTTTCTGCCTTTTGGAAATGAAGCTTCCTATTGTTTTTCTTTCTTTTTTTCTCTTTTAAGGAGAAGAAGCTCTAAACACTGACTTGCCTACATAAAAATGTCACTTCCACCATGTAATAAATGTGATCTAACTGCCCAAAATTATCTTCTTGTCAACATAATGTTCTATTTGAGAATATTATCAAATTTCTTACGTGTTAATAATGTAACAGTAGTTTAATACAGCTCATTAAGAAGAAACCGTCATTATTACAGCTTCTGTGTTTCTGTAACCAAGTTAGTTCTAGCGCCTGAAAACCTTTGGAAGTTACTATACCTTTATCAATGGAGCTTTTCCTACCCAGTTATTTACAGTCCATATGTCCCATATACTGCAGGATATCCCTCTCCACTGCACAGGCTTTGACAGTGAGCTAGCATGAGAAATTATGCATGTAAATAGGAGGGCTAAGAAAAAGTGGAGCTGTAGTGCTAAGAAATTCCCTTCCACACTAATTCCCCTTTGTGCAAGGTGCTGCATGTCTCTAAGAGGGGAGTACAGTCCTATCCAAACAATTGTTATCTCAGCATAGCCACACAGAGAAACTTCTTCTGCATGACAACAGGTAGGAAGCACAGGCAAAGGAAATGGCAGTGGTCTGCGTGTAAGAGATGACTAGTTTGGTGAGTGGAGAGCATTGCATGAAGCTCGTTAAAGGCTGGGACTGGAGTAACAACGTGACTGAAGTCTTTATGGGGCACATCTCCCAAGTAGGAGAAGCATCACAGCTAAGCACCTTGAGGTAGATTGAATTGGCAATGGAAGAGGTAGCCACAGCTCAGACAAAGGCAGGCATAGCACTGAGTGATGAGGAAATCATGGATAATCTGAGTAATCAAAAAAAAAGTCCAGTAAGTAAAAAAATCCCATATAGTTCTATGTTTGGATAGATGGAGGAGAGATGGTTAAAAGAGGTGATGTAGCTGAAGCAACAGGATAGGACAGTAAGTCTAACTGCAGTGGAGCTGATGGATGTGAATGTGGCGTGATTTGCTTTTGCCACAAGCTAAAAACAGGCTGGAGAATTTTAATTTTCATGGAAGTTTTGGAAGGGCTCTAACTCTGAATGTGTTAGCACAGCAAATCCATAACTGGGACATGAGTATCCAGAAAATAACAAAACCTAAGCTGTGTTCCCACATAGTTTACAGCCCTGACTGAGGGGCAGGTGGTGGTGCTGTGCTTGGTGGCTGTGAGAAGCAGTGGTAAGAGCTTTGAGGACAGGCAAAATGAGGGCCTGTAACAGCTGTATTAATTAATACCCACATCATTGCACCAGGAAGATGAGGCAAGGTTTTCTTTTTTAGAACAGAGTCAGGTGTGAGAATAATAAGATTGACTCGAGAATTATTTTTTACAGCAGTCACAATTGATTCTTTAAATTAGTTTGGTTGGTTGTTTTTGGGTTTTTGTTATTTAGTAATGAAATTGCTCAAACATAAGAGGGAGAGGTAATCAAGGTGCATCTGCAGAATCACAGGGAGAATCTATAGGGTTAACATTTTTGAGGAGCTTCCAGAAAACACGCTGACAAAGAGAGTAGAGAGGTGGGGAGAAAACTGCTTTCTGAACAATAAAAGAAAGTAAATATTTAGAAGTAGGATAAAGCCTTTCCCTTGACTGCTTTAACTTGCCAACGAGCAATTACTCAGCAGATCACTCTGCTGTTGGTCTCGCTGACCTTGGCAGCATTTCAAGGGTTGTAGTTATATACGGATGAACTGCTTTTGAACAATTTTTCCAACATATTAAACACAAACAAGTTTTTCCTCAGCACTGGGCAAGCAGGTCTGTCTTCCCACCTGTTTATTCTTTAAATGGGTGTTTACTTTGTGGCTGCTGCTGTAAAGATAGTTTGATTTGTTTATATTGCCCTTACAGCCTCCAAGGCAAGTAACGAGGTACAGGCTTTAGCCTGCTGTTACATTTATTTTTTTTAGAGCTGTTTTCTTCAGGAGTCCTATGTTACAGAGAAGCCAGGTCGTTTTACTGCTCATTTTCAACAGTATTTCGATTTAGTGGGGGAAAAATTGCTGCCTCTTTAGCTTGGCAGACAAAGAGTCAATTTGCTTTTCTCTCATCTGACCTACAGTGGGTAGTAACTCTTTCTGAGCAATAAATTTCAAAACACAAGGGACTTCAGAATATTTCTCTATGCAAACCAGTTTTTTATTGTCACCCTCCATTTGTAACCCAGGCATTTTATGCTACTTACAACTCTCTAGTTAGTAGCAGAATATTTGCATAATTTGTGTTATGTGTATGAAAGACTCCTACTCACTCTCCCTTTATATGTCTAAAAATAATCAATTGCACCCTTCTTATTTCTAAAAGTCATTAACCATTTAGCTTCGGTACTGTGAAGTATTTTAGGAATGCAAATGTGTTTCTTTGTTGCAGCTATTAGCTGGAAGCCATGTGAAGTGCAACAGCCAAAATTAACAGCTTCTTTGGGAAAGGAATATTCCAAAGAAATTGTAAACCTTAAGGGCAATTTACTTTACTCACTTTTTAGGAAAGAAGAGCCCTGCAGATCTCTGGCTGGATGTACAAAATGGGGCAGATGTGTCTGCATTACTCAGAGAGGCACTAACTGGAATATATACGGAATCATCTGAATCCATAAGTTATTTGATCTAAGAGTTTATGCTATTTTTGTGAAGCACGAATGCCATTCAAAATGGTAAAAATGTTTTGCACCTCAGCTAACAAATTTGATGTATTTTTAAATGCTAACTCTGTCCAGTCTCATTTTCAGTTAGCCCACTGTTTGTATTGTACGTTGACATGTGTTAAAACATAGAATGAAAGAAAAAAACAAACCTGTCTCCTTAATTAAAGCAAGGTAGTCCTTAGTTTTATTTCTCTCTAGTATCATTCAAATCCTAGATTGCTTCTTGAGTTATGCTGATTTTTACATATACTTCAAAATATTTGAATTTAGTCAGAGGAAATTCTACTTACTCTAAACTGCCAGATACCTATTTCATTGTTGGTTTGTTTTTGTTTTTTTTTAATTTCAGTACTTCTGATTGTTGGGAAGGAAAATTGTAGGTGATTGCAAAGATTTGCTTTTTTTTTGTTGTTCAGAAAAAAATTTAGACATCTGCTTATCTGGGTTAAACATCAGGGTTTCCCTAAGGCTGAAGATGACAAGCCTGGATTGGAGAAATAATATACATATATATTTTGTATACTTTGATTTATGATAGCGAACAGAGTAGACTAAATAAAGTGGGGAGGAGGGGAAGTCTGTTTTTTTGAAGCAATGTGTATAGTAACGTGGACAAGATTGTTTTGACTAATGCAGTAAACCTGATGTGTATTGCTGATATCCACTGTTCCATTATGGGTCTTTGGCTCAGGGTAATGCAACTTCAATACCACACCTGATGTCAGCCACGCTTGTGAGCCACTGCCTTTGCACTGAATGCATACTTCCACATATTTATATCAGCAGATAAGTACATGCTCAGCATTTTGATGAATGGATCTAATGGGAATTAGCAAAAGTCAAAACTTGGTGCTAGGGTTTAGCATCTTAGAGATTTGAACTAAGCATAGGCAATGTATGTTTCAAATACTAAACAATTTAAAGCACCTAAGTTGCTTACTATCTCTTCCCTCTGGAGAACTGTGGTCATAAAATCATGGGATAGTAGAATAGTTTGGGTTGGAATGGACCTTTAGAGGTCAACCCCCACTGCAGTAAGCAGCAACATCTTCAGCTAGATTTGGTTGCTCAGAGCCTCATCCAGCCTGGCCTTGAATGTTTCCAAGGCATTCACAACCTCTCTGGGCAACTTGTTTCAGTGTTTCACCACCCCCACTGAACAAAACTTCTTCCTTAAGTCTAGTTTGAATCTACCCCCTTTTAGTTTAAAACCACTATCCCTCGTCCTGTCACAACAGGCACTGCTAAAATGTTTTAACGTAATGTTTTACGATTTCCTGTAACCCCATGAGAACAGGTTAAATCAACAGTTCACTGCAGAGCTGTGGAAAATCACCTGTCAATTGTTTATTTGGTCTGGAAGTGACATTCATGGGTCTGAGGTGAACATCCATACATTATTTTTTGAAGATCAACCTGCATCTCAATGGGATACAAGACGGCAGATGCACAGCTGGTGCCCAGGTGATAGCCTGGATGAAAATCTGCTCTGTAATTAAGTTTTCATGGCAGAGTTGTGCTAAAGTATGGTTTTGCTTCCTTTCTGTCCTGGCTTGCAATGAGTTCAGTGACCCTCTCCTGTCTGAGTAGTTGTTTTGTGAGATTGGAACAGATATTATTTCAGAAAGTCTATTATTTTTTGTGATATAACTGTCATGTACCATGAGTAGATTAGGTAACTGTCATAGGAAGCCCATAAATATGAATGTTTTTCCAGCTGCTTTTCCATTAAACTCTGTTAGCTGAATGAAATTAGTAAATAATTATGTTGGTAGGGAACCTGCTATATCGATGTGCTGTGTAACAACTCACTTTTACAATGCAGCTTAATTTTTTCTATAGACTAAATTAGTTTTAGCATAATCTAAATTGCAAATTTGCCAATTTGCATTAAAACTATGCCATCTTGTTCAGAATTGTCAACACCTCTTTTTTAAAAGTCTTTAACATTAAGCATGGGTGGGTAAGACCATCTGTTTATAAAGCTTGCCTGCAGCTCCATTACTTAACACAAGACAGGTTACAGCTGTTTAATTGTTATCATGTTGAACGATTATCTTTCAATCCAGAATTAATATTTGTATATGTATGCATGGAAAGCATATCATTAAACATAAATGAGCTAAATGTGGATTAATGTCATTAAGCTTTCATATTAATCCCTCAGGAGGGCTGAAGTTAGCATCATGGTACTTCCATGGTACTTTTGAGTGCTGCATGAGGCTGCTTTACCTGGTATGCAAAACTGAAAATCAAAGCCAGTGGTGGTTCACTGAGAAGTGTGCAGCTTATGTATATATTCCAGTGAGAACCAGAACCTAATTGATTTATTTTCTAAGAATTTCGCCTAGAATTTAGTTGAGAAAAAAAATAACAAGGAACAGCAAATTATTCATTTTAACCTTTTTCTTTGCATGAAAAGACAGGAGCATGACATTCAAATCAATCGAACCAAAAAAGTAATTTTTCCTCAGCAAGAAATTTCTAGTTTCATCTATTTAAGCCAGAAAAACAGGAATGTCATCTGGTTTAGATATTCAGAATGACGAAGAAAATCGGTCTAGAACACTTTCCCATAAGTGTGTTTCCATTAGCACAGGCTGTTCTGGTGACTGATTAGAATGGTTTTCTGGCTAGGGACAGACACAGAGGCATCAGTGTGCTGGTGTTCCGTGTGACCACAGTAAGCACCGAAGTACAGCAAGCCTAGAGCAATGCTGAGACAGAATCTCCTCCAGTAAGTTCTACTGCCTGCACCTGTTCTCTTCAGCACGTGTTTCGCTTAGGGCTCCTTATATCACAGACTTCAAATATGACTGCAGGGAAATGACACTTTATCTCTCTATAAGATCAGAGAGCAAGTAAAGACAAATGTGTTCTTCCAGTTAATCAAACAAAGTGCTTATAGAGAACTTGATAGGCTATATATCATTACACTATACATTTTTGGCACATGAGCTAGACAGAGTAAGTCATGGACCATTTTGAGGGCTTGATCTGTCTTCTCTACATTTGCACGTTAGTGGGAGAGCAGCCCAGATAACCAGTATTATGATGCCCACTGTCATTTCAGTGCTGATGCTAATTGCCAAGCATGGCTTACTTTTCTCAGAAGTTTAAATTACTGACAATATTCACATTTCAGAGTGGTTTAATGTGTCATGTATTTAATGAATCTTAATACATGCACAGGAATTTTCCATAAATTTTAAGATTCTTTTGAAATTTAGAATTCAGATTCTCTTGAAATTGTTGTCCATTTAATTGTAATAATTACTTCTGTATGAATATAGTCTGTAACCATCAAAATTCCTAAATTTATGTTTCTCTTTAGTTATGGGTTCATGGAGTTATACCTGAGTACAAGTTTCATTTTAGAAATAAGATTGTATCTGAATGAAGGTATGACCTTTGACATTCACATAGTTTTTATCAGATGAAATCAAATATTCAAAACTAATTATATCCAATATCAATTAGTTCACCATAGTATTGTGAGTGAAACCCTAGTTTCAAAACACCTGATTGCTTTACAGTGGGATTTCACAACGATATTTATACCTATACCCTCAGTGCAAAAAGCCTGCGAAGAAGAGGTGATGACTTTCTTGGCACCCAGAAGACTGATAACCACAGTTTAACAAGACTTCATGAAATTCAGAACAAATTTGGCTTTTATCTTTCTTGTGCCTAAAGGGCATATTATTAACTTGCCAGGCCAAGCTTTAAATATGCAAAATATCTGTACATTTGGTAACCATAAAAATACTCAATTACCAGGTGAGTTTAAGATAGAGCACACATTTTTGGAACTGTGAAAAAAAGTGAGCTATTGGTCAGGCCTTAACACATTTCAAGACAAAGTATCTCAAATACAAATTAACTGTTAGCATACTTAAAATTGCTAATTGGATAATTTGCATTTAAATAAGGACCACATGTGAAGTTCAAGTTAGGCACATTTTCCAAAAGCAGCAGAATCCTCTGAGATGTGAAGAATTTTAAAGTGTGTTGCAGAGCTTGTTTGAGCTGAAGTGGCCAGAGCATAAGTGCTTTTGTACATTGTATACCTGCATGCTGGTCAGACCACATTCCATAAATACTGTCAGTCAGGGTGAAGGATGGAAACAATAATGCTTGCCATCCTGATCCATGCCCTAATGTGTTTTCAAGTCAAATCTATCTTTCATGCAGTTTTTAGTGTAAGTGTCAGGTTTTTACCTGTATCTGAGGCAGGTCTTCACAAGTTTGTTGGTTCAAATGGATATTTGAACTTCTTCAGCCTGTACATGTGAGATAGTTTTAACTCCTTAATGGCGTGTACCCTCTCTTCTAAATCCTCTTCCAGCTAAATTGATGTTAAACAGGAAACAGCACTGCTCATGATCTTACCAGTGGTACCAAATTTCCTATGTCTACTACATCCTTAAAAGTAACTGAGCCTTTTATTCTAATATATATGTGGCTTTCCAGTAATAATGATTAGAAACTTTACAGTAAAATTGGGATGGTCTCCAGAACAAAAAATCTAAAGGATAATGGGCTTACGTGCCTTTGTATATAAATCCCAGAAATTATTGCTTCAAAGAATGGTTGCAATTTTGGCAAGGGATGAATTGCAGTGAAGTCAGGTATCTCTGCAGATATTTAAAATGCATAAATGATTAAGAAGGTATGAGTTCAGGGTGATGACTGTGTTTTGGCCTGTGTAAGGAGGAAAAGAAATAAAATTGCGTGAAACTATAATTCCATCCATGTGCCCTCCTTAACAAGAAGGGCAAAATGGGAATTTAGGAGTAAAATGTATCACAAGGGAAGAGTGTTTGTAATCCTCCTCTATTGGCAGCAATGCTCTGAACATATGGTATGTCTAAGACGAGGTTCTTATAAACTCAGAGAATGGATGACGACCATGAGCTGCTTACAGCAGAAGAACATGTGCTTTCAGTACTGTTCAGTGATGAATAGAAAGAATTGCATTCGCAAATGATACCAAAGCCTGCTGCCCCCAAGCACTTTGGAAGACAGGACAAGAATTTAAATTTACTTTAACAAATAGCACAGACTATGCAGAAAAATAAGGTACAATTCAACAAATGCTGGATTCTGTGCTTAAGAATAATCGGCTGCAGAAGTCCAAGTTAGGAGGCAGTTTGCCAGGCAGAAAACACTGTAGGAGATGCTGAATTTGACATGAGTGAACCTTTCTGAAGACAGGCTAAACAGTAGCTTTAAAATTTTATGAATTCTGGACTTCTGTAAGCTTTTTTTGGTAGCTCCTCAAAATTTGCATATGGATGTATGCTTTTTTTAGGCATTCTTTGGGAGGGAAAGCAGTTGCCTAAAGGAATCAGTATGCTATTCCCTAAGTCTGCTATGGGTAGGATAAGAAATGCTGGGTTTATATATTATAAGGGTTATTTGGGGTTTTATGTTCAAAAGGTGGTTTAATTGTCAAAACAGTTAAACTGTGGCTGGGTTTATATATTATAAGGGTTATTTGGGGTTTTATGTTCAAAAGGTGGTTTAATTGTCAAAACAGTTAAACTGTGGCTGGGTGGAAATGAGAGGAAATAAGGGTGATCTGGTAGGCACATCAGGAGGAGTAAACCACTGTGGACTGAGTCTTGAATAGCTTAGAGAAGTCAGTCCAGAACTGTCAGCTCTGAGTTTTGTACCAGTTCCCCCAAAACAAGCACCAAAACTGGTTTACAAACTGTATTCTCCCTTAAGCTTGCAATAAGTTCTCTCTTCTGCTGGCAAGTGCCTGTGAAACCACTGATAAAGTGTGTGCCTCCTCCCCTGCTACTGCTTGGCAGCACAGGGAACAAAAAGTAATGTTCATAAGAAGAGACTGGTGCACAGGGTGATCTGGTTAAGGATGATTTTGAAGAACTGGATTCTACCCTTGATTCTACCATGTATTTTCTGATAGTTTTTCACAAATGCAGGCTTTAAAGAAGTGTTCTCTGACTGTTCCTCACTTTCTGGGAACAAGACTTGAACATCTGTGAGTTGCTAAAATGTTGGTTCGTGTATGAAATACTATATAATTCTAAGTATTCCAGAAAATCACGTCATAGGTGCTTGTAGCCAAGTGAGTGGAGACTTCTCACTCTGATCTTTCTATGCTTTAGTTACTGGTAAAATGAGGTAAGAATGTATTCTCTTCATACCAGCAGTATGAAGATACTGTGCTAAATAATTGTAATAACTTAGGGAGGAAGGTGATAGGAAAGTCTGTAAGAGAACTGTTGCTTCTTTGTTTAGGTTAGCATAGTGTGCCTGCTACTAGTGCATCAGCTGGTTGTTGTTGGTGAGAGAATGAGTGCTGAATGAGGACGGTGAACTCTGCACATACACAAAGGAAGAAGTGTATAAAACTTTGACAGGTAGCCATAAAACCATCATTGCCTAAATTTTGGATGCTTGACATGGCCACTGTCATGGTATTCTTCTAATGTGTTCAAGCTTTTTTGTCATATGGATTGTAAACAAAGTTTTATACAAATACAAAAATGTAATGAAAATAAGTGGAGATATTAAAACTTTCTACCTCAAAACAAACAGATAAATGTGTGGAAAGCTTAAGGGAAACAACTTGGTAACAACATAGCACAGCTTGCTTACGGTCAGTTTTTATTCCAAGAAAAACATGCTACCTCCCTGTATGACACTTGGTGCAAGGTTACGTAGAAGTGTAAACGTGACTGATGCAAGGTGTGTCGTTCCCATGTTCCTGTAGAAGGTGGGGGTCAGAGCAGGAAGTCTGTGTGAGCAGCAGAGGTGCTTAGGCAGCCGCTCACCAGGGAATGGGAACTGCCGTAAGGAGCTGTGGGAGACGAGGAGAGGAAGCAAACTGAGCTTGCTCTGGGAGGAGCAGAACAGTGTTCTTCATTGTTGCTGATACTGGAATTATTGCTTCGTCATCTCTCCTTTCTTTTCTTCCTCCTTTGGTTCCTTTCTCCCCCCCCCTTTGGTTCTCTTTTCTCTTTTTAATTTCTCCTTTCTGTTTTCTTTTAGAGGAAGAGGCTGTAATGCAGTAAGGAAGGGAGAAAGCTGATTGTGTTAGTGGAGAGGAGGCAAGAGTTTGACTCACTTTCAAAGTGTCGAAAGTAAAAAAACCTTTAAAAAAACCTAATTTTTTGTTTAGGCTGACCTAGATCAATATGGCTTTGGTCCCATTCTTTTGTGTTTTTGCTTCATCTCTGGTGGTGCTATGAGGTTAAATCTGCTCTTACAGCAAGGTAATTCATGACTCTTGTGGAGATGTTGAGTTGACACTGTAACAGGACTACATATACATTACAGAAACATGGGGCATGTTACAGTCTAGTATACAGATTACAAAGATTATGATGGGTGAAGATGTCTGATGGAGGATAGTGATTTAAACTAATAGAGATATAAATTCGCTACACAGCATTTAGAAGCGTGTCACCATTGTAATCCCATATGACAGAATAATCAGAATAAAGCAGTGTTATAAGTACCAATTAAGGAACATTAAATCAATGGGTATGTGACTCATGCTGATTTAAACAGGAGCGGATTGGAATAAATGGATTTAATATGTACTTTTATTCTTAGGCTACTCTGTCATACCTGGAGGAAGTACTATATAAATAAGAAAGACACTGACTTACATCTCTGATAGGAAACTAATGGGAGACATTAAATAAAAAAATTTTTTAAAAGTCAGGGTTCTGACTGGTTAAGAACTATGCTTTTGTGAATTTAAAAGTGGATTTGCCTGACTGTTACCGGTTCTCTGTAAAATCATTTATCTGCCACATATTTATGTAAATACTCACACAGATTGATGGCATCATTTGTATTTTATGTTGTATGAATTTTGAATGCCACTTAGATCTCCTTGGACTTTTGAGTAGCCTAGAAAATGTACAAATCTTATATCCTCAGTTTTGTTTTTCTTTTTTCCATTTGGACTTACATGAAGTCCCTCCCCTCCACTCCTTTTCCCTCCTGGAAATAATAGCAAGGTTTTAAATGGCACAGTCTTAAACTCTGCAAAAAAACCCTTGTACGTGCATTGCCTGGTCTGTAATTAGATTTTTAAGGACATAAAACAACATATATGTGCCAGATGTGTAAATATCTTGCCAAGGAGCACCTGCTGAGATGCTCCATCCTACTGAAGTTCTCCAAATCCCACTGGGAATTCTCTGTACAGAGGGGAAAAGGGCTTGTGTTTTGTCTTTCCACACAGGTTCATTCCTCTTTCAGTTGCAGTGCCGTGAAGATAAGGAAGACAGCATGGCTAGTTAAACTTCACTGCAAAGTTACACAATTTTTGGTCATTCATTTTCTGCTTTATGATTTTTCCACAATGCTGCCTATTAACCAAAATAGTTTCTAACGTTGTCCTTAATGTCAACTGACCGTGAGTAAAAGGTTGCTGGAAGGTAGAACTTGTTTTCTGAGCATTATAGTTTTGTGGTTTGGAACTGATTTCTTATAAGACTGCTGGATAAAAAAAAAAACTTTTAAAGAGCATTTTCTTACTCTCTCTTGTGTTTCAGGGTGGTTTTTTTGGTTGTTGTTTTGTTGTTGGTTGGTTTGGGGTTTTTTTTAATGAAGATTGGATTTCTGAAAATAAATAGTATGTGGGGGCCTGGGATTGCAGGGACTATTTTCAGTTGCCTAGGAGGTTTTTTACTATTCCATTACCTATCCTTACACTTGTAGAGGCATTTAGTGTTTTACTGGTGGACAGATGCATTCCCCAGACAGACCTGATTGCTTTCATTTTATGAAATAAAGCTTGATTTTTCCTCCACACATACTGCACCATGTTTTAAGCTGTGTAGGGGCAAGGGCAATTATACTGGATGAGTAAGAGAAGAATTTGATCCACCCTGAAATGTAGTTGTATCGCTTTTCTTTTTGTTTGTGGCTAATGTGAAAAGCTACCTAGTTTGTTGCTGCTGTTCTGGATGTTCTGTTATTGATGTTTTCATCTTACTTTGTCTTGCATTAACCTTACCATTATAGGGAAAAAAAAAAAAAAAAAAGGCTGTGTAGTGGACACCTGACACTTCCTTCAAGAAAAAAGGACTAGAAAGTTTCCCCCTCTTAGTTGTAGCAGTGACTGCCTCCTAATATGTATCTTATCACCTCCCTCCTTGGAGTCAAGAGCAGCTATTTTTTGGTTCATCCAAACTGGAGGAAAGGCTATAGGAAGGCAAAGAAAGTGCCTTTGTTACCCATCCAAAGGGATCCTAGCAAGTGACAGAGTACTTTCCAGAAATGGGCCATCATCCATCAGGGATTTAGGAAAGTCAAATTTTAAAAGAAAGAGAGCCTGTGAGGGCTGTGTCGAGAGCCCTTGTCCACAGCAAAACCAGGGGATTGTACCCGGCGTTCCTGGCTCAGCTTGTCGTGTCCCACGGCAGTGCTCTGTAGTGTCCCGTCTCCTTGGGCACGGGTGCCTGGCTTCGGGAGCCTACCATGGACCTGGTGGCTTTGCTATATGGCATTAACCCCTTACACAACTGCAGTTGATGTCTGTTTCCTGGAAGGAAGGAGGGAATATCTTACCCATCTGTGCTGTGTCTCATGTATTAAAAGTAGGCCCTGCTGCTTGAAATCCGTCTTATGCTCTGTATGTCATTCATCCATCTGCCTCCTCAAATCTTTTGTGAAATTTTAAGTGTCATAACTTAAAAGAAAAAAGTCTTGCTATTCTTGTATATATCATGTTATGTATTTTTATACATCTAAAGCCTAAGCTTAATTTTCACCTGCTTTTCAAAGTGAAATGGATCATCACGCTACTAACCCCACTACACCCTCTTCCACCTCATATTTACAACACAGCTTATTTTACATGCTTGGTTTGTGTGCTCAGAAGAATAACTGTGGCTGAATTGAAGCAGAAGAAAAAAATCCTCCTAAAAATCCTGATAATCCATTGAGAATTAAGATAGTGTGCTGGTTATGCTGTCAGTCATGAGTGACCTGCAAATCAAAAATCTTCCTGCATGGTTAGTGTTTTAAAGCTCATAAGCTAAGGAATTGCTCTTACGTTGTGGTGAAAATTGACTTTTTAAACTAGCTTTGATTATATTTTTGTTATATGTAAAAATCAAAGCATGTGAGGAGAAGTCAGAAGAAAATGTAGTCTCAGAAAGGTAGCATCCCTTTTGCTTCTGCAGGCTTACTTTCTAAAATAGTTTCATTGATTCATGACGATGTTTGCTGGAAAGAGAGTTTCTTGCATTTTTAAAAGCTTTGAAATACATTTTCATTTTGTAATGTAAGACCTCTCATGTCAGGTGCACCTGCTTGATTTGCATGTGAATTCTGAACAATTCTTGTTTCATGTGACACTTCTGAAATGTCTGTCTGTTCTTTTTTTTTTTCTTTTTAATTCTCAAGCTCACTATTTGGATAAGATAGTGAAAGGTACTGTATATTTGCTCTTTGACATGCCTATATCTACATGTTTGGGGTTTTTTCTATTAATATATAGTTTAAAACATCCTAGTCTGGGCAAAAAATCTTCTCGTACATACATTCCATGGATTATGTATATAACTCATATGGCTCTCAACTCATCTCAAAATTTTGCTTCTGTTATATGGTAACACTTTATCAGTAATTATACATTTATATACAAACTGTATACATGTATTAGATTTAATCTGAGCCAATAACTGAAGATAGCATTCATTTGCTGTTTGGAACTTTTTTTTTGGTTAGTTTCGTCATTGGACCTCTACATACAAAATCCTAAATATTAAGAAAACAAAGCAAAGTGTTACTCTTGTCATAGAACAAGTGTCCTTAGTTCTAAAGAACAGATTATTTATACAGATGTGTGTGTTTATATACTGGCAGATCAATAGAATTCCTGAGGCTCTTAAGCTTTTGATTATCTGAATGTAGAAAATCTATAGGAAATTATTACTTGTATGAGTCTAGAAAAATCTTTTATGGTCTATGCAACATTTTCAGTTAAGAGGTTCAAGGATGCAAAAGCCTAACATGAAACAGCAAAGATTCTTGTATCTTCAGTTACGGTGAAAAATTGATTTAGAAAAATGTTTAAAATATTCCTACCCCTCTTTCCCTGAGTATCTTTCTCTATTCCTTGTGTTTTTTTCATTGGAATATGGCAATATTGATGGCAATATCCAGGCTTTCACACAAGTCTTGAGTGTACCCAGTTGACTCCTAAATTGCTTTGTCAGTATTGCAATTATATATGTAAGTCTTCCATAAGTCAAATAGAAGAAATGTTAAGAAAAAAATAGATCTCAGTACATTAACAAATACTATTAGCAGCTGCAGTCTGAAAGAATAAAAGTAGCAAGACTAATTTCGGCCTGGCATGATGGCACAATATCCATAACTGTAGCATCCCCATCCTTCCTCACAAGAAGTTTTCCTGATTCTCTTCTAAGAGTGATTTGACAAGTACCCTTTATAACATTTTTCTGGGAATATTTGTAATTTGGAGCTACAATGTTAAAAGGAGTCAGTAAATTCAAAACACTTCAGAAGAAAAAAACAACTTACTTCTGAAAACCTGCTCTAAGCTTAACCAAAATGGATCAGTAGGTTAGTTCACGAAGATAGGTGTTCTAAAAACTGAAGAATTGTCTACCCAGTTCCTTAGGGGGTTTGGATGAACATTTACAGAAAATTGTTGTGTCCAGAAATAACTGATTTATAGCCACCTTCTCATAAGATATTTAGTTCCATATCTGTACTTGCTTCTGTCAGTGTCTTATCATAGTCATAGATAAGGAACACCAAAATCTACATATTTATAGCCTCATCCTCATACAGATCATGTTGGCTGCATGCCAGATTTCATCACTAGAAAGTGACAGATACTGGTTTTTTTTAATGCAATGTTAGACTGAAAACAATTATTGATTTTGGATATATTAAATTATGTTAATTGTTTCCCAAATTTTCCCTCCTTGGCCATAAAAGCAGACAAGATAGGATATAAAGGTAACAGCACAAAAGCCTTAGGGAGATTGTCACAAAAAATCACTCTCTGCTATCTGTCTTGAAGCACGTCACTACCGTGTTTTTGTTCAGTCTATCAATGTTTATTGTGGTCCTTATGGTATTTCATTTTGTCCGTCCTAAGTAATCAAATACGCACAGCTATTACATTAAGTTGGAAATCCTGTTGGTCCTGTCCCATCCGTATGCAGCCTGAATCCTAATGTTTGTTAGAATAGATGCTAAGCTGCTTCACTATTTCCTGGGCTTTGCTTATTCTGTGAAAAGGAATGTATTTTTGGCATAAAGTATAGTCATTAAAACTGGCCTATACTTTGTGCAATTATTTAACACACTGTAATTTCACATGAATACACGGCAACTCTGAGACCAGATAAAGTTAACCTTCTCTTTTATTACTTGCCTAAAATCATACCCATTTTCCTACTTAAGAATTTGGAGGGATTTGTTCATAGTAACAGGGAGCTTAAACATTTGTTCCAGTAAGTAATCAGTACTGCATAGAGCAAATAATGATCTATTCTATGAGCACAGAAAAATGTATCCATTTACACAGCTGTGTTTGCACTATGCACTCATCTCTTGTTACTTAAAAAAAAAAAAAATTAAAAAACCAAACTTAATTTTGTCTGGCCTGCAGGTATTTAGAGGATTGGTGCATTTATTTCCTGCCTGTACAGGTAAGTGGTGTCTCAAGAGTCAGGCCAATCAAAGATGCCACTTTGTTAAGAATTACGTTCCCCAGGTAATGTTGCTGTTCCACTCCATGTGCAATTACAGTATTTGTGCTGTTCTTAAGGCCTGTTCCCAATAAGTGTCCCTTGTTTGTATTTTTTTTTTCTTTTTATATTATTACAATATTTAAATCACTTGTGGTTTTTCTTTGTCTGTTTCGACAGAGGGCTGCCCTGGTTTGTGCAACAGCAATGGGAGATGCACGCTGGACCAAAATGGCTGGCACTGTGTCTGCCAGCCAGGATGGAGGGGAGCAGGGTGTGATGTAGCCATGGAAACTCTCTGCACTGACAGTAAGGACAACGAAGGAGGTAAGAGACACCAACTGGATCTTTAACTCTGGGGAGAACGTGTTGAGGAATGGAGATTTTTCAGTCAGGTGATTAAATACTGCCATGAGAACCGTACACACGTTTTACTCACTCTCAGGCCTGTAAGAATATGCTATGGTCTTCAGTGCTTTTTTATGGCGTGTCAGCAAAGCCTTACAAGCTGCATATGACAGGTGAGATGTGTACTTAGAAAAAGATGGATGTCACCTCAGTTTCCCTGCAGTGTTCTTTTATACTGGAAAAAAACATAGTTTCAACTCAGTGAACGGTTGTAGAGGGGAAGAAAGGGAAGGAAAACTTTCAGTGATCTCACAAGGAAGTTGCCCCAAGAGAATAGGCTGAACTGGGAGTTTACAGATTGAACTATGATGCAATTGCTGGAAACAATTGGTTGCCCAGCCTACAGAAACCTTATCTCTCTATAGCCAGTGAATGCTCAGGTAACTGACAGGATGCTCCCAGAAGTCTTTTTCTTTTTTTTTTTGGCTTGCTTTTCCACAGTCTGTCACTTAGGTGACAGGTAACAATCTGCAGCAAGATGCAGGCAGGACTGCTAACTTAAGGAATCATTCTATGATTACTGTTGAAGTCTAGGGAAGCTACAGGGGCTGTAACTTAGCACGATTCCAGAATCACATATAAAACCCCACAAAAACAAGATTAAATGTGAATGCAGTCAAATATTGGGTCAGCATAATGCTTTTATTGTCTGTCTTTCTTCCCCTCCTCTCATCAGTCCTTTTTGCTTAACACCTTCAGATACAGAGAAGAGATAAAAACTCCATTAGGGCCTCTGGATGATGATAAAGTCATCTGGGACTTTGTCTTTCCATTTTAGACTGCATATGCCTCTGCAATTGCTGGTTGACTCTTTCCTCTCATATCCCACTGCAGCTGGGATCTCAGACATCACAAACTATAAATAACAGCAGCATTTACTTCCTGAGGAAAATAAATAACATGCGTAAAACTGTGCTCCCGTTTATTACTGTACATGTCATTTGGCTTGTCATCCTTCTCCATTACATATTATATATTTTGAGGCAGTTTTCCATACTAAACAGTCTGACCCAGATTCCACACAGAGATGTGCTTGTTAGGGGAATTAAGTTCAGGTGGGACAAGATAAGTAAAAAAGAGAAACCTGCAAACATGAGGAGAGACAAAGCAAGGAGGAGGACAAACTAGGTGGAAGCCTAAAGAACTTGGGAAAAAAAATAGATTGTGTAGGGAAAAAAACAGGAGAAGACATTGAAAGCCCCATAATAGACTAAAACAGGTTCAGTAAATGTTAGAGATCACATAAAGATGTGACATATGAGAGCAAGAGTCAGGAGCAGGTAATGGAGCGGTAGGAGGAAGAAGAACAAGGTGAACAGGAATGCATGTAAATGGAACAAGAGAAAAGAAGTTGCTCCTTCAGACCAAAAACGATAATAGCATTCTGTGGGGAAAAGGAACAAGGAATTGGAGCAGAACAATCTAACAGGATGACTTAAATAAGAAAGAACAATTTTGGGAAAAAATAGCTAATGCTGGTATTTTGTTGCATTTTTCTCTCTCTCATTTTCTTTTTCCATTATTGCCTTTATGGACATCATTATGCAGCTATGCAGGAGGAAGGGGTTGGCCAAGCTTTTGTTTTGCCATGATTGACTTGTGTGAAGCAGTTTGTCAATGGCATTTCTCTTATTTTAATTTATATGCTTCAGTACAGAGCATACTCACTTCTGTCTTTGTGGCTGAGGAGAAGGGTTAAAATTTAACAATTAAATCAAATGAAAGATGGAAGTATACCTAACAAAACTAGGGAAAGAAAGTCTTCTTTGTAAGCTACCTGGAAAGAGAAGAAGTATTTCTTCCCTTTTCTGCGATCAACCCACTAATCTCCAAGCAAGCCATAAAAATTTCAGACAGCTACAGGGAATGACACAAGTATTCTTCTGCTGTATTTGTTTATTGTGGGCGATTAGGTTATCTGAGCACTTGTGCTGAATTTATAGTATGACTGCGGGTAGTGTGATCTACATCTCACTAGGTTCAGTGGTTATATAATTTAAGTTATCTCAGTTATTGTCTATTTGATATACTATGGTTAGTGTTTATGCTTTATCCTACACTGGGTAGAATATATTTCATATATTAATAGGAGCACAGTTCATTAATAAAAGTGTCTGCTGTTCCTTTGATTCTTAGCTCTTTCTGGGACTAATTATTCAAAATCTGTGAGCATAAGCATCCAAAGGATCTCAGTGGGAATATTCTCCATAGGAAATTCTAGTGGCATCTTTATTTTCCCGTGTTTGACTGGATTTTTCTTTACATTTTAGCAGCCCACAAGGAAAGTGTGTGCAACAAGCAGATCTCAGCCTGAATTAAACTCCTAATGACTTTGTGAGGAGAGGGAAGTCAGAGCTGTCTGTGGGTGGAATAAGCCTAACTTCTTGGGGAAAAAATGTGTCACTATTGTACTTTAAGAAAGTGGGCCATGCTTTGTTATCACTGTAGGAAGAATAAGAAACAGGAAGTGTTACTGTTTACTCTTTAGTTTAGATGGGTCCTTATTGAACAGATTCCTTAGTTAAATTTGCTTTTTATTAGCTCCTGTCCAATTATTTAGTTACAGGTTTCCATGAGCATGATTTAAGGGATCATTGATATTCTTTTTTTGCTGAAACAAAAATACATACTGTAATAAAGCAAAGCATACTTAGCACTACTGTATTTTTTTAATTACTTGCATAGTCAAGGACAGTCCATTCCTGGCAAACATTGTCACAGGACAGTACAAATTCAGCCTAAAGATTGCCTAAACCAGAGCCTCTTCTCTGATAGTGGCTAATAGCAATTGCTTAGCAAAACATTTTAATAGGGTAGATGTGAACTTATATTTTCTTTTGTATACTAACAGGCTGCTAATTAAAGTAAGAAATTACTGCTGCAGAATGTTTTAAATGTCAGAAGAGTTGCTAAGTGCAAAGATAACCCAAGCTAAGGAAGTCTCAGGAAGTATCTACTTGAACTAGGAGTGATATAGTGGCATGCTCATGTTCTCTGGTTTCTGCTCCAACACTTCCCATTATTCTTCAGCTTTTTGTTTGCATCTATGGGTTCATATATCCATGGGACTTACCCACAGTGGCTCCAAGATTTCTTTCTGGAGAACTCATTTGGAGCTCATTTTATATTTTAGGCTTCTTCACTCAACAGTAAAGCAGAATTTCAGTACACCATAGGTATGCTTGTAAAGATACTATGCACAAGTAACATTGAGCAAGGTCCTTGCACACTATTTAGGAATAAATCAAGGGCTGTTTGTGCTTTTGTGGCTTTTCTGACCAGCTGTTCCTACAAGCAGTCATTTTGATGTCTATGATTGAGTCCATTCATTATAGCCTGTTGCTAAATTGAGGTATGTGAGGATAATTGAGGTTTGTTAATACAGTTTTCTTTCCTTTCCCATCTCTTGCCTTAGTCTGCCAGTTACCAAAACTGTCCTGTAGGGATGGCCAGATCAAGAATGTGATTTATGTAGGTCCTTGGCCACCATCTCCCCTTGACACTGGCAGATCTTTTGCCTAGGACTTACTTTGTCCCTCTATATTTCTTCCTACCAGCAAATAGTCCCACTGATACATCTTACTTTTTAGACATGCATTGTGGGGATCCTCTGCCTTTTCTCCTCTCATTTAATCACAGAATCATTGAATGGCTTGGGTTGAAGGTAACCTTAAAGATCATCTAGTTCCCACCCCCCTTCCATGAACAGGGACACTTCCCACTACACCAGGTTGCTCAAAACACCATCCAACTTGGTGTTTAATACTTCCAGGGATGGGGAATCCACAACTTCTTTGGGCAACCTATTCCAGTGCCTCACCTCCCTCACAGTAAATAATTTCTTCCTTATAGCTAACCTAAACCTGCCCTCTTTCAGTTTAAAGCCATTTGTCCCTTGTCCCATCACCATCTGTCCTTGTCAAAAGTCCCTCTTCAGGTCTTGCAGGCCCTCTTCTGGTACTTGCAGGATGCTACAAGGTCTCCTTGGAGCCTTCTCTTCCTCAGGCTGAACAACCCCAACTTGCTCAGCCTGTCATCACAGGAGATGTGCTCCAGCCCCCAGTCATCTTCCTGGCCTCCTCTGGACTCACTTTAACAGGTGCATGTCCTTTTTACACTGGGGGCCCAAGAGCTGGATGCAGAACTCCAGCTGGGGTCTCATGAGAGCAGACTTTTGATGGTTTTATGAATCTCTCCAAATAAGCAATTTTATCAACAGTCCATGCTCCATTGCAATTCAGTGCATTTTGCAACAAAGGTAAAAGTAACATTTGTCAAGATTTTTACAGCTAGACTTTAGCTTTTGAGGAAGAAAACAGTAAAGCAGTCATTACGTCTTTTGTATATAGAACCACTTATGTCTAGAACAAGAAAATATAAATAGCCTTCTGAGACTGATAATGACTGTCCAGCTCCCTGTAGGAGTTTCTATTTCCTTTATAATTTCACTGTCATATTTGAGTGATATAACTGACAAGGCACTGTTGAGCTAAGTCCCATATTCTTCAGGCTAAACAAAATTCATCAATAATTTTGCAGAGCCATTTCAGAAAGGAAATTTTACTCTGCTTCACACAGTGCAATAGAGTGCTTGACTTTGTGGTACTAGCTAGCTCTAGCCACATAAGTACAGAGAAAGAATGAAAAATGTTTTCTCAAGTTATAAGGAGCCAGATTCATAACCATCCGTCACTCGCCTGGGCAAGTTACTGATAAACTCCACAGGAAAATAACAAACAGCATATCCCTGTATCTTGGCTGGTGAAAATGAGATTCTTTCTCTGATTGATGTTTGTGGAGAGGCTTGTAAAAATGCATTTCCAGCTGATTAGTTCAGAAGGTGTCAATCTCATGCAGTTTTATGACCTGCAGACTATACTCCAGATGTACATTTGCTTTTTATAAACTAACAAAGATGAATGGAGAAATTTGAGCATTTCTTTGGCAACTGCACTAGATATTACATGGGAGACCATACAGATATATAAAACCCCAAAACTATTCTTTTAACCATCAGTACCCCTAGCTTTGACACTGATCTGGGCTTCTGGAGTTAAAACCAACAAGGGAGGCCAGTACTTCAGCAAGGAACGGGTTTCATATTTTACAAGAATGAGACTAGAAAATCACAAGAGTCACAGTATATCTGAAGTTGGAAAGACCTCTGGAAATCATCTAGTCTCACCCCCTGCTCAAAGCCAGATCAGTTAGAGCAGGTTGCTTGGTATGTGCCCAGTTGGGTTTTGAATGTCTCCAAGGATAAAGACTCCACAAATTCCCTGGGCAACTTGTTGCAGTATCCACAGGCTTTCACAGTAAAAAATGTTTTTTCTGCTGTTCAGACCAAATTTCCTGTGTTTCAGTCTGGGCCCATTGCCTCTTTCCACCACTGGAAGGTAGACTTTTTTTACACCCTCCCATCAGGTATCTGTACACATTGGTGAGATCTTTCTCTTCTCCAGGCTCAGTAGTCTCAACTCTCTCAGCCTTTCCATGTAGGAGAGCTGCGCCAAACTCTTAACAGTCTTCATGGCCCTTCACTGAGCTTCCTCTGGTTCAGTGTTCCATGTCTGGACAATGTTCCATGTCTCACGTCCCAGAAAGCCCAGCCTGCACACAGAGCTGTGTGTGCAGGTGTGGCCTCACCAGTGCTGAGTAGAGGGGAATGATCACCCTGCCTGACCTGCTGGCACCACTCCTGATACAGCCCAGGGTGGCATTGGCACCTTCTTTGCTGCAAGGGCGTGTTGCTGGCTCATGTTAATTTTGTGTCCACCAGAACTCCCAAGCTCTTCTCCACAAAGCTATGTTATGGTGCTGGAGGTTTTTCCTCCCCAGGGGCAGGACTTTGCACTTCTCATTGTGGAACTGCATGTGGTTCCTGTCAGCCCATTTTTGCAGCCTGTCGATGTCTATCTGAATGGCAACATGACCCGCTGGTATATCCTTCTCCCAGGAAAAATCAGTGTTCTTTCTTGTCTCTTAAAAAAGTTTAAACTTTGATATACTTAATGATGCCTTTTTCATCCCTTTTATTTTCCCTGAACTGATTTCAAAGTCAGCCAAGTTAAATAAGAACTTTAGATGTGCAAAAGAACAGAAATCCCACTCCTTTACTATTTTGCCAGTCCTCTAACTGATCCACATAGCACAGCAATACTTAGAAGAATACCTTTAGAAGATCTCTGTTTACTTACACTCTTTCAACATATGATTGAACAAAAATGGATGATATTTTTCCCTTCAGAAAGAAGTTTTTACTCTAAAGGCAGATTCTTTTGTGAGACAACCAGTCATGAGTTTCCTCTGAGTGCTGCCTTGGTATTTTTTTCAGTTCAGTGCAGCAAGCAAGCTCCCTCTCCAATCTAAATGGAATAATAAAATGTTTGAGCTATTTCAGTCTTGCTGTTCTTTTGGGGAAACAATTATCAGCTCTGTGATACCAGATTACATTCATCTAGAAATTTTCTGTAGCTGACATTTCCAGGCTCATTTTCCTTATGACTTTACTTACAGCAAATTAGTAGTTATCAATTTGATCTTGATTTTAATCTTTCACCAAATTAGATTTCCAGTGATGTGACAGATCTAATGTTCCACATATGGGAATATTTCAGCACATAAAAACACCCATGTGTTTAAATCTTGTTTATACTGGCCAGCATTTCCCATCAGTTTATTCAGAATAAAATCTAAATGTTAAATACATATTTTGTTCTCTCATACATTTTCATGTAAAAAACTTGTGGCAATTGCCTTTGCCACTAGCAACAAAATCTTTCTGTCAAAGGTATAAAGGAATCCACCTTGATACATGTTGTGAAATACTTAAAGCTACTTCCAGCATAGATATGCTAAAAAAGCTTGAGGAAAACAGCAGAGTGGGAGTTACTTGTTTCTTTTCTGTAGCAAGCCAAATAACCTCACATAAAAGCTAATTAGGCCCACCTAAAATGTTTAATATTTATAAGTTAACAGTGTATGCAGAACCTGAGTGCCTTCATTTTCTGGTTTGTTCAACATGTTTTTAGAAAAGTGTGGAATAAATGGGTTCATTTTTACATGATACAGAGTATATTCAGCTTGCATGGATTTCCATGGGAGTTTAAGAACTCAGTGGAAACAAACTCTCTTTCTTTAATTGAAACTGAATTCATTAAAATCTTAATTATGAGTATTCTTTCATACTATATAATTTTTTTAATCTCCCTGCTGGCTGGCTCGTTCCAATGCACAGGGGCAGGAGGAAGAGTTTGTTCATTTGTGTGACTTTCTGCCAACAGATGGGCTAGTTGACTGTATGGATCCTGACTGCTGTTTGCAGAGTTCTTGCCAAAACCAGCCTTACTGTCGTGGACTGCCTGATCCCCAAGATATCATCAGCCAAAGCCAGCAGTCGCCATCTCAGCAAGCTGCCAGAGCATTTTATGACCGGATCAGTTTCCTCATCGGAGCAGACAGCACCCACGTCATACCTGGGGAAAGCCCTTTTAATAAGAGGTGAGTGGGACTCATCTGCAGCATGAGCACAAAAGAAACTGGAGAGTGTGACACTGGTGTGAGGAGAAGATCCGCTGTGACTGCAAATTTCGTGGTGTGGGTTTTTAGCCAAGATCTTTTCTCTTAATATATCAAATTGCTTGTTTTGTCTCATTTCCTGCAAAATTCAATTTACCAGTGCCACTAGGTTACAGAAGGTCCTTGCCATGCTTAGTGTCTGTACTCTAACAGGGCACTTCATCAATGATTAAATAAATCTTTATTTAACCAGTTGATTTGGGCTAGCACAGTTGGAAATATATCAAAGCAATGAAAACACTTCAGAAGGAAAAGCAAAGCTGCACTTTTTAAACTGAGCTCACTAAATAATATGAATTATGAATTAATGTAATAGAACTGTTAAGTGCACAACAGTATAATTGCATAAACTATTTGACTGGTGTTCTATGAAGCAGTAATGACCTGAAAATAAGCCAGTAACAGGAAGCAGGTGTCTGGGATCTCACTGAGTGAAAGAAGATGATTTACACTAGAACTACTGCGTTTGCAGTAATTTAACAGCATTAATGTGTTTGGGCACAGCAGTTGATTAAAAGTTGTTGCACCAATGTTCCTTATTGCTCTTTTAAATTTTGTACTTCACAGTCCCTGCAGTTTTACAGATTGGTTTGATACTAATTGAAAAGTACATTTTTCTTTAAGGGTCTGCCAGAAGTGTGACTTATAGTGAGAACATCTAGAGTTTATAAGTCCTTAAAATTCTTCAGTTAATTTCTGATCTTAGTAACTCAGTACAGACAAAATAAACCAAAGTAAAATCAACAATACTGAAACAAAATTATTATCTGCAGATTTTGAGGCATTTGTTCATATAGTGTAAATTATGGGAACTTGTAAAAGGGTTAGAGCCTAAGGAATGTTTTTTAAATGATAGCTGATAGCATGTGGAGAGGGGTGGGTGGGTGAGGGTGGATGTGTGTGTGTGTTCACTCACTAGCTTTTATTTGTGCAGAAAGAACAAAAAACCCCAAACTTGTAATTTGATCCTGCATCTTTTTCATAGTCTTGCATCTGTCATAAGAGGCCAAGTATTAACTGCTGATGGAACACCACTCATTGGAGTCAATGTTTCCTTTTTACACTATCCAGACTATGGATATACAATCACTCGCCAGGACGGAATGTAAGTTCCTTTTGAAGCACTTGTAAGTCATAAAGATGCAAAGGTGTTATTGAAGAGCTGCTTGTAAAACTGAGATAATAATAAAATAACGGGGGAAAAAGACATTAGCAAACTGATTGACTAAAGTTGTACTTTGTACATTCTTAAAATGTAAAACACGCTGATTATTATGTACTTTAGTAGTAGAAGGACTTGCTTAATTTAAACGCAGCATCCCAAACTCTCTGTTCTCTCTGTGCAGTATAATGTAATATAATTTAATTGATTTCTCCATTGTTCCCAGTAGAGCCATTCTGCATTCAGAGCAGTACAATGGAATGAAGAATCAATCAGTAAAATAGAGGCTGTGGATGGCTTTGGGAATTTGCTGACTAGCTAGCCCTCCTGGGGTTTTTTCCTAGGTTTGACTTGGTAGCGAATGGTGGTGCCTCTCTGACACTGGTGTTTGAGCGATCGCCGTTCCTGACACAGTATCACACGGTATGGATTCCCTGGAATGTCTTTTATGTCATGGATACCCTGGTCATGAAGAAGGAAGAGAATGACATTCCTAGCTGTGATCTAAGTGGATTTGTAAGGCCAAACCCTGTAATCGTGTCATCGCCTTTATCCACCTTCTTTAGAATTTCTCCTGAAGATAGTCCTGTCATCCCAGAGACACAGGTAAGGTGTGCTTCAAACAAACACAATTTTATCCCAGGCTAGTGTTCAGCAACCAGAATGAAAACAGTGCACTGCTGGTCAAAAATACGTAATTCCGAGTAACTGCTAAGAATTTGCAACGTGATTATTTTCAGACCAATTTATTTCTTCTATGGGATGATTTTTAAAATTTCATCTGAAAAGTAAGAAAGCTGCGTGCACACTAGTGCCTGGTTTTACATTTGTTTGCATTACTTAATTTACAGAATGTCTTTAGCATTCAAGCACTGGCCCATAAAAAGGGCACACTATAGTATCTTAGCCTTTTAGGATTGACCTCTTGTTAGAAGTCACCTCAGAGACTGAAAACGAAAGGTGTTTTTCCACTGTGTCCTAAAGACACACAGTTTGAATCATATCTTTAGTCCTAATAAATAGCATGACACATAGATCTTCATAAACTAACAGAACTCTCTGCAACACTGAGGGCAAGCCAGTGAGCTTGTGGTCTAAGCAACTTCTTCAGAACTTGTAATACCAAAAGGAAGACTTAACATCCAAACCTTGATTTAAATGGAAAAAACTGTGGATGCGGGTTTTTTTTAATTTTTCCAAGATAGGTGTATTAGATTCCTCCATTTCTAATAATAATCACTAATACAATGAGTAGTCTGTCGGCTCTTAAAGCATTTCAGTTGCATTTTAAGAAGCAATGTATGTCTCAGTGTTGATTTTTGAACTTAACCTAGTGAAACAGTCCTCGTTTGGCCTCCCTCTTTCTCCTTCTCTCTCTTTTTCTTGCCCCTACCTTCACAATGTCATAATTACAACGAGCACTCTTTTTCACATTTGCTAAGAAATGTCCTTGCCTCTTCAAGGGAAACACAGAAAATGTATTCAAATGTTTTCATGCAGAGCTCTTAAGAAAAGAGCTAAATCATTAAGCAATTCATGGTAGGAGCAGGTTTAAAGGGAAGATGTAAGAAAATTACAGCTAAACTCTCATACAAATCTAGACTGTGCTGGGAAATTGTTGCTTTTATCCTCACTATCATTTCTGTGCCTTTGATAGCTGCAAGTCAATTAAAAGAAAGTATTTGCAAAACAGAGTCCACTGAAAAACAGCTCTGATTTACTTGTTTTGGCAACAGATGATATATTCAGTTCCTTAAATGGTGGAAAATGGCTTAGCTATAAATCAAGAAAAAAAGTTACGATAGAAGAATGTCAGAAAACACAAATTTTGAAAAAACACTTGTAGTGTCTAGGTAAACAAGTTATTTCATGAGCTGTGGGACTAAGGAAATCTGGATTCCTACTAATTCCCACCCACTGCTGTAATTCCATCTGTCTGTCGCATCCAGTCCTTCCCCACAGACAGCATTCAGCCTTTTCTTCTTTCTCACAGGAGTCCCAAGCTGACTACTTCTTCCCTACCAGAACCCCTTTTTTAACAAACGTAAAGGAACTGAATTCTCTTTAGAGATTTCTGCCGTTACTTAAAATGTGGTTTAAATTGTCTACCAGGTTCACAATTTGTGAGGTGGGAGGTCTCATAGGCAGGATTGTGGGGTCATGTTGTTTCTCCCTGGGAAATCAGCTGGAAAGAAAGATATCCTCAGTGGATCCTAGGCAGTTGGTGCTGATGGGTGATTTATGAAGAGGGAAAATATTACTCTTGTTATGTATGCAAAAATCCAGTTCAATACTATGTAAAAAAACATGAAGCAGTATTTTCTTCTATACTCTTTGCTTATCCCACACATAAATTTCCCACACATAATTTTCTGCTTCAGCAAGTGGGATCTGCACAGCTGTGACTGCACATACCCCTTCGGGTCAGGTTCCCCTCAGTAATGCATAATGCTCAACAATCTGTCACCCAAAAAAATCCCTCCTCTCATAAAAGATGGGCAGAACCAGGTTCTATTCAAAACTGTAAGTTCAGCTGCAGAGGAACTGCTATTGATCTTTTCATATAAAAAGGGGCAATGCCAGTTTAAAGTCTGTGAGACTGGAGGAAGGCACAGAAAAAGAAGTCATTCCCCGTGTTCTTGCAGTCAGTATTAGCCACCCTGTTCATGTGCTGTGACAGCACTCACTACCACGTACTACAGGAGAAAATGATGTGCTGCTGTAATCATCATCCCTTGAAGTGCTTCATCATCCCTTGGAGATAATGTTTCCAAGAGTGTACTTAGTGGCTTATGAATCCCAAATTGATCAGAGGGGGAATTAAAGTCTGTGCCAAAGGAGCAGCATCAAAGAAAACTGAAAAAAAAAAAAAAAAAAGGCAAGCAAGGGTAAAGAACAAACACAGTGGGTAAAGAGGTGATCACAGACCCAAGAGATCATTACTCAAGAGGGTTGATAATAACATGTTGACTAAATTTGGACTGCTTAGGCATGATTTTATCTACTATTAATTGCAAGTTACCTGCTTTGCATAGACTTAACTAGCTGAGATTAATCAGTGTGGAACAAGACAATAAACTGCATGCAGATGAGGGAGATCAGGTTTAGCTGGAGCTTTTATGCATTAGGTAATATTGCTGCTCTCATTTTCCTAATTATTTCCTAAAATAATATATGTCTGTTGGCCATGTATTGCCATGTGGTCTGGCAGAAACCCAGATGTGAGTCACAGTGAGCACTTCTGAAACTGAGTATTTGAGCATTTCCCTCTCCTAAACTTCTGTTAGCCACTGTTACATGTGCTTGCAGGATGCCTTCTGCAGGTCCTGAGCAGCTTGCTTCCATCACCTCAAGTGTATGAGGGAATGAAAACTGGATGTTTTCCTTCAAATTATATATTCAAGGTTCCTCTCCTCAGACTCTCTATCACTACTGGCAGTAGTGCAGCAGAAGCTGGCAAAATTTATTTACCCAGAGGAATTCAGGAGAAAATATGAGCCTCAATGACTTAATAAAAATAATTATTGGTAATTTCAAGGTGGCTAGATTTTCAGCAATGAAATTAACCTATTTTAACATTTAAACTAACATTATAATAGGATATCTAGATATCCCAGTATTCAATGCATGCTGCATCCTAGTTCCACGTAGCTAAAATCTTCAGAATTTCAAGTTCATAATGAGAAAAAAATGGAGATTATTTTTAGAACCAAATATCTCCATTTATGCATCCTTCTTTTCCAGCACAATTTATGGTTTTCTGCTTTTGTGCATTCTGTTTGAGACTTTATACATACCTTTTTCTTTATTCTGTTATAGACACGTCTTTATATTTCTACATGTGTCTGGCTTTTTCCTACCCCTCTTCTCTGATACCTCAACCATATTTTAATTCTAGAAAAACCAAGTATTTTTTCCCCTTTTTATTTCTCCTTGATTTAAACACTAATTTAAGAGCCTCAATTGTAGGGAAAGCTTTTTTTTTTTTTTTTTTTTACTTAAGGAAAACATTTTTTTCTATGTTGAAATGAGCAGTTTCAGCTTCTACTTAAAGTATAATTTTGATACTCCTTAATCTTAGCCTTTATGTAATAGCAGCAGTTGCCAGTATCTAAAAATGCCATCTTTACCCCTCCCAAACCTAGATCATGTTACATTTTAATGATTTTAATGCAGCAGCTGTCCTGTTACTTCTCAGCAAACAACCTTTTTCTCACACTAGGACTAAAGTTTGCACTCATTTGTGAAATTTGTCCTCAAATACTCTATTGAATTTGTCCAATTTGCCAAAAAAAAAAAAAAATCACAGCAATGCAGCAGGCATTTCTCCCCCTAACTGAATTACTTACTCAGTGTTCTGAATACCATCAGAGCATGTCAGTTGAACAATATCATATTTTGGAGCAGGAAAGCATTCCAGAGCCTGGACGGCTTTAGTCCTGCTGACCAAGAGAGACAAGGTGCCTTGCACAATTTATGTGACTCAGACACCAGCTTGAACTCTCAGGACAACAAACTCTGTGAAGATTGAGGTGACCCTTATCTCAGTCCCTTAAGTTAAATATTTCATAGCTGTGCTTAAGAGAAGCATGATCATCCAGAAGTAAAATGTCAGCCATTAGAATCTGGTGGTTGGGCAATAACTCAGTCCCCTTAGGGTATCAGCCTTTCTGAAGATAGTTTGATACTCAGTCTGGAAAAGGTAAAGTACAGACAGCTTGGTTGTGTTGGTGATTCCTGATGTGACTTTTATACCCGGTGACTTTCCCAATTGCTTTACAATTGATGTGTTGTCATGGCTCCCATAGGAGCTCTCTGCTGTGCCTGATGATTTAGGTTTTTTGGATGAACATTAAACTGTTTAATTCTCTTTGTAATGCTTGATTCTGGGACAGAGATTGAATTGCATAACCTTACCTATACATTTCCAAAGTTCTCAAGAAAATAAGTTACTACAGGGGATATTTTATGGAAAAAAGGAAGTGTTAAGCCAGATTTCCAGCAGGCGTTTGAGGCTTCTGCAGAAACTAATAATAGGGGTTTAGCTTTTGTTTTAAACCTCACTGAGAACTGCATGAGTGTCCTAGTTTCTAATTTGATAGTAATCCAAATACACAGTGGAATTTCTTGAAAATTGAAACTTCAAGGTGTCCTCTTTATTGCCTGTTATCTCAGCCAAGAGTCCTGGAAGACCACCTATGTGTTTAACACTGCTCTTCCACAGTTAGGGTTGTAAAAGAAGCAATGGTTTTAACAGGAGACCACTGAAGTCCATTAAATTGTGTCCTATTACAAGCATATTATTTCTTTTTCTGCTCTTGCTTACAGAGACCTCCATCTGTTAGACTAGTTTTAATGTGCAGTATATGAGAGTCCTGCTGATGTCTTGAGCAGGAATTTGTCTTTTGTTCCTGGGTGGTTTGTGCTTTTCCTTCAAAGTCTCAGAAAAGGAATGTGTTCACAATCACTTACCTCTCCAGAGAGAGCTTTTGTTCATGAAGAAAAGATTTGCCTGTTCTCTGGATTAGACACTGTCTGTATATTGAGCTGAGGAAAAGCAGACTAGATTTACAACAAGAAATGAGGCCACTCTCACCTCCTTCAAGGTGACTACTTGTCGTTTCTTCTCGGTGATGCCAGATTCTTGGTGGGGAACAAAGAAATATTCAACTAATAAGAATTAAGGATTTAAAAATCATAATTTCATTTGTCTTGTATCTTCCAATTCCTACTTTATTTCCTACAGCTCTATTATAGTCTTACTGGAGAAAAACAGTTTTATGTCTCCATCTATCAGATGTAAATAATTATAATGCCAGACAATGAGTCAAAATAGTATTTCTGATTTTTTGTTACTGTTATTGGGAAGGAGGCAGATATAATTAATACTGTATAAATCTTTCTTTAGAGCCAACAAAAATGCTAATATAGAGGATGGTGTAGCAATTGTTGACCTCCTTGAGTATCAACCACATTACTTGACCCTATTCAACACACTCAATTTTTAGAAGCAGTGTCCAAGGATTTCTGTAGCATGGAGAGCTAGCAGCCCTTCTTTAGTAGCCAGGTTTTGATCCCACTTAAGTCTTAAGCCTAGTATTTGTTACAATGCTTTTCCTGAAGTCTACTTTCCATTAATACTAAATAGTGTTTGGTCTTCAGACTTCAGAACCAGGAGACAGAAAAGTAAAATAAACCTTTCTAAATTGACTTTGCAAGAGTGTTTCTGTAACACCACTACGGTTCTGGGCTTGTGCTTCAGCATCCTTCACAACCTTTGCACTCTCCACCAAAGAAACACTATCTTTACAAATGTGTCTATGTACATTTTTCTTCTTCTTCTTTTGTTTCTTTCCATAAACCAGGATACTTGGTAGCTGTTCACTCAAAGTGCTGGCTGCAGTGTTTATGTTCTGACTGAGGCATAGAACAATATAGGCTCTCTTTATCCACGTTACACAGAAACATTTTGCATCCATCCATCACCCACAAAAGCTCCTCAGCTCAGAGGAAATGACAAGGTAGTGGAGGGGAGGAAGGAGGGGAGGAACCTTTAAAAAGTAAAATTGACTCATTCCACCTCTCTGAAATGTGAAAGTGATAAGCTGATATCTGAGTAGTGAATATTGATCAGAAAATATGGAAAAACTTTCCCTGAGGCATCCTACTTATCTGTCTTTAAAATAAATGGAAGAATGCTTTAGTTTAAAGTATTTACAATCCGCTGGTAATGCAAATAATAAAATACCTGAAAGTTCTTCCTGCTCCTACAGAAGCAATTAGGCATCCCAACCCAAATCTCAAGCTTCGCTCTTCTTAGAGGCTCTACTGGTTTTATTACACATGCCTTTATTAGTTGCAACATGGGTGGCAGCATAAGAAGGGGCAACTCCACTTAGATGAAAGATGCTTTTTTTGCCTCTTCAGAAAAAATCAGTCGGGTATATTTTCTCATGCTTCCTTTCCCCCCTGCCATAAAAATAAAGGAGATAATTTTGAAATGCTTGATCAGAAAGTACCAACTAAGCAGCTTCAGTATAATGAAGAATTTAGACTTGACTTTTAAGGAAAAGGGTGAGATGTTGTTATTTATTTGTGGGTTTTTTAATCACAAAGGCCAAATATAGATGGTATTTCCTAATGGATTGTCATTTAATATGTCAGGCAACCTTTTATGATAGCTGCATTGTTTTGTTTAATTTCCAAATCATCTAAATACTGTATTTTTCTCTTAACAATGTATAGGTACTTCATGAAGAAACAACAATACCAGGAACTGATTTGAAGTTATCATACTTGAGCTCCAGGGCTGCGGGATATAAATCTGTACTGAAGATTACTATGACCCAATCTGTTATACCATTTAATTTAATGAAGGTTCATCTTATGGTGGCAGTGGTGGGAAGACTTTTCCAAAAATGGTTCCCTGCATCCCCAAATCTAGCATACACCTTCATATGGGATAAAACTGATGCATACAATCAGAGAGTCTACGGATTATCTGAAGCTGTTGGTATGTGTTACGGAGGATTTTTGCACTTCTAGTGTTGTCTTGAACATACAGAAGCAGAACTCAAATGCTTGTATCCATTAGGTAGAAAATGTTTTGCTGAATAAAATTGTATCAGTGGATATTAAAATACACTAAAAAATACTAATCTAGGATTTGAATTATGAAAAAAACTTTCCTTCAAAAGGAAAAAGAAAGCACTTTTCATTCACATGAAAAGTGACGTTTTTGACTCCTGTTCCTTCCCATGAAGTAGCCCTCAGCCTAATAATACATTATGGTATTTAGTCTGCACCTCTGTATACTTTTACATAAAGCACAATAGCAGTCTGACTTACATCACAAAATGGCTTTCCTCTGTACCTGTCTTAATTAACTAAAAATATTTTAATAACCCAAGATTCTGGTCAGTATTTTCAACATGCCTAAGAAGCCATAGGAATTTTTATGTGTCCTAGGAGAGCAAAAGATTGTATGTAGTTCAAGGAAATCACATTCTTTACACTCTTCTTCAGAACAAGATCCTGTAGTTAATGAGGATGTGTACTGTTATTTCAGTGTCTGTAGGTTACGAGTATGAGTCCTGCTTGGATCTAACTCTTTGGGAAAAGCGGACTGCCGTTTTGCAGGGTTATGAACTGGATGCCTCCAACATGGGTGGTTGGACATTGGATAAGCATCATGTATTGGATGTTCAGAATGGTAAGGAGTTCATTTCCTTCTTGATAGTTCTATTGCTTCACTAGCCTGCACTTCAGGTTTCTCATTTAAATGTTTTGACTATTTGCTCTGTTATTTTTAAAAAAGGAAATTATTGAACATTTTGCATGTGGTAAGTGCTTTGAGCTTCCCTGGCTCCCCAGGAAAGTGGTTATATCACCAAGCCAGTCAGAGTTGGCAGTAAGTGTTAGGACAGTGCTCTCAAGCTCATGGTGGGATTCTTGGGGTTGTCCTGTGCAGCGCCAGGAACTGGACTCAATAATCCTGTGGATCCCTTCCACCTCAGGACATTCTGTGTTTCTATGATTTACATTGAATGTCATGCTTCTCCATCCTATAAATGAATCCTATAATATTCATGAATATGCATTAATAAATTCATCAGACATTCTGTGTTGGATATGCTGTGGTGCGTTGACTGTGACTGGACACCAAAGCCACCCAGTCACTCCGCAGCTGGACAGAGGAGAGAAAACAGAATGAAAGTCTCATGGGTTGAGATAAGGACAGAGACAGATCACTCAGCAGTCACTGTCATGGGCAAAACAGAATTGACTTGGGAAAATTAGTATAATTCATTACCAGTCAAATCACAGTAGTGAGAAAACCAAATCTTAAAACCAATTTCCCCCACCCCTCCCTTCCTCCTAGACTTTATTCTCAAGTCTCCACCTCCTCTCTGCCAGTGGTGCAGGGACACAGGGAATGGGGGCTGTGGTCAGATCATCACACGCTGCCTCTGCTGCTCCTTCCTCCTCAGGGGAAGGACTCCCCACCCTGTTCCCTGCTCCAGCATGGGCTCCCTCCCACAGCAGACAGTCTCCATGAACTTCTCCAGCGTGAGTCCTTCCCACAGGCTGCAGTTCTTCACAACTGCTCCACTGTGGGTCTGCTCCATGGGGTGCAGTATTTCAGGAACAGATGGCTCCAGTGGGGTCACGAGTCCTGGCAGCAAACCTGCTCCAGAATGGGCTCCTCTCTCCATGTGTCCCGAGACCCTGCCAAGAGCCTGCCCCAGAGTGAGCTTCCCACAGGCTCACAGCCTCCTTTGGGCATCCCCTTGCTCTGGCATCTGTCCTCCAGGTGGATATGTGCTCCACCATGGACCCCCATGGGCTGCAGGGGCACAGCTGCCTCACCATGGCCTTCTCCCATGGGCTGCAGGGGAGTCTCAGCTCTGGTACCTGCAGCACCTCCTCCCTCTCCATCTGCAGACCTTGCTGTCTGCAAAGGTCTTGGTGGCTCATACTCTCACTCCTCTCTCTGGCTGCAGTTTGCTGTTGCACAGTAACTTTGAAAGTTTAGTTGTCCAGCATGCTACTCGGCAACTGTTTGCAGAGCACCATGCTAAGGAAACCTCAGCTCAACACTGAACAGGAAGGAATTTGGAAAAACTTGGCTGGAAGCATGTAGGAAAGATTAAATAAACAGCCACATGGCTTAAAGTAGTAGTTAGTAGCACTGGATTTTCATGCAACAGAGGAATCCAGAGTAATTATCAGGAAGATTGTCACTTCTGCAGTACCTGATGTCCCGTGAAGGTCTCCCCTAGTACACAAGCTTATTATGTTGTTGAGAGTAGTCGACACCTGAAGCATTGCTTCTGACTGGTAAGGAAACAAGGTAACCGAATCAAGGGAAAAGGTGTCATTGTACCTAATTTAAAATGCAAAAAAAAAATCTGTGCAAATGATTGTAAAGTAATCCATCAAAAAATGTAAAGAGCTATAATTATAAATATATATGTAAGATTGATTCTGTTCACTAGGTAAATTGATGTGGCTTTAAATTATGTTTAAGAGACCATTTGACAAGTAATGACTTTTCAAAGTGTCGTGTGTCTAATTGAATAAACCAAGTGGAGAGTTGTAATGACAAGGTGTATGAGATGCAGAAATCTATTCAGAAGAGAGTGCAGACGGTGTTTGTACGGAAATCCAAACTACTGCAGTAAATAGTCTAATGTACATCTTTTAGTCTGTGATAACAGAGGAGAAATGTGAAGGACCAATTTTTCAAGGTAATGACAGAATAAATCAGGTGCAATAGTGCACTGTGCTGACTTCTAGAATTCCTCTGATGAAAATTGTAGAACTCAGCTATTTCTGGCAAAATTATAGTGCCATGATTGTCATAAATGATGTAATCATAGGAGAGGGGATTTCGTATACTGTTAATGCATTCTGGCTTTAAGTATTCATGAAAAATACATTCTTCCTCTTTTGATTTAGATTACTTATTTGGATTACTTGCCATTAGGTTTCCATAAACCATTTTCATATTTTCCAATTTTATTCTGTATGTTGGTTTTACATTTATAGTCTTTTGCATTTTGTAACATTAAAAGCAGTGAAGACACCTCAAAAAAAGGAGGAGGAAGGCAAAGTATTTTTTTTCATACCTTTCAGTACAAATCGTGCACTTCAGGAGTGAGGAGGGAAGGAGAAGTACATCTTAAATTTCTTCTAAACTTCTCAAAAGATTACTGCATCCCTCAGCTCCAAACTGCATGAAACTCTGGCCATGCAATCAATAAAACCCAGATCTCTGCATAGTACAAAGAGATGTGTGGTTTACATGGATTATACCACGGAAAGACATATTGTGACTTATGAGAAGAACTGTAATAGCTGACCACTTTTGGAGGACACCTTAATGGATTCACCATGAGTTTGCACAATGAGGGTCCTGGCAACACTTTAACATACTTTTTTTTTCCCCCCCAAGACTGGAGATTTAACATGAAGCATCCATTTTTCCTCTCAGATTTCCTACGTAGGCTATAAGGAAGAAAAATACTGCTGGCACATTGCTTTGTCTTCACAAAATTATTGTTTCTTTCATGCCTCAAAGCAGAATTAAGTTTTAGAGGCAGGTTGGCCTGGCACCACATTTTTTTTGTTGTTTTGACATTTTTAATAACTGCCTATAACTGCAGACATGGTATTGAGGCAGACTTTGTTGCCAGAGGAACACTTTTGTTGTGAGCTGAGTAAAGAATCTTTTATAATGTAAAACTGAGACTATCTACAACTTTTTGAAGAGGCTCTTTAATTAATATTTACAATTTGCAACAGTAATCCACTTCAGATTACATTTGACATGATATTCATAATTAGTTATACTAGGACTTAAGGACTACAATTTGCAAATATATTCTTTTACTTTTTTTATAAAGCACATTAGAATATCAGTCCTTTCTGGGCTATTTCAAAACTGTAAAGATGTAGGAACACAGACCTTCCTTTCATCAGTATGCATTACATTTCCTTCAACATGACAATTTTTATTCTGAATTTTAACTATAAAAATCATTAACATTTAAAAATAACGACTGAAAATATTTTGGGGTTTTAAGAGCTACAATATTTAGTGTTTCTACTAAGTTTTGTGGACAAGATAATCTAATGTTTGCATGTTTATGACCTAAATATAACTATAGATGTTTTAATTAAGTTGTTATTTGTAGTGAGAAAAATACGGTGGTGAAACAATTAAAATTCATTAAACTTACACTAACCAGCTAAAAGAATATTTAGAATACTTTTGCATCATTTTATGTACATACATTCAGAGCTCTTACAAACATTATTGGGTTTTGGTTTATTTTTTTTCTATGTTATCTGCCAGGAATCCTCTACAAAGGGAATGGTGAAAATCAATTTATATCTCAGCAACCCCCGGTTGTTAGCAGCATTATGGGCAACGGGAGACGACGCAGCATCTCCTGTCCAAGTTGTAATGGTCAAGCTGATGGTAATAAATTACTGGCTCCCGTTGCCTTAGCTTGTGGGATAGACGGCAGTCTGTACGTGGGGGATTTCAACTACGTTCGGCGGATATTCCCATCTGGAAATGTAACTAGTGTTCTGGAGCTAAGGTATGTTTTTTTCTCAAGCTGGACTTTTGGAGTGATGAGTTACTGTGGCAAATTAAAGTATTGAATAGATTTAGATTCCTTACATTGTGTAAGTTTGAGTTTGCAAATGCTTTTGTGAACAAAAAAAAAAAATGTTGAGCCAAAAGATTTTAAAAATTTGAAAAAGTATTTAAAATTGAAGTGAAAACATTTTACCCTCATAAAATATTTAACTATGCTTAAATGTGAGAATTTAATCTACCCAAAGTAATAATTCTGCACATTTTAAGAGTTAATGTACATGGTCAGCGTAAGTCGACAATAGACAATCATTCACCACTTCACTAATGACAGATGTAAATGTTGCCTTCTTCTCATCTTTTAACATCCTTTCTGAATGTTTGTCTAATAATGTTTTTCTGTTCTTTTTTACTTGCTCCCACCAAGAAATAAAGATTTTAGACATAGGTAAGCATTCCTTAAAGAAGATTTATATTTTTCTAACTGTTCTTCTTTCTTTTTTAACAAATGAATGCTTATAATGGAGAAGGCATTTCTGAGATGTATTACTAGAAAAGAGGAGTATTTTTCAAAAATAATGAGTTCATATGTTTTAGTTATGTCAGCTGTCAGGCTGTATCGTCTTTTCCGATGAGTTCCTCTTTTCTCATCATTCTCTGTCCACAGTCAGGCTTCTTGTTATGCTTGTGTGTGCCCTCCTTTGCTCATCTCTGCTCACTCCTTGCTGGCAGCACTTTTGCTGATCCTATCAAAACTCACTCATTAATCAGATACACCAAATACAATGAGAATGGCGTATGAAAGTATCAAGGGAGTTCATTTCATTAGCCTTTTGATGTTGAATCTTTTCAAGCTCTCATTTAACAGATTTGTTCCTTTAAAGGTGAACTTCTTTTAATAAAGAAAATTGAAATAACAATAACACAACTCCAGGAGTTAAGATTTTAAAATACACCAAGACTGGAAAGATTGGTCATAGAAACAATAGTAATCTGAGAACTGTAGTACAACATTCATCCATCCTGGCATCGCTACAATAATGGCAAGAACAGAAGAGAAGGTGGATGGTTAGAGTTGCTTTGCCACAGCAGCTGGTGCTGATAAGGGGAAAAAAACCAGTCATGCTAAAATCTTGTTGGAGACATGAAACCCTGCAAAGCTTTGTGGCAGAACTGCTAAGTATAGAGCTTAGCAGGCCCACTGGTCCCTTTCTCTCCTTTTTGCTGCCAATCATTTTCCTTCCTTGTTTTTAAATAAATCCCAGAGTTGTCTTTGTTTTTTTAATTCACTTTTCTTTGGACATGCTTATGTGTGAGGAAGGGTTTTATATTTTCAAAAATATGTTTCAGATGTGTTAGGCAAAAAATTCCATGACTAAATAAGTTGTTTGCATCAGTGCTAATGATCAGAATTGGTTTTATGGGTTTTTTTTCAGGGATGACTCGCAGGCAGTCTCTTCTGTTTGGTGGGTTTAGGGTTTCACTATTACAATTAGTTTGTATTTGTTCCTCTGCTCTTAAAAGAATTATATCCCCTGTGGCATCACAAAGTTGTGATTGCAGCTAGATAGGACATTGTCTTGGCAAATATATAGAACGTGAAATAATACTTAAAATGGGGATGTGGAATGTACAAATGGGATTAGAGAGTGCATGCATATTGAGGTCTGTTTTGCTGTGATTTAGTAGCGCCACCCTCTCCTGCCTCTGGCAGAACTGTGGTCACAACCTCAACTGCAGCGTTTCAGAAACTGGATCCCTGTGTTTAAGAAAAGTTGGTGAGGGAGAATACTGAAGCTTTTCTGCTTTATTCATGCCTAAACATGCAGAAGCTCCGGGTAGCAAAACTGCAATCATACCAGACAAATTAGTGTAACAGCATGGGCCCATATAGCAGCTGTGAAGTGGGGGTTCCTCCTGAGGCAGAAGGAGACATAGAGGACTGTGGAGAACTGGCTCTGCAGGAGCAGTTGAGGAGCCAGTAGGCAGGAGGTGGGGAGCCCACTGTGCAGCCCGACACAATTTATTACCAGTCTGAGTTTTCTCTCACATCATACAACACTTTCCCGGTGTCCACTCTCAGCCTTAGAGATTTGCTGATGAGAGACTTCCTAAGCCAAGAGTGGGATCTTCATGCTTAATATCCCCTGGCAGCTTTTTATTCTATTAATTTAGCTGTCTTTTATTTAAGATGTGTAAACTTTTAGGATCCACCAAATCCTCTTGCCATGGGCTTTCCAGCTAAGGACACACTGTGAGACCAAATACTTTCTTTTGTCTGCGTAAATGTGTGCAGAGTCCTGTGAAATGTTGCAGAGGGAAGCGCATCTGTCTGGCCTCTAAGAGGAGAAGGGAGCAAATGTCCAGTTTCACTGGCAAGCCTTTCAGACTGCTGAGGAAATTTCTATTAAAAATACAGTTTGGAAAACAGCCCTCAACAGACCACTTTGCAATATATAATTGCTAAGTATTAGAAGAAAATGCACTAAAATATGCATTCCCCAAGTAAAGCTACTGAATGAGGCTAAATACTAGTTCAGATCTCTCATCTATTCAAGCATTCACCTTTCCTGGCCTATAAACACAGTGCTTCAGCACAGTGTGATGTGTCTCCTACCTCAAGAAACCTGTACTCTATTTTAGAGAGAGAATGCAGATCAAATTTCTCCTCTCATGTAGCAGTGACCTCACATTTTTTCAATCTCAAAGCTGAAATGATGCCTTTATACACACTGCTGCCTGTGGGTGATTAATGCTGATAGGCATTCATGGAAGAAGTCATTTTTAGAAGGACTTTGAAGACAGGGAGGTCATTTGTAGGCTATGGCACTATCCCAAGTCTGTAGAGAGACAGAAAAAAAAGTTTAGCAAAACATAAAAACAGCTTTGAGGGGATATATGCTGTAGAGGGCACATAGTGAAGGCAAGAGAGACAGGGACTGAAACAGGAGGATTACTTTCAAAAAAACCTGTACATGGAGAGTAGTGCAGGTGATCTGACAGCTGAAGAATTAAAAGATTGGCCTAAGCAAGATAAAAGCAAAGGGAAGTAGATCGTTACAGCCCTGTGCACACATGTATGCACACTTTATATTCAAAGCACTTACTGTTGCTCGGCATAGAGAGAACAAGTTAATTTTTAGTCATTTGTCTTTAGAGGAGCCAATGTTGGTATGTAACTCCATGTGTTGCAGGCTACTGACAGTGATTAGGCAATACTGAATGAGTCAATAAGTCACGGGCTGGGGATTTCATTTCTTTGCCATTTGTTGTTACTGGTAGAAGGCAGAAGCTTAATTTCATTTCAGGCTACAATGAAATAGAATAAACTCCGCAGCTTTCCAGCTGCTGGCTGCTGTACTATTTTTGAGATCTGCATAGTGCTCGTGGATGTTTTCTGGCTAGAAAACAAATGTAGTTTTCACTTGACAGTTATTCAGTTCCTCAAATTGTGCCTCTCTCCCATGCACTACTGGGGGTTTCTATCAGCTAAAGCCGCCTCGGCTGTTTAACCTTCACCTGAAAAGAAATGCTGAGGTTAAGCCTGTTGTATCAGCTCAGAAAAGAGCCATTAGACATCAAAATATGGTGAGTTGGAGAGTTTCTATTGATTCAATAGCAATAACCTATGCACTCCCAAACTTGGGAGGATTTTTTAATAAAATTATCAGGTGTATTTTTTTGATTTGATGAGGATACACTACTTACCATGAGAACTCATCCCCTGATTTCTTTTTTGTTGGAATTAATTAGAACATACATTTTCATATTTATGAAGAAAAGAGCTTTAAAAGTTCTTTTTAGAAATAAATAATTGTGTCAGGCATAAATTACTTACTTTTTGATTTGATGACTTCTTATGCCAATGGCTGAAAAATATGATTGAGGCAGTGTTAGATGGGTTGAAGAGAGGTTCTTTAATTTAGATTTCAGTAGTATAAGAAAGAACTTTATTTTAAATTACAATGAAATAAAATTTAATTGCACATTTCACATCTTGCAATGTGTTTATATTTGAAGTGTCTGCAAAGTTTCTTAAAGACCAAAGTAATCATGTAAGTGGGTATAATTTAATTTGCAGTCTATGGAGGTATAAATAATTGGTACACTACATAGTGATCATATTAAATGATCACTACATAAATTAAGGATTTGAAAATACCTTCCAAATATTTAGCACATTGGCAATAAGAGATTCGTAACAGACAAAAATTTAAAGTAAGCCTACATTTGATTGTTTTCAGACATGCTGTACAACGCTCAGTGCAATAGCAGAGCTTTTTAAGAGGTGTTAATCACAGTGTATTTGATTTCATTAGTCTGTTTCACTTGGTTTCATTCGTTCTGAACTAACATATTAAAAGCCTTAAAACCAAATAAAATCCTATTTATGCAACACATTTTTTTTCTGTGTTTTTGTAATTGGATGCCTATAAAAATCTGTCCCTGCTAAAAGACATAATTTGTTCACAAGTTGTTCCTGTTGGTCTCTTGTTGCGTTTTCCAAGTGGCGGTACATAAAAATGTGTTACATTAGCACAGTTATGTATTTACAAAACGTGAAGTATAGCATTCTGTGAACAGATGTTTGGCTACCACCAGACTGGTAGATCTGTTTAAGCAGCGCTTTTGCAAACATCAGAAGTTACTGTTCTGACACTCTGCTTCAGTCCATGAGGGGAGCATCTGAAATTACCTCATGTATTTACATGACCTTATTTCAGCTCTTCATGCCATAAATTAGGTCAGGAATCCCAACTGCAGTGGGTTAAGTTTCTACATCATAATATATCAACACAAAAGGTAATCTCCAGGGCTGGTTTTTTTTACCAGCAGGGAAGAAAAGACAGTAATTCTCAATTATGTGGCACCAGTGGAGAGGCAAAATGTACGTTTCTGGGAAAATGGTTAGCAATATATATTTTCACTGTAATAAAGACTGTGCTGGCATAGTTAGTGGTTTTGTGCCAATTTGTACAGTTATTTGAAATATCACTCTGACTTAAGAAGAATGGAAAAGCTCTTCTTGGTCTCTGGTGGAAGAGATGACATTTCCTAATGTGTTAAATCATGCATATCACACACTTGAAAGCAGTGGATTAAACAAATACTTATGAATGATGTCTTATCTCTTGCCTGTGAACTCATCATTCAAACTCTGCCTTATCTGTTTATGAATTACATAAACCATGAACCCCAGCAGCCTTACATAAATTATAATAAAACAGATAGGATAATAGCTACAAAGTGTGAGGGCTGAGCTCCTGCTGCAAAATTTGGGCCTAGATCAAGGTTCCCAGAACTCCTGGAAGGTTTTAAACTCCAGTATTTTGATTTGGCCTATCAGAGAGACATTTTCAGTCTCTAATGACACAGCATTGAACTGGCCTGAGAGCATCAAAGACAAAATGGACCTTCTTTCCCCAAAGGATTCATCTAGATTAGACTGTCTGTGACACAAATGAGAAATGTGGACCAAAACCATTTTGGGGCCATGACCTGTGCTACCTGTGCATGGAGCATCACCACTGACTTTACCTCTTTCTGCAACACTGCACACTGCATAGGAACTAAGCCGTTTTGTCCTTGATCCAATGTTAGATGCAATTAACTGCAGCATATGCAATGTGTAATTCCATTTTACAGCAACAACCCAGCTCACAGATACTACCTTGCAACTGACCCCGTGACAGGAGATTTGTATGTTTCCGACACAAACACGCGCAGGATTTATCGGCCCAAGTCGCTCACTGGTGCAAAAGACCTGACCAAAAATGCTGAGGTCATAGGAGGAACAGGGGAGCAGTGCCTGCCGTTCGATGAGGCAAGGTGTGGTGATGGAGGCAAAGCTGTGGAGGCAACTCTCATGAGCCCTAAAGGTAAAAAGAGTTCTCCCTCTGTAACTTTCAAAATAATACAAAAGTTCGGAGCTGGGGGCATGATCATGTTTAATTACTGAATTCAATAGTTGGCTCAAAAATTGGGGATTTGAGTGATTTTTTTCCAAGTAGAAAGTCTATCGAGGAAGAGAACTACAGGGGACTGATTTTTTTTGAAATCAATTAGGGTTGATTTTTTAGGAAGTATTTGGTTTGAGTGGTTATTGAGCATTTTTAAATGCTCATTTAGATTGTGTTTGGCAGGCAGCATTGAAGATCTAAAATGAGCATTGCCTTTGGTTCCACTTACTCCATGTTTAAGGTTAGCTTAAAAGCTAGTCCCTTCCCAACACACAAAAGCAAATGAACAGCAAATGCAATCAACAGTAGCAGATTTCATGCTGAATATTGGTTTGTTATGCAAAATACATTAACAAGCTGTATTACTACAGCTTACTGCCTGAGACCAGATTTTCTGCCTGCAATTTCCACTAGATACATGCTACCTATCCCCTTAGTTATGGATAATATATTCACTGCTAGTACAACAAAAAAACCCTAATTTTTATTTGCTTCACTGAAGGAATAGCAATAGACAAGAATGGGTTAATCTACTTTGTTGATGGGACCATGATCAGAAAAGTGGATCAGAATGGAATAATATCGACTTTGCTTGGCTCCAACGACCTCACCTCAGCACGACCTCTAACCTGTGATACCAGCATGCACATCAGCCAGGTACTTTTCAGTTGTCGTTAATTTGGAAAGCTGAGCTGGGGAAAGAAATTGAAATGCAGCTTTCTTGCCCCTTAAAATAAATCTGGGTGGGGTGCGTGATGGATATTTAACAGCAGGTTTGGGGGAGAAAGCAACTTGTTCCAAGGGCATGAATTCCACTGTATTCTCTTAGCTATAAATGCTGCTGTATTCAATTTTTCTGCCCATAAAGTTCAGTTTGGTTTGGAACAGCAAAACTATCGGCAGGAAACATTAAGCCTGGTAGTAAATACTGGGAGAATGGCATATCTGTTAGAACTATCTTGGCATGTTGATGTTTTCTGAATTGCTGACATCCTTAGCCTACTAGAGTGAATGAAAGGATTTACACAGAACCCCTGTATTTTTCTATTTGTCGTAAAAAGCTTGTGTAGGTAAGAAGGGACATGTCAGTAGTGCTGTGTTCAGAAAATGGAGTACAGCGTTTCATAATATGGAAGGTAGTACGTTATTTTTGCTACTAAAAGAATAAAAGATAATACTGTTGACAATTATTTAGACAGTGATATCTGTCTCTGTAGTTATTTATGCATTTGTGATACAGAAAAGTATTGCATTTATTGGGGGGCAAACTCAGCCTGTATTATAGTTTCAATGCAACTGGCTTTCTTTTCAATAAAATGGATGCCTGAATATTGTTTCCCTTGCCTCCCTGAAAAGCTTTAGTCTGCTGCATGTATTCATGCAAGTTCTTCAGTCGTGATTGCTTACAGCAGATGGAAAATATCCTTACAGCAGTGTCTAGAACGGAAGGTTAATTAATTCATTTAATCTGCACTGGTTAACTGTTTAACAAAACACTTCTATTTGTTTAGGTTCGCCTGGAATGGCCTACAGACTTAGCTATCAACCCAATGGATAACTCCATTTACGTTTTGGATAACAACGTGGTTCTGCAGATCACTGAAAACCGCCAGGTTCGCATTGCTGCAGGGAGGCCGATGCACTGCCAGGTTCCCGGGGTGGAGTACACGGTGGGCAAACACGCCGTGCAGACCACGCTGGAGTCAGCCACTGCCATTGCCGTGTCCTACAGCGGGGTACTTTACATCACAGAAACTGATGAAAAAAAGATCAATAGGATAAGACAGGTCACAACTGATGGAGAGATCTCTTTAGTTGCTGGAATACCCTCAGAGTGTGATTGCAAAAATGATGTTAACTGTGACTGTTACCAAAATGGAGATGGCTATGCTAAAGATGCCAAACTTAATGCCCCTTCCTCCTTAGCTGTGTCTCCAGATGGCACCCTGTATATTGCTGATCTGGGAAACATTAGGATACGGGCCGTGTCAAAGAACAAGCCCTTAATTAATTCAATGAACTTCTATGAAGTTGCTTCTCCAACTGACCAAGAGCTTTATATCTTTGATGTTAATGGTACTCACCAGTACACTGTGAGTTTAGTCACCGGAGACTACCTGTACAATTTTAGCTACAGTAATGACAATGACATTACTGCCGTAACAGACAGCAATGGGAATACTCTTCGGATCAGGCGAGATCCCAACCGGATGCCAGTAAGAGTGGTCTCTCCCGATAACCAAGTCATCTGGCTGACCATAGGCACCAATGGATGTTTGAAAAGCATGACTGCACAAGGGCAGGAGCTGGTCTTATTTACCTACCACGGCAACAGCGGACTTCTGGCAACTAAAAGTGATGAGACTGGGTGGACCACTTTTTTTGAGTAAGTACATAGAATAAAGTCAGATGCCTTATAGTTTCATTGAGTTCTACAGGACCATTTAAAATATTTCTCGATGAAGTAACTGTAATGTTGACCTTTGATAACAAAAAACACAGAAAGATACTTTTAATTTCCCATGCTGTCTTCCTCTGTCTGACTTCTTCTGAACATTGGGTCTGAATAATTTTGAATTCATTATTTTGAACTTCAGTTTTATATATTGAAATAATAGTGAGACAACATTTCAGTCATGTCAAGAAATTTGTAACTCAGACAACCATGGTTTTGTAGATTTGCATCAAAAACTAGATTTTCATCCCACTTGCTCATTAGATTGACATTGTTCTGCTGCAAATACTGACAAGAAATCTATCTTTGCTGCTCAATTTTTTTTTTTTTTTGTTTTTTTAAGTAAAAGCATTTCTGCGTGGTCTTTTACCCAAAAATAACATCTGGGTGGGTAGTAAAAGGTTGTGTTTCACTGAGTGGCAAGTATGCAGGAAGGATCTCCTGGACAGCACAGCAGGCTTTCACACAGGTGGACCCAGTTGGAGGAAGCTGAGAAAAGAAATGTGGGCTGTGAGGGGAAGTGTCATTCCTGTAGGAATAAACTGAAAGCACAGAAACCACCAGCACCATGTAGTGTACAGGTGCAAGCACGACAGCAAGAGGTATTACTGGAACAGTAGGACTTGTAATTTTACCAACCTCAGAAAAAATCTTTTCAGTGAATTGCTTTAGCCCATGTTACACTCATTAACTCATCAATGCCTGTTCATAACAGACAGATTAGCAAAGCATTTTACAGAATACTCAATTACATTGGCTAAGGAAGATCATGACAAGCAAACAACCAGAGAATTCACATAGGGGTTTTACAGGCAACTCCATCTCCAAGTGATCTGAACTGCCAACTGATATGCTAAGCAAAATGTAACAAAAATACAGCTTAAAACTGAAACCATTTTTTCAAAAAAGATCAATGTAGAATGAACACAGATTTTTTTTTTCAGTTGTCTCTGCCAGCTGGAAAAATCTGTATATTTTTAACTCACATGAAAGACATGATGAGGTTGGATAAAAAGGTGTCTATGAAGGAGTGGAAGATGTAGCATTAGTATGATGAGTTGAACTGTTAAGAGGGCCTCTAGCTGAACTATTCAGGATTACAAAGGGCATCATGAAAATCCAGTAAGTTCCTCTTCTTTTTTTTCCCCATCTTCCTTTCTCATATCTTTATGATGAAATGCAGTAGCAACTGCTGCCAAGGTCAGGGCCTTAAAAAAGCTTTTAATTTAACACACATGATAAAGAAAATAAAGTGCCAGTGTCAGACAGTGGCAGCAAAGCCAAACATCTGTGTTCTGAGATAACTTTGTATTTCTGTCAGTGTACATTTGGCTGAGGCAGTGTGCAGGAGGACTCTGAGCACCTGTATCTACTCTCCAGCCTTTACAGATGCCCATCAGAGACACAAGAGCAGCAGGTGCTGCTTCTCTGCATATTGTGTCCTGAAGTGGAGACAGGGCTAGAAATGCTGATCCCTAACAAAGACAGCAGGTGGGATGGTACTGCTGCCAGTTTTAAGGTATTCTTACAGTAATCTGTAAATTGGCAGGGCTTTGGTAGCGGGCACCTTCCCAAAGCATTAGCACACATCTGTAATATTTAATTGTGCTTTGGTGCATCTGCTGTGCATCTTTTTAGGTCCTGCCAAGAGGACACAGAAGCACAGCAAGGCTACACAGAGGAATGACAAAGTGTACGATTGGCAGGGCAAGTGTTCTCCTTCTCATGAGTTAGCCCTGTCCTGTATGCTGAGAGACCAAAGCACAGCTTCAGGAGGGCTGAGAATAGCCATCCATTTTCACAGAGAATAAATTCAGTGTTTAACTGTGACAGACACAGCCACTTGTTTCCAATAGGCAAGTTGGGCAAGACAGTCAGTTTGGGGGACAGTGAAGGCCCATACAGAAATGAAGGCATCTGCTGGGTACAGCAGGCACTTTAAATCATGCTGGCATTCATACTGGCTAATTGAGGACCTCGAGTTTTAATCAGGGCAGTAATTTCTCACCATGTTATCTGTAGTTTTTGTGTAGCCTACTGTGGTGTACCACAGTGGCTGGTGGCTCCTGAATGTATCTTAATGGTGTCTGTGTGATCCCAAAGAAGTGGATATTATATTCGCCATTCAGTGGGTGATAGGTCTGTATTTTTCATCATAGGGAGAATTTAGGGTACTGTGTGTCATGAAGTACATAGCTATTTCCTGAGTCTGTAAATAGCTGTCTTTCCCACCTGATCTGCTTTCATGCAGACTTTCTGGTCTGAGTTAGGTTATGTCCAGCTGGCTTACAGAGAACCCAAAGGGCAGGCTATTCCCCTCAGTAAGTATTAGTATTATTTCCAAGCTGCTGCTTATGCACTTCCTAAACAATTACCTCCGACCAATGTCTCGTTAGAATTCCCAAGCTGAAGTAGTTATGGAAAAAGCTAGGCAATTTCACTCTCCCCAAATTTGCAAGTGTATAAGGCTTTTGCAGAAGCAAAGATATTTATCTCCTCCCTGTAGCCATGGTGAAGCAGTAATCTGTTTAATTACAACAAGGAGGATTCGGATTAGATTTTTGGAGGAACTTCACGGTGAAGATTTTGGAGCCCTGGAGCAGACAACAATGATAGTGACCCCTTGCCCTTCATAGACTGTCTTTAAAAACAGATCAGACATCTTTCAGGGCCAATGCAGGAAGAACAGATCCTGCCCTGGGGTAGATGTTGGACTGCATGACCTCTCAAGGTCCCTTCCAGTAATGTTTTCTATGATGCTTTGTACAAGTTAATACCAAAAATAAAGAATTGTACTGATTATGTAAAGCTACAGGGAACAAGAAGGGGAGGGAGAAGGCACTGTGTTATTTTTCTTGCCAAAACAGCATTCTTAAAAACATCCATCAGTCATCATAGCTGCATGCTTCTTTTGAACATAATATCCCCATACACCAAATCTATGTCTGTATATTTCCCTTTTGAAGAAAAAAAATAGTTGTGAACAAACCTCCTCTGCATTTTTCATTCTAAGATCAAGTATTAATGTGACTTTTTGGTGCTGATGATTTGTAACATTAAATCTGACAATGCTGGGTTTCGAGAGGTTTCTGCTACTATTGCCAAAATAGCTGGAAACCATGAATTATCCTAGAAGAGATTGTGTGGGGGTGACATGATTAACAAGAGTGTATCTCTCTCAGCTTCTGCATACTCATGTTTGTAGGTAGTATGGGCTAAAACATTTTCAGGTGAAGTGTTTTCTGTTGAAAATATGAAGCCTTGTGAAAATGGAAAGGTTTCCCTCAAATATCAAGTGAGGAATAAGACATTATGAAAAGAAATCATTCTGACTTCCTTGTTTATTTTAGCAATAGCAAAATATTTCAGCTTCATTTCTGGATGTGTTTTCTTTTAATATCACGGTTTATTTATGTATTTTATTAACTCTATTACTCAAATTCTCAAAGTATTTTGAGAAAATGATAGAATTTACATTCTGTGGTAAATTCAGACTTTTTTCCCACTCACAGTTAGAAATGTTCCACTGTTTGAAGGTCCAATGGACTAGAAGTGCCTTTTGCAACTAGCTTTGAGGATAGCTGGGTTGCTTCACCTTTTGGTTGTCACAATCTGTTTAGATGGTTGAAGGTACATGGAGGAAAAACACTATGGGTTTAGTAATAAAAAGTTCAGCCTCTGGAGCAGCTCAAGAATAGCTTTTTTAACTATTCTCCTGTGCAAATCTGGTTGTATAAGTGGAGCATGGATCCAAAGAACTTACATAATTTCAGCTGAGTTCTCAGTGGTTTGAGAGCAGGTTTATGAAAATGATTCAATCTTTCTTTTTTCCTTTTTCAGAACTTTTCAGTGCAAAGGGGAAATACTTGCAAAAACATTGCATCCCAAAAATTGGCAATCACTTCTCTGGCACATACTAAAGCATTTGGTCTTCTTTCTTTTTGTGGCTTTTTTCCACAGTTTAAGTCACACTAATATCAGATCCAAAAGAAATTTGCTTTTTTATTTATTTTAGCCTGGACACTAATTAATCTATAGTTTATTTTATTTGGTCTTCTCTTTCCCTGAAGAAGGGAAGGACTGACACACAAGAAATATTTTCTTACATTCTTCTTGGTTTGTACAGTGAAATTGTAAGTACCAGCTTGAATTACTTAGGATATCATATAATCTGTTTTCTTTGTTTGTTTACTGACTTTGAGGATTTTTAATATCTTTATGGCAAAATTGATTTATAAATTTCTATTTTGTTAGGGGTTATAGTGTGCTGATCAAAACTGACACCTTGTATTTCAAGAAAGTGCACTTTTATAAAGCACTGTTACTCAAATTCATAGTAGCTGTTATCTGTTTTCAGAGATACAAAAACTTACTGAATAAAAATGATATTAACAGAGCATTTACAAAAATGATTGAAAATGCATGCATACTAAAAAACCAATGGAGCCATATGAAGCTAAAAATTGCCCAGATTAGGTTTTATAATGAAATTATAATATTAAACAAGGTATAGAAGTAATCAGCCTAATCAAATTCTCTTACAAAATTGCGAGATATCTGAGCTGGAAACTATTAACTGTAACTGCATATTATGTATGCATAATATGAACATTTAAACAGATAAATCTTGAAAGTTAAACTAATTAGCTGCATATTAGCATTTTGGAAGTGACACTTCCTGGCTAGCCTATATGACATTATTTCTGTGCAGCAGTTTCCATCCTGAGTTTGCATACAGAGAGCTAAGCCAAGTGCACAAAAAGATCATTTTCTCTGGACCTAAGTTTTTGAAGTATCAGAAACAAATGCCTAAAACGCCTTGCAGGTGCCCCTGTGCAATCGCCCAGCCCCCAGGCTGCAAGCCCGGGTCTCCATCAAAGCCCTGGCATTCCAGCAGCTGCCAGCCAGGCAGCCGTGCCAGCCTGGGGCGGCTTTGTGCTCCTTAGGTAGCTTGAGGAGCTGGCAGAGGCGGCTGGGAGAGGGACAGTCCCTGCGGGAGCAGCAGCCCTGGCTGCCCGGGCAGGGCCGGGGGGCAGGGCAGCTGAGGCAGGGCCGCGGGGCAGGGCCGCAGTCGCGTGTGCGTGGGAGCGCTCGGCGCTGTGCCCGTCCCTCACAGACACGGGGTCCTTCCCCGCAGCTGCCTTGGAACAAACCGTGGTCAGCCCGGGGCTGGGCGTCTGGGCTCTGTCCCCCGGCACTCACAGCCCAGGTGCTTCTGCAGGCTCCTCTGTAAAAAGACAGCTGCTCCTTCACCACACAAGCTCTCCTGGAAGGTTCGGGCTGCATGTGCTCTCCTTAGACATGAAGTAATCCCAGGAGCCACTGTTCCTTATCTCTTTTCAGTTTTCTCTCCTTTTTCTTCCTCTTCTTTCAGAAGCAGTATCAGCAGGCAGAGGTCTGATAGAGACTAAGATGGCTCCTCCTCTCTGGAAATCCACTGCCTTTCTTCCATGACTCTATTTTGCTCTCCAGACCTCCTATTATGTTTCCTTACTTTCTTACCTTGTATCTTGCTCCTTCCCACATCTCCCATTATTTCCCTAAGGTGTGTTTGATTTCTCTGCTTTTTCCTTTCCCAGCAGTGAATTTCTTTGCCATCCCCTCTTGTATCTCTTGACAGTCCATCCAATGTTTCCCCTGACACTTCATGCCCTGAGCTCATTTGTCTTCTCCTTCCCCTTCTCCCCTTCTCTCTCTTCCACTCAATCCTTGTCTTCAAGGCAATGCAATAGGAAGCAAAGAGAGTGACAATAGCAAGCACAGCTCTTACAAGTTTCCTTTGCTCCCACAGTTAACAATCTTTCCAGCAATTCTGGAAAGGTGGTGAAATCATGCAGAATATTAAATCCTTACAGTAATTTATGGACTCTAGAGAGCTGCAGGCAAAACTCTATTTTCACTTTGTGCTGCAGAGTTTGCATATTGCAGCAATGCATTCAGTGCTGTGGTTTCCTTAAAAGTCTGTGATACAGAGTCAGATATTGCCTCTGGCTTGGACTTGTTAAGTTTCCCCAAGTACCAGGCACATCATCTGTAACTGTCAACAGTTGGCAACAAAGAATAGATTATATTTTGCAATTTTTCTTTTGCTTTGACTTAATACATTGCTTGTGGAGTCTGACTCGGAAATACTGAAACTTGGCTATGGAAAAGTCTATGGAACTTGTGCTGAAAAGCAAGAATTTAATTTGATCATATGAAAATTATACCCTAATAGTAGTGTCAATTCACTTGCACTTTTACTGTATTTTAAGAGGTTCAAAATTCAGTTTTCATAATTAACATTTCTGTACCATTTCCTGTAACATTTGTCGGGGGTTATTTTCCTGTAACATTCGTGTTTCTATTTGTGTTCATTTTTCTATCCCATTTATGTTTCAGTAGTAGGAGTATCTAAAAATGCCTAGTCTTCCTTTTTCTTGTAGTTTTGGGGCTTTCATTCAAATTTGATTCTGTTTTCTCACAAATACCAGAACTTTGTACAAAATTGTAATCTGAATTTTTTTATCACTACTAAACAACATTATCTGAATGTCCTTGCTATCATAGTGCTTTTTAGGCATTTTTATCCTTTTACTATCAACAGCCTTTGGCACCTTCTGCTTTTATTGCTACTGCTTCTTGCTTCATCAGTGTAAAATGTAGTGGCTATAAAATAATTACCATATTCATTCAAGCACTTTTGTTTAGCCAGTTATCATGTTCTTAAATTGACTTTTGTGGAATCACGAGCCCTTGATTGCAAACTGTGATTTACAAGTGCAGTGTCTTTAACCTTCCCATACTATATATACCCTAGCAACAAAATGCATATTCTCTTCATTCTTAATTGTTTCTGAACTGTCTTTTTGGGAATATTTTTGAGATATCCAGTCCTTCCATAAGTGCCTCTGTATCCCCATTGCCTGGCACAATGCAGCATGCAATACATGTATTTCTCTCTTAAAGCATATTTGCTTCTCCTCCTCTCTCACATGACACAAATTGAAGATGTAGTAGCCATAACCCTCTCTCACATCTTTGTGTAGACCCGTGGAGACACGGCTGGGCAAACGGCAATTAAAACTCTTTCTCTCTATTCAAACAAGCTAAGTACACCCCCTACCCAAAGAGAACTTGTAGGGGAAAATATCAAGCTGACATATTTAATTTGGGGTTTTTTTAACTTTCCACTGAATATATCAACACTACAGAAGTATGTAACCATAGTGCATGTAATATGCAGTTTCTGAGAGGAACTTTGTGATGGCTGTGCTTGGTGACAGGACTTACCTTGTTTCTTCTTAAGATAAACCATTCAATACATTTTTTAAATTTCTATCTTCAACTTTAAAGAATAGGTGTTATGTCTCACAGTTTTCTAAACTGGAACTGTAACTCAGCTTTACAGTAGATATCATAATACAACATGTTATATTATTTAGTCTTGTAAGACTTGTGCTAACATTGGAGCACAAACTTGCTGTTTCAAACTCATCCTGCTTAATAAATGCAAAATGTAAAATTAGATACCAATGTGAAATTTTTTAAAGAACTGCAATGCATCCCGTAATTGCCCTGATAGCAGTAGTATGTCTCATCTAGTAGACATTTCCCCATTTCTTCATTCTTGAATGTTACTGTTTCTTCTCTTAGAACTAGGCTAAATAATAAAAGCAGACCTGAGAAGCCATTGAATAGATAGCTCACCCTCCTTCACACTCACTTCACAGGGAAGCTGGTGTGTGGTGAGGGTGGAAGGACAATTCAGGACTGCAGGTGAAAAGGCAATTCTCTGTTTTCAGTCCTGCTGTATTCAAACATACTTTCAAGCCCCATCAAGAGATTTGGTCTTCCTTGATGTCCCCAATGAGGCCAGACTGATCAGCTCTCTAGGAAGCCTACAAGGCACATGGAGTTTGAAGTCTTACCTTTGGAGTCCTCTCCAAAGAAGGGAAAGTCTCTAACTTCTGAAGCCTGCATTGGCTGGGTGTGACTCGTGCTCTGAAGGAATAAGGTGGTTATTCTAAATAACCCACAGAACCTGAATCTAGCAACTATTGTTTACTGTCTTGGTATTCTACTGTCCTAAAAGAAAAAAAAATACACCCATATAATTTTGTTTTCCTGTTACTAAATTTGCTTTTCAAACATAATGTAATTTAATAAGTTGATTTGTCTACTTTTTGTGGCCCTGTAAAAACAGCTTCATGGAGTTTTTAACCTTTCAAAATAAAAATTAAACTAAATTAAATCCCCACCCTACCACTAAATAAATATTAAGGGGGAAAAAGCAACATTACAGCTTATTCTGTGAGCAAAATATGTGGCCGAACAGACCAGCCTTACATCCTTTTTTCACTAAAGGCCTCTAAACTCAGCTCTGACAGTGTAAGCAGACCTTACAGCAAGGAACAATCTGTCACACAAAGTATATATACGCCAACATGTCTTTTATTTGAAAGGCCATACTCTGGTATTTACATCGACAAGGCACACAGTTTATTTGTGCAGTAGTAGATGAGCTAAGCAGGTGGGGGAGCTGACACAGACAAGGCAGCAACCCCGAGGAGCCCGGAGGTTAAGGACGCTGTGCGCGGGAAGCTGCCCACCGGCACACCCGGGCAGATCCAGAATCCATCCTGTGTGCACCCCACAGGGCTCAGGGGCAGTGAATTCCCATTACAGGGAAGTTGAAAAGTGAGGGATGAGTGTTGAGGTCCTGTAGATAACAGCCTGGCTACTGTAATTTATTCTCATCTTCATAAGAACGAGCCCCCTTGAATTGCTCCTGAATTGGCTGCACTCAGTTCAAAAGAGTGTAAGCTGCTGAGGCATACCCCTAGCCCTGGGAAGCTGCTCCATCCCCAAAAATGCCTCTCATGTAAGCCATGCTGCCTACATCCCAGTGCTCCCAGTGCACCCCTTCCCCAGGCACAGACACTGGAGTTGTTCTTCCTGCTCTTCAGAAAGCACCATTGTCATTAACACTGTTCGTTTGTGCAAGTTCGTGTGCATGTAGGGAGCATGTCAGATATGTGAGGTGTGAGAGACTCCTTGGTTTTGTGGCTCCTTATGAGAATATACATGGCAGGTGTTTGCTGCAGCCATCAGCACAGCATGGAGGACTGCAGTACCTAATACAGCAGTGAATGAGAAGTTTGGCAAAAAGTAAAGCATCCCCAGCATGCTAAATTCATGTATTGTTTCTTTCTCTGCAAAGCACTGCTCCCCCAAAATACCTGGCTCCAAATACCTGTGAGTCATTTTGGAGTGGCCTGTGAAGGTGGTCAATCTTATGCAGCACAAGCACTGAACTCAAGCTTGTTTGTCTGGTTGTGCAATGAAGTGGAAAATGAGCATCAAAACCTTCTCCATATGGAAGTGAATGAGCTATCATGGGAAAAGGTGTTGATTCATTTCTTTGAGCTCCCTTTCCAACAGACACATTTCCTGCAGTGATTCTCGTTTAGAGTGTGCCTGTTGTTTTGCAGATGAGTTATGGCTGTCAAGAAAGGCCTATTTAAGTGAATTGTGCACGTCTGGTGTGCTGAACGCCAGTTTACAAAAAGAATGAAAACTCTCCTTTTAACATGACAAAATATACACACCAAAAAAAAAAAAAGCCTCAAGAGCTGCAGTTGTAACAGGATAAGGTGAAAAGAGAAATTGTCAATCACTTTCCAGCTGAGGAAATCTCTTCATTAAACCTGGACTGAAAAATTCATCCTGACCATGTTGCTAAGATAAAAGACCATTGCCTGAATTATTTTACCAGCTGTGCAAACAGTTGTATAAGACTTCTCCAGCTGAAAACACGGTAAAGACCCTTTCCCCATGGAAAAGCCATCAGATAAAGGAACAGGAAAAGCTTGAGTTGTCTGACAGTTGGTTGGACAGGACAGAGAAATGTGGCTGATACTAATACTTTTAATGACCTTCTAACTTCTGTGGTTTTGTGAGTTTGCATTTTCTGCCCAAATTCCATTAAAAAACAAGTAGGCATATAAATTTCTGTCCAGAATTGGCATTCTGGCTGTAGTTTAATTTAGCTCTTTCCTAGAATCACTCCTGGACCTATTTTCTGTAATTCCTGTTTATCCACTTTTTTCTCAGAGCTAGGCACAACTGAAGGGAAAAGGAAAATAAAAAGGGAAAGGTGAAAGGAAAAAGGAGAGGGAGAGGAGAAAGGAATAAAGCAGAAATGAAAGGGAAAAGAAAGGAAGGGGTTTTTTTCATATATTTAGAATTCTGTAAGACTGAAAAGAATATTGATTTTTTTTTCATAAAATCACAGAATATGAGTCGGAAGGGACTCACAAGGATCATCAGTATCCAGCTCCTGGCCCTGGCCCTGGCCCTGCAACAGAACAGCCCCAAGAGTTAGATCATGTGCCAGACAGTGTTCCAGTGCCTGACCACCCTCTGGATGAAAAACCTTCTCCAACATAAACTATATCCAACATAAACTNTATCCAGCTCCTGGCCCTGGCCCTGGCCCTGCAACAGAACAGCCCCAAGAGTTAGATCATGTGCCAGACAGTGTTCCAGTGCCTGACCACCCTCTGGATGAAAAACCTTCTCCAACATAAACTATATCCAACATAAACCTCCCCTGACACAGCTTCAGGCCATTCCCTTGGGTCCTGTCACTGGGCACCACAGAGAAGAGATCAGTGCCCTACCCTGCACTTTCCCTCACGAGGATGTTGAAGATCACAATGAGGTTTTCCCTCAGTCTCCTCTTTTCCAGGCTGAACGAACCAAGTGACCTCAGCTGCTCCTCATACAGCTTCCCCTTAAGGCCCTTCACCCTCTTCATGTCCCTCCCTTGGATGCTCTGTAATAGCTTTATATCCTTCTTACATTGTGGTGCCCAAAACTGCCCCCAGCACTCGAGATGAGAGCCCCAGTGCAGAGCAGAGCGGGACAATCCCCTCCCTTGCCCGGCTGGTGATGCTCTGCCTGATACCCCCCAGGATACAGTTGACCCTTCTGGCTGCATTTGTTCTCAAGCTTAACAATATTCCAGATAAGAAAAAAAAAAAAAGCCATCATTTCTTACACAATAATAAAACAAAATTGTAAAAAACCACTTGTCATAGTTTACAAGCTACTAATATATATCAAATTGTCATTTGCTTTCTTCTTGTTAAGCAAAACAAAATATTAGGAAGACATACTGCCATATTCTTCATTGATGGGTGGTTTTTTTAAAAAAAGTTTGTTATATCGCCAAAGGATGTCATAGTTAAATATATCAGGTTTCCCAATATAATTGTACTGTGAATTCACAAGCAAGATGCTAAACCTTTTAAGATACAAATATACTGTGTGGAAATAAAGGAATAAGTGCAGGTTATAAATGAGTAGTTATGGATCCACTGAAGTGTCTATTTCAATCAGACTAAATAAGAAATGGAAAAAAAAGGAGAAATAATTTCTGTCCATGTATCGGTAGATTATTTTCACCTTTTTCATTCTTAGCAGGCTCATTCAGTCCCTCTTCAGACATATAAAAAGCAAAAATGCATATCAAAATGAAAGTAACATAGAAATGGAGTAAAGGAAAAAAACAGCAAATTTCATTACATCCAAGTTGAAAGTTTTCTTTCTTTCAACAATCCACATAATGGTTAAAGGTGGCCAGAACTAGAGCTTCCATTAAGTTGCCATGCCCAATTTTAAACCAGTGGGGGACAGGAGAGCTCCCTAGAGGTGATGAAATGATAATAAAAGTGATGGTATATAAACTGTGAGCTTCTTTCCTTTTGATCAGCAAGATAACTGATCCCGTGTTAACCAGTTTTGATACTGCTTGAGCATGCAGTGAAAGTGCTAGTGGAATGGCTTTTTTTTACCATAGTTTTCCAACTTTGAATTCACTGTTTGGGAGGGACTAAACCTGCAGTGTGCTATGGAGGCTGAACACAAGTGAAAGAATGTATTTGGAAACCAAAATACTTTCATGTTAAAGACAACACTCCTCTATGTAAATGTAGCTTAAATGGCCTCGACAAGCCAAGGGAGACACTTCATTGCCAGGTTAGGACAGATTTTTCAGCATGTTGTCAACATGGTAATGCACCTAAAACAACAACACACTGCACTCCTGAATGTCAACCTTGAACCTTCTGTTCTCACCTGCCAAGAAGCAGCACTCTGGTATAAAATGCTTCCCATTAATAGTTTGAAACAAGTAGGGTAATGTTCCATAAAATTTTTAGCCACTCTCGGTAATGTGAGATGCATAGAGGAAATATCTGATGTGAGTTGAGTGAAAGTGTAACAGTACTTTTCTTTCTACTGTCAAAATTATACATGTCTATATTATGAAATGCATTCATGCTTCATTTCTCTATTACAGTATCCCAACTAATAATATAATCTGCAACCAGTCTTCAATACTTAATATGCGTTTGGACTGTATGTCTTGTTATCTGAAATGTGCTGGAACTGGTGTGCCTTGCTCTTCAACCTGACATGTTTACAACAGAAAAAAAAAAAAAATCACAGAATTAATTTTGTTAAGGGATTGTGCTGCAGGGGTCTGTGTAAAAACAGTATCAGTCATAACTTAGCAATTGGCTTTAGGTGCAGCCTTTACTGTGCACTTTATTTCTACAGCTCCCTATTCTACATTGAAATAACTTCTGATATAAAACATTAATAATGGTCTGCAAGTTGAGGTTGAGCTACATGTGCTACAGACTAAGATAAAATGCAATAGAGAAACAAGTCAAAAATAAAGAAAGTAGGACATTTCCATCTGTGGCAAGGCTTACCAGGAAGTTATTACTGCAAAGTGAAGTGTCCTACATAGCCTAGAACAGAAAATGGTCTGGGAAGGCATGTAATTAAAACTGAAGGAGATGAACAATGGAAGAGAGACTTCCAGCAGGTGAGGAGCAAAAGGTCGAGAATCTGGGAAGCTGATAATCATTATCTCTGAGAAATTCTCACTGCAGAAGTGGAAAACTATCTGGCAGTGACAGCTCATCCTAAAGAAGAAAAAGGATTTGATCTAAGGGGAACTTCAACTAGCGGTGGTGGCAGCTGCCCCCACTACTGCCTTCTTAGTTAGTTATTGACCAAATATGAAAATTGTTACATTAATGCAAACAGAAATGAGCTGAGGGGATTAATGCACATGAGGTCACGTCCAGGGAGCAAGTTTCTGGTTTAGATTTTTGGAAAGTTTATGTGAAACTCACTCTTGAGGAACTGAAGAGGTTGGTTGAACGGCTTTGCTGTGGAGCCTGGAAAAGGAGAAAGATCAGAGGGCTCCATGGTAACACGTGTGCCTGAGCTTGTGTTTGGATGAAAAGATCAAAGAGCCTGTGAAATGCCAAATATAGGCACTTGCCCTCTAGACTTCAGATCTCATTCCTTTTAGGGCAATTTCAATATTAGAACACTAGGCAGATAAAAAGAAATCTCTCGGTCTAAAACTGACAATCTTGGATGAATAAATTCACCTTGGCAGCAGAATGCAAGGATATTTGAATGTAATAAGAAAAATGGCTACAGAATGCCCAAAGGTATGAGTGATGTTGCTATGCTGTGCATTGATAAGGCTTTGATTGTGGGCAAGAAGATAGCAAGTATAAAGTAAGTTTAGTATTCGATGTACAGTGAACAAAATGAAGGACACACACTGCAATCTGTCATAAAATGGAATATGTAGTGAATTGTAGAAAGGCCTATTTCCCCTTTTTCTTTTTGTTCATCGCTATAAAGGTATGAGAAATCCTATTCTTACCTTTCACATCTCAGCCACATTTTTTCTTGCACTAGGATGCCTGAACCAAGCAATCATGGCTTTTAAGATTCTTTCAGCTTTAAAGTCATGTTTTTAAGAACATGAATGTGTAGCATGATTTCTTGCTGGTCTTTGAACTCTCCCCCACTGTAATAATATTAACTGCTTATCTCAGGCTCATGACGTGCTTTCCCATATTTGTGAAAGACGAGACCAGTTCAAGAATTATAGGCACAGTCAAAAAGTAATAATGTGGAAGCAAGAATGCATAAAAGAAGGATAGTGCAGTTCAGTGCTGCGTACTGCACTGAAGCCACACGCTACACTGAATACTACTGATGGGTAGCATTTTCCAGCTCAGGTGGTATACTGAGAAATATGGTAATTAGTATCTCACAGATACTGTGATTTAAAGGGTAAAAAGTTCTTACAGGAAAATCTTATGTTCTGTGGCTTTAGTAAGCATTGTTTAAAATAAAGACCAGCGTTTGGCTACTGCAATCAAAGGATGGAAGTAATGCCCAACAAAGTAATTTGATACCATTTTCAAATATAAAGCAGAAAATAGAAAAGGACACTAATTGGACAATATATGCTCCCCAGGGAGCTGCAAAGGGAAGTTGTGCATGAAAATAAAATAAGTTCTTGGAACTGAGGAATGAGACTGAAGGTCATGAATAGGCTAGCAGTCACATTCATGCACAAGGAACTTCAGTATGTTTGTTTTGGTCTCCTGCATAAATGGAATATCTCAGCTTGCCAAGTACAGTATGTGAAAAAGAACCACAATTAGGGACAGAAACACACTGGAAGAAACCCCATTATCTTGAAATGTGCTTAACTTCAAAAAATAAGTTTCCCCACTTGACTTCCCTGGCTTGCAGTATGGTTTCTCATTTTTAAACATTCTTTTCTCTTGCCTGTTGCTAAGTGAAAGTCTTACATAAACAAGGGAAATCAACTGTGCTAAAAGGATGGAAATGACTGTATGCAAAAAGCTGTCAAATCTACAGAGTAAGCAAACTGGAAGAAAACATTTCTTAACTTAATCCTTTCAGTTACAGCAATGCTGTACAGTACTCATGCTGTTCAGAGAAAGTTAGTGTGTTGTGGGTTACAGCTGTTAGGATTAATTCACTCAATTTAAGAAAAAGAGTTTCTGTAGCCTCAGTGATATGCTTGGGGCTTTTTGGAGGCTTTTTTTGGTTTTGCTTTTCTTTTCCAGTAGGAGCAATCTTGATGATAATTATCAGCATGTAATGTCTAGCACACTGTGAGGACCTGCAGGGTCATGTTCTAGTTACTTTAAAAGACTAAGGCAGGCATTCTTCAGCTTCTCACTACATGGTCACAGGAGAGGGATGGAAAACTCCCGAAAGCAAACAGGTCATATGTGGGCATGGAATCGTTCTTTGGATGCTTGTTTCTCTCCGTTGCAGCTACAGACAGGCTATACTTCAAAACAAGGAGCTTCAGCTGAACACCTAGGCTGACAAATCAAGACTGTAGTACTGGGAGAGCTAGTCTTAAAGACAAGTTTTATGACCACAAGCTCACACAGTGCTTTAGCTCTCTCTATACTGTGACCTAAGTGCATGTTTGGATGTGAGCATGGTCTCTGGTCACGTACCAACAGGCTATACCTAACAGCATAAGAAAAGACATGGTTTAGATGTCATAGATCTACTTCAATTACAGAAATTCTATCTACCCATTCATATTAAATGGATATATAGCTTTTGGTTTAAATAAATGTCAGTAGACACCAAAAAAAAATCTCATGGTTTGTGTCACAATTCTCAAACTATGATCCGCAAGCAGTTAACAAGTTAGAGATGCTAGCTGGTCTGGTTTCCAGCTACAAGCAGCTTAAGTAGATTAAATATTACCCCAGATTCTGTCTCATAGTAATACAAGGGCCATTAAGCACTCAGGAGGACAGGTGTTCTGCATCATCATTGAATAGGAAAGGCCCAAAAGACACTCTTATTAAGATACCCTTTCTTCAAAAATTTTGAGGATTCCAACAATAACAGCAAAATCTAGTCCAGTAATAGGGAGTGAGTACAGAGGGCTACAGAATTTAGCACCAAAAAATATGCTTCCTTTGAAATGGTGAATTAGATGTGCAGCAGGATCTGGTCACGCTTCAAAGAATAATATGCAGAGCTGAATATCCATCTGTTTGCTCTTGCTATCACCATTGAGGCTGCTGTATGTTAAGCAGTCTTTTGAGTACTTCAAAGCATGTTTGAAGTCTTTGCTATGCCTATCCCATGCACACAAAAAAAAGCAAAAGTGCCTTAACAATATGAGTAGCTGGTATTTTTGTTCATTTTACTTGTAAGTGAAAACAATTTGTTTCTGCTATGTATCATTTCTGGACTTTTTTTTCTTTTATTTTTAGCTACGATAGCGAGGGCCGTCTAACAAATGTTACATTCCCAACTGGAGTCGTCACTAACCTTCATGGGGAAATGGAAAGGGCCATTACAGTGGACATTGAGTCATCCAGCCGAGAGGAAGATGTCAGCATCACTTCCAACTTATCATCAATCGATTCTTTCTATACCATGGTTCAAGGTACTGTAAACAAAAGACTTCTCAGCAGATACCGGCCTGAAAATTGTTTTCTTGTGGTACAAGCAGCTCCAAATAGAAGTGAAACTTTAGGGACATAGTGTTTGGAGGAAGGGGTGATACATACACATTTTTACACCTATATAGAAACAACTGTTCAGGGAAAGCAGTACTTGCAACAAAAGTAGAATTAAGTGAGTTTTCTAACCAAATAGCAGTTGTAAGCAGCTGTGGGAAGTAAAATACTTACTTTGTATTAAAAAGGAATCTTGAAAAGAAGAGATGGATTGAAAGGGAAATAGGTACAGAAATTATATGAAGTGATATTTTAGCTTAAAAATAGCATGTAATACCCCAGCAACCACATCCTTGCAAAAGTGAGTAATCATAATGTGCTTAGGATTAGGCCAAAAATGCCTAATGAAGCAGCAGAGAATGTGTTTTGTGCCAGTCCAAAGAATATACTCTGAGGATGAGAGTTAAGTAACTTTGATGATAGGTCCTAAAGGCATTTTTGCTCCTATGGGATACACTTATTCTTAACAATGTCACCCTGGCTCTTCATTACCACTGAGCCAGTTATGTGAAGTCAAGATGCACATATGGCATAAACATGTGTCTGGTACAAAGGCGGAGTCTTAACCCATGTAGGTAACCTGTAATTCTCTTTTTGGCCTTCTCAGATCAGTTAAGAAATAGCTACCAGATTGGTTATGATGGCTCGCTGAGAATCTTGTACGCCAGCGGCCTGGACTCACACTACCAGACAGAACCACATGTCTTGGCTGGCACTGCCAACCCAACCATGGCAAAGAGAAACATGACCCTCCCTGGGGAGAACGGGCAGAACCTGGTGGAGTGGCGATTCCGGAAAGAGCAAGCCCAAGGAAAAGTCAATGTCTTTGGCCGAAAGCTCAGGGTAAGCACACAAGCATGCATGGTATCTACTGCATTCTCATTAAGGAATGAAGAAATGTAAATACATTCCTGTAGGTATTGCCATCCAACAACCACAGAATATTTACTGTAGACAAGCTGACTGTAGATCTGGAAGTACTTCTTTTTATTACTTCATTTATTGGCTGTTTTATTTATTAATTGCTCTTTTCTGTGTGTCATGGTTTAACCCCAGGCAGCACCCAAGCCCCACACAGCTGCTCACTCACTCCCCCATCAGCAGGATTGGGAGAATTGGAAAAGTATAATCCAGAGAACTCATAGGTTGACATAAAGACAGTTTAATAGGGAAAGCAAAAGCCACTCTCACAAAAAAAGCGGAACAAGGAATGAATTCACTGCTTCCCATGGGCAGGCAGGTGTTCAGCCATCTCTAGGAGAGCAGAGCCCCATCACAGTGACCTGGGAAGACAAATGCCATCACTCCAAACATCCCCCATTTAACATATTGAGCATGATATCATGTGGTCTGGAACATCCCTTTGGTGAGCTGGGATCACCTGTCCTGGCTGTGTCTCCTCCCAGTCTCCCATACACTCCCAGTCTCCTCTCCATTGTGGCAGTACAAAAAGCAGAAAAGGCCTTGGCTCTGTGTAAGCCCTGCTCAGCAGTAACAAAAACATCTCTATCAACCCTGTGTTCAGCACAAATCCAAAACATAGCCCTATACTAGCCTCTGTGAAGAAAATTAACTTTACCACAGCTGAAATCAGCACACTGTGGAATTTAAACTGTTGGTTTTAGCCTGGAATGGTTAAAAAGAATAATTTTTTGCTTTCCTTCACTGTTTTTCTTTCTAGTACTGAATTCATGCAACTGATTCAGAATCCTGTTTTAAATTATTCTACCATAAATTAGCACAATCCCTGGATTTTTTTTTTTAATGGAAATTGTTCTAAGACTTACTCTTATGGTAAAAAGGGTTTAAGTGTGTGTGCATGTTTATGGCGTATTGCTCTAACATATGTCTTTACCATTTTGTTGGCATTTCTTCTTCCTACATAGTGAGTGAAATACAAGTAGGAAGCAAACTATGATTTATGACAGCCATTCGGTAAAGACAACACAGATTAAGCATTTAAAATTGTGTTGCCAGGAGACCGTTTCATGACCACATCAAAGGTCTGACTTACTATTAGAACTGAACTCAGTTCTTTAAAAAAAGGCCTAGGCAGTGTATCGAAGATAAGTAATTTCAGGGCACTTGACTTCTTGCCATTTGAAATCTTATAATATTTTGTATCTTCCATTGGGAGAAGGAAGGAGGGGATGCTGTTATGCAGGTTATATTCCTCTCTATCGTTTTCTCTACAAGAGGAATGTGGTTTTTTCCAAGAAGGAAGAATGATTATGCACAGTAGCTGCTGTTTAAGAACAATATACTGGTACCTACCTTTGGCAGCTATCTTACATGGGTAAGGAAGAGGAAAAGGAAGCCATGATTCTGAAGCTCATCCTTGTGGTTCTGGTTTATAGGCATGTCATTGCATACCACAGTGGTATAATACACCTGCCAGTTCATTTGTGAAAGAAGCCCAAGAGAGGTTTGGCAGTGAAACAAATCACCACGAGTGCAGTTCTCAGAAGTGAGGTTAGCTTTGGCATTCAAGTGCAGAGGAGGTAAAAGTTAAAAAGAGGAGGTAAAGTGATCAGGGGCAACTTTAACTTAGAAGAACTGACAAAAAAAAAAAAAAGAGCAAACAAAAGATGGCAGGGAAAATAAAAGATTACTGATTAGGATAAAATAATACTAATTAAAAGTGTATATAGAAATGGGAGAAGTAGGGCAGGTGGAGAATGAGCTAATAAGAGAAAAATGCCTCAAAAAAAAAAAGGAAAGAAACTTGTCAGCAATGACAATGAATAAAAAAGAACTGTTTTGTGAAATTGATTTACATGGAAAGGTATTACAAAATGTCAGTCGGGGGTGGATGGGAGGATGTAGGAAAGTAGAAAAACTAAACAAGAGAAAGAAGAACAAGAGTAACTTAGGGAGCTCATCATTTCCATGTACAGATATGTCATCAGTGTTTTGCTGCAAAGAAGACAAACGTAGACAAAAAACAGTGACAAAATGTATTGCCAGTAAATGTACTCATCTCTGTGACACTTTCACTGTGTTATATATATGCATATCTAATGTTACAAAGTACGCTGTCAGGTACTCTCTTGGTTTTCTATCTTGTGTTAGTTCTACCCAGTACTAGTAATCTTTCTAAAGAAATTAATTAGGAATTATGTTGCCCTTCCTTAATTTAACAATCTTCTGTCAATCTTGCTTTTGTTCTGACTTGGTTTATAATTGTTCAATAAGATAGTTCTGTCTCTGGAGCTGTATGTTTGATCTACAGGCTAGTCATAGGCAAAGGTCCTGCCAGTCCTCTGCAAGGGAAGAGCCCTTTTAGGGCCTTTGTACCGAGGGTCTCACTCACAAAGGTCTCAAATAAAGGAGCTGGTATGAACTCTGTCTCAAGGGATGCACCCAGACTAGACAAGGTAACACAGACAAGGGAGCTCACAAGAGGAGTTTGCTCTGCCTCCTCTCGAGACCTGACGTATTCCCAGCTATGCAGAGGTCCCCAGTTTTCACATTAGCTCTTGAATCTCTCTGCAAGACACAGCAATATATTCCTACTCTTAGCAGAGGAATCACAGACAGATTTCATGCTTCTCATTGGAAAGAAAAACAGGAATTAAAGCGGAGGAGGATAGATGGAGACGTGAATTACTGAAACATATCAGGACAGTAGGTAGGGACTGTCAGAAGATTCAGTTTTGTGTCATTAAGTGGTTCTTCACTGGAAATTTCCTCAAGCACAATTTTTATCATCATGAAACCCAGAGGTTTTAAATATATTTGGAGTGTGCTTATCTTGGACACGACAAAAACATTCAACTTTCCCTGTAAAGGCATTTTGGTAGCAGAGATGTTATTAAGAAGCACTTCAGTAGAAGGCACAGCTTTAGCTGAGATGGGTTATTCCAGCCCTACCCTGCCCAATGAAAGAAGCTGTATCACCAAAACTCATTGTTACTCTAATTGCCATCTGTATTGTGAGATTAGGCAAACACAGCCAAAATTTCACCAAAAGCCCACGTCTGAATGCAAGAGCTCTGTTAGCAAAGTCTGAAAGCATGAAACTGGCTGGAACAAGAAGTATTTCCTTTCCTTCCCCTCCTGTCCGGCCCTTACACAGACCAGACAGATGGGAAGTGAGAAGGCAAGGGATGTGATTATCCCGGTTAGCAGCTAGGGCAGTGAGACAGCAGATTAAGTACTTTGTTGCAATTTATACCGGAAGGATGTGCTTAGCCAAGAAATTAACCACAATTGCTTGGACGTCTGCCTTAGCCATAAAACCACCCTTCTTTCTTTGCCAGTTCAGAAATCAGAAGTGTCCACTTTAACTTCAATGTCTAATCCCAAGAGGTGGACAAGAAAATTTATAAAAATCATAATTAAATGTAAAATAAGGAAGGGGAGATGGAGAGAAAGGGAAGAGAAAAAATCAGAGAAGCAAAACAGGCAGGGACATGCAGAGATGAGTGCAGGCATATGTGGGAGACACTGGGGAAAAAAACCCAGAGATAAAGAAAATTTAAGAATTATTTTAGATAAATGAGTTAATATTAGATGTTGGAAAATTTAAACAAAAACTACCTGAAAACAAGTTTAAAAAAAATTACAAAAAAGGAGTTGAATGGAAATACTTCACAGCTAAGTTTAACCTACTTCTAGAATCAGTCTTGTAGCATTAATTTTTCAGATTATATTTAAATTACATTTGATGGTTCATTAAATAGGTAAAACAGCTATTCTGCATCTGCTAGACTTTGTGTTCTTTACTTAGGAGATTTACATGAAAATGTGATTTTTTTCTTAAATTGATTATGCAGATTCCTCTCATGCCTGTGATTTCATATGAAAAAAGAGAAAGGTATTATACATAAATAGAGAGACTGAGCAAAACTGAGCATTTGGAGGAATTGTTTTTCCTATTTGCCTATGACCTATTACCAGCACTTTAGTACTTTTTATACCAATAATAAAGGATCTAATTTATATTGATCTTTTAGAAGCTTATCAGCCTCAGGGTATAAGTACCAACATCCATGATATATGGAGTTTTGAACATTCAGCCTGAAAAATGGAAAAATATTCCAGTAATTTCTTTGGTGTATCCCTATCTATTCTCTTGTTCTTTTCTGAATGTTAATTAGCCATCTTTGTTCACCCTTTGTAACGTATGTATGAAGTACTTGAAAAGGAATTTGTTAAAAATTCTTAATTCACATAGCTCTCTGTCCATTTCTACCCTAATTCCCACATGTTTGCAAAATACAGTGTTGAAAAAATCTCAGTTATCACTTTTTCATCCCACCTGGAACAACTCTTAAAAGACACAGCAGATACAGAAATGGTTTACACACGAGCAAAGAAATCCTTGAAGCCTGTTGGAGAACACTAAAACACAACTCAGTGCTGAGGGGAATGGAGAAGTGCAAAGATACTGATAGAGGAAAACAAAACCAGGCATTTTTTTTAATATAAATTCAAAAATGAGAGCTAATTCAATGAAACTAAAAGTTGGCATATTTGGAATACTAAAGGGAGGTGGGAGGTGGATTTCAATGTAAAAGTATTACATAGAAATCACTACCCATCACTGTATTTTACATATATCAAGAACAAGGTTTTCAACATAAATGTATCTATGCTAAGGCTTTATTTTCAAATCAAAATATTTATAAACTTCAAACCATTTCTAACTGTTTTTCAGTGGTCTTCCTGTCATTTATGGCTTTAAGTGGTCAGTTAACTAGGAGAAATATGTAATCCTTCACTAAGGATTTCAGCCTTATAAATATATTGCAGCCGTGGATGGTATACTGAGTTAAATTTCCATTTGATCCAGAAGGGGAATGCCTATGTTCTAAAAACTGTTTAACCTTAATTTGAAGATCTAACATGCTTTTGAAGATCTTAATTTTCTATTTACTTTTTTGAAAAATACTTGCTGTGAAGGATTGGGATTCAGTTCTTTCTTAGCATGGTTATGAACTGGAAAAGCAGTTGCTGAGAATATATTTTGACAATAATTTGCTAGATATACTTCAGACTGCCTACAAAAGAAGTAGTTTGTTCATTGAAATGACCCCATTTATTACAGAAGTTTTCAGTACATATCTTTCAGTATTTTCTTAACAATTGACTAAGCATCAAGAAAGAACACATTGCAACAAATTCTGAGCCATCTCTTCATATAAACAGACCTTCTAAGGTAGATACTAATATAGTGCCTTACAATTATATCAAGAAGTTGCTAAAATAATTTACACATACAGCAAATCAATCACTGTAAATGGTATTTAAAGAATAGCTAGCTTTGTGGAAATAACAGGTGGCAGGGGTTTGAACAGCATGATTTATTGTGTCATTTTGTTTGCTTTAAAAAGGTTAATGGCAGAAACCTCCTTTCAGTTGACTTTGATCGAACCACAAAGACAGAAAAGATCTACGATGACCACCGTAAATTCCTGCTGAGGATTGCCTACGACACGTCAGGGCACCCCACCCTGTGGCTCCCGAGCAGCAAGCTGATGGCTGTCAATGTTACCTATTCATCCACAGGTCAAATAGGCAGCATACAGCGAGGCACGACTAGTGAAAAAATAGAGTATGATGGACAGGGAAGGATAGTGTCTAGAGTGTTTGCTGATGGGAAAACTTGGAGTTACACGTATTTGGAAAAGGTAAAGAACACTCAGGTTTGCATTTTAAAAACACTTGGAACGTGCTGAAATTCTGCAGCACCTCGCTGCTGCATACAGAGCAAAAGGTAGCAGAAGGACATTGCAATTATTCTAAGTATCAACATGTGATTCCTAGGGGAATGTTTCATTCCGCAGATACGTAATCATGCTGTAGCTAATTGCTAGGAATTGATGTGTTTTTAAATTATTTAGGCCACTGACTAACAAGAAGCATCTGTATTTACCTTTTATCTTAACACTTAAAATAAGGTAAAGGGACTATCTGCAATTCAATTCAACTGAAAATAATTTGTCTGCAAATGCTTCACTGTTGTGGGCTTTTTTCACTACCAAGAGAAGCTCTTTTTCCTAACTAGTTACAGCTGTCAGTTTGTACTTGCTATATGTTGTAGCATCAAAATAAGGGATAGGCAAAATATTAGGAATCTGTATATATGTAACAATTGCTGAATGATAGCTCTCCTGGAAATATCTGTGAAAATTACCCTTGTGAGATCTCATGTCTGCTATGCAGAAAGAGAATCCATTGCTTTCAGGGGTTTAAATATATTTCTGTTGAAGCTGTTGCTCAGCAAATACTGTTTACTAGTCATCACAGACATAATTTAATCAAGATCTATGATACATAATAGCCACACATTAGAAAAATGTCAGAATAATTCAAGGAGCTCCTTTTGATATGAATAATCAAACAATTGTTTTGCCTATGTCTCAAAAGCTTACAGAACAAGAACAGAGTATTCAGAGATCTCAGGCTATTCAAATTCTTAAAAATAATCTCTAATTGTAGGGAGGAAATTGTATCTCCCATATGTTGTTCTCCTCGTGAGTTAATGGCTCTAAGACAGTTTTACTTCTCCCCATATTAAACATGACTTATCTGAATCCATTGACAATCTGCTGTTTAGCTGTGAATGCTTGATAAAAGAGTGATACAGTCATAACAAGTAGCAAATTATGAATGTGGAACCACTAATTACAGAACCCCTTGCAATTAAGCATACAAGTAAATTAGGCAGGGAGATGTTAACAACATGTAAGGTCAAGGATAACTCAATTAAAGAGGAGATAATTTTCTCAAGTGGGAATGTCACATTTTTGTGAAGAAATAGTATCAGTATATAGTGGGAGGGGAGAAACTGCACCATTTGTCACATGATAAAAATCTGTTCTTAATTTTCAGTCAATGGTTCTTCTGCTCCATAGCCAACGGCAGTATATCTTCGAATATGATTTGTTGGATCGGCTTTCTGCTGTCACCATGCCCAGTGTTGCTCGTCACACCATGCAGACTATCCGCTCCATTGGCTATTACCGGAATATATACAACCCCCCGGAAAGCAATGCTTCTGTTATAATGGACTACAATGAAGAAGGGCAGCTCCTTCAAACTGCTTTCCTGGGGACAAGCCGAAGAGTATTATTCAAGTACAGACGGCAGACCAAGCTCTCAGAAATTTTATATGATAGCACAAGAGTTAGTTTTACTTACGATGAGACAGCAGGAGTCCTGAAAACAGTAAACCTCCAAAGCGATGGTTTTATCTGCACCATTAGATACAGACAAATTGGCCCGTTGATTGACAGACAGATTTTCCGCTTTAGTGAAGACGGAATGGTAAATGCCCGATTTGACTACAGCTATGACAATAGCTTCAGAGTGACTAGCATGCAAGGTGTCATCAATGAAACCCCATTGCCTATTGATCTCTACCAGTTTGACGATATCTCTGGCAAAGTTGAACAGTTTGGAAAATTTGGAGTTATATATTATGATATTAACCAGATCATTTCAACAGCTGTAATGACGTACACAAAACACTTCGATGCACATGGGCGCATCAAGGAAATTCAGTATGAAATATTTCGGTCATTAATGTATTGGATTACAATTCAGTATGATAACATGGGACGAGTGACGAAAAGAGAAATTAAGATTGGGCCATTTGCCAACACCACAAAATATGCTTACGAATATGATGTAGATGGTCAGCTCCAGACAGTTTATCTAAATGAAAAAATAATGTGGCGATACAACTATGACCTGAATGGCAACCTCCACTTGCTCAACCCCAGCAGCAGCGCCCGTTTGACCCCACTTCGGTACGACCTGAGAGACAGAATAACTCGCCTAGGAGATGTACAGTACAGGTTAGATGAAGATGGATTTCTGCGTCAGAGGGGTACCGAAATCTTTGAATACAGTTCAAAGGGTCTTCTTACTCGAGTTTATAGCAAAGGCAGTGGGTGGACAGTGATTTACCGTTATGATGGACTTGGACGACGAGTTTCCAGTAAAACTAGCCTTGGACAGCATCTCCAGTTCTTTTACGCAGACCTTACCTACCCAACGAGGATAACTCATGTATATAACCACTCAAGTTCTGAAATCACATCTCTTTACTATGATCTGCAAGGACACCTTTTTGCCATGGAAATTAGCAGTGGGGATGAGTTTTACATTGCATCAGACAATACAGGAACACCACTGGCTGTTTTCAGTAGCAATGGTCTCATGCTTAAACAAATTCAATACACTGCCTATGGAGAGATCTATTTTGACTCTAACCTTGACTTCCAGCTGGTAATTGGATTCCATGGAGGCTTGTACGACCCACTGACCAAGCTAGTCCACTTTGGAGAAAGAGATTATGACATACTGGCAGGCCGGTGGACAACACCCGATATTGAAATCTGGAAGAGAATTGGGAAGGATCCAGCTCCTTTTAATTTGTACATGTTTAGAAATAACAACCCGGCCAGTAAAATACACGACGTGAAGGATTATATCACAGGTAAGAGAGGGTTACTTCATTGTAGCTTGGGGACGCTGCATCTATAGGCATCCAATTTAGAGGGGGTGAGACTGTAGGTAGCAAGGGCAGGGATGGTCCTTCTGTGATCAATTTAACTCAGCAACATCACAGAAGATATTCACTGGAAGTCAGTTGAGATTTTCCAGGGTAGGCTTTTGCAAGGCTGCTAATGTAAGTTGCCCAATAAGCTCCAGGGCTAGCACAAAGTAATGAGTAAACAGGGAGGTGCAGGGAAGGAGGAGCAGGATAGTACAGAAAAAGGAGTGAACATCTCTTTTGGTAAAGAAAGGTGCTAACGTGCTAACTTTCTTATCTAAATTCTTAGAGAGCTTACATGCTTTCTGTGGTTCTAAAGTTAGTGATGTGTAGTGCTTTCCATTATTCTACATACCAAAAATCTGACTGCATGACACCAGAATTTTTGGAAAAATGCATGGCTCAGATACATTTGATTTTTTGTATTTGAATAGATGTAAATAATCCAAAATACACAGACACTGCCAGTCTACAGGAAGGGCTCAGCCCCACTTACTTAGAAGCTGTGAGACTACCACTTAGAAGAGCATCCTGGGAATCAAGTGGGTTTGAATTCATTTAACAAACAGCAGCTATTAAGTGGGTTGCTAACAGGCTGCCTGGGAGTAAGGATAATAACAGACCTCTGAATCTGTCCTCTGTTAGCAGCATGTGCTGGAGGGCATGCAGTTGGAATCAGATTCTTTGTGGCATTGAAAATCATGCTCTTAGTTCAGAAATTGCCCTCAAAATACAGTTTTAGTTCTTTTCTTAACATCTTTGATGTCTGAAATGCACAGACACACTGCTCATATAAGGTTATTATTACAATTAGTAATTTGGCTGACTGACAGTTTTAGATGCAGTGCCTCATGAGGCATATAATTTATTTGAAAATGCTAGAAATTATTTTAAGATAAATATTTTTTATTCTTTAATTTTTGGAAAAATTTGCTTCCTTGTTCCACTTACTGTGAGCTTTCTTAAATAAAAATTACTAGACTTGGTAAGGAGCACTCTACCAATCTCTAAGCTTAGTATTTGTGGAAGATAGTGTAAAAAAACAGAAATAAGGCAGAGCACTCATTCTTGCCAAATAATTGTTAACTAATTGTTGGCACCCCTAATTTATTTTTAACAGAACATAAAATGTATCATAAATAATGTTACCTAATGATAATTTAGTATCCTGTCTGCTTACTGATGCATTTCATTAGCTTTTAATTTTATCAATCCAACATCATCTTGAAGAGGAGCAGATTTCTCCTGAATCAACAAAAAATATCTAAAATCATTTACAATCAAATCATTTAAAAGGTAATTTGCCATATAGGTGCCATTTCAGGAGTAGTTTGAAGACATTACAATAACACATACACACCATAAGGACAGGATGTGCTCTGCAGTACTTTTTTTTTTTTTGGCTTAGTTTTAAGGTATTGATGATGAAGGTGTGACATAAGGCATGTTTAGCCTGACCATGAAATTCCAGTTAGTTTAGGCTGTATGACAAGGAAATGTCTCCTTAACTACACTGCCATAATTGTTCTGGAAGTCACAGAGGCCTTCAGACTTGCTGAACCCTGCAATACCTTTCAACTGAGCCTAGTGCAACTCTTATGTAGAACAGATATTTTCTTTTAAGTTTAGAACTCTTAAGTTTCCTGTGTAGGTTTGCTATTGTAACTGCAGCACAGATCTAAATCCATACATATGAAAACAAAGACTGTTGAATAATGTTCATGATGCAAAAGGAAATCAACTATGCCAAAAGCTATTATATGTAAAAATGGTATGGTTGCAAAACATAGAATAATTCTAATCTTTTTCTCAAATTTTTCTTGTAATTATTCTCTTTCAGATGTTAACAGCTGGCTGGTGACATTCGGCTTCCATCTGCACAATGCCATCCCTGGCTTCCCGGTTCCGAAATTTGATTTAACAGAACCTTCTTATGAACTTGTGAAGAGCCAGCAATGGGAAGACATACCAGTAAGAAACAAAACTAAACATACAAATTGAACAAGATAGAATGTTCCCTTCTATTCAGATCTTATTAGGCATGGATAATTCTGACAGCCAGGGTTAATTGCTAAGTAAAATCCGAACAGTACCTTTATCTAGTTTCAAAAGAATTTAAGAAATTACAGATGGAGGGGGTTTTTTACAGATTTGCTAAGTTAGGTACTATTTTATATAAGCTTTTGTTTGCTTTCAGCAATAATAAAAATTTAAAAGACAGTAATCAATGAAAACAAGTTTAAGATGCTTTAAAGATGTCTAATTTCATAGCAGAAACTACATAAGACTATATTTGTCCTAACATTCTGGCTGAAGACAGTAACTGAACACTGTAGTAAAAAATAGACTGTGAAATAAACAGAAGAACGTGTGATATAACATACACATACCAAGCACCACTATAATTTTACTTCTTTTTAATATTAGCCATGCATTATGGACCACATGTGTTACATGTAAAGATAAAATACTGAAACTGAAATTACTAGAGGTAAAACCTATTATATTACATACAATTAAAACTGAGGTGCTTATGAAGTTCTTTGAAAGCAAAAAAAAATGAACTTTCATCCTGAAAACCTGCTACAGTTTTAAATAATGAAAAATAAATGTGGAAGTAAAATCTAAGTCTGCTGTTCAAGAAAATTGTATTTACAAATTAGTCTTACTCAAAGATCAAAGACCTATGCCCTCAAAAATCCTATGGTTTTTGGTTTAGAAGGAAGAGTTAAGAGACATTAAAATGAGTGGTCCCATCGTAAGCAGTCAAAAAGTATCTCTTTCTACAAGAATCATGATAGAGAATGTTACAAGACTTAAAGATTATATAATCTTAAAAAATCCTACAACTTAATATAGACCAAACATCCTTAAAAGGGTGGCCCAGCAAGGGAACATATGGAAGCTAACTTTGCATTCAGGAGGTTAGTTAGTTAGTTAGTTAGTTAGTTAGTTAGTTAGTTAGTTAGTTAGTTAGTTAGTTAGTTTTTAATAGCAAGGAATTGAGTAACAGGGAAAGACCTTAGAGCACAGCATGGGATTAGTTTTTCCCATGAGCAACAAAAGCAGTGAAGGAGGAGCATGGCAAGCCCCCAAGTTGTACTGGGAGATAAGAGACCTGTTATCAGGCATGGCTGTGAAAAACTATCAGAGGTTGTTTATTTAGGTCTCAAAGGCTAAAGAATGAAATCATCCACATCCAAAACACCAGCAAAGGGATACCAGGAACAGAACCAGTCTGGTCAAAGAGATGAGAGCAGACAGCTAGTTGTCAAAAATCTTCAGGAGGGAGCTCAATAACATGAGGAATGCCAGGGGCATGTGACATGACAGAGCAAGAACCATGTGATAGGAAAACAAAGATTCAAAATTCTCAGGTAGGAAGAAGCTGCAACTCTGATATTCACTGGTGAACAAGCAAATGCAACCAGGAGGCAGAAGTAAACACACAAACCACTTAGTATTTTGAAACATTCTGGAGTGAGTGAGCTTTACTGAGCTCTGAGGATTCACGTTAAAAATAAACAAACTTTGTCATTATTGAAGTTGCTATAGCATCTTGCTGCTCTCACCAATGATTGCTGTCTACAATATATTTTGTGCTCAATAGCTTTCATGTAGGATTTACAACAGCTGAAATCCATACTTGTTAGCAAGAGCAGACAGAAATCTGCCACATTCAAGAAGAATGGAGCATCCAAGTGAATTCATAATTCCCTCAGGAATTGTCCCCTCCAGAAATCTACCCTTGAGGCAAACCAGAGAAGCCTTTGCAAACTTTTTGCCAGGCTTTGATCAGCAGCAAGGCTGAATTAAGGTTGTATGAATCTTAATGACTCCTGCTTGGTCTCCCATCCAGAAATTTAGGAAAATAAAACACACTTTTGACTCATTTGTCAGCAGTGAATCAAATGGTTCAAGCAGTATTTTACTGAAAGGAGAAGGGGTCAATTGGAAGATAAACTGGATCATCATCAAAAACTAAGTACTCCTTTTCAAAAGTGCAGCCAAAGCTATTTAAATCTGTTTCCTGCTGAGGCAACTGCCAGGGCAGCTGTCTGCTCCTCACCTCTATCAGTACAGCTCATTCACAGCTTGTTGCTGTTAAGACCCAGGGTTAGACCGATAAGATGTGTCTATTCTGCACAGTTGTAAGGTCTCATCCCAACCCCAGTTGACCCTGTAATTTGAGCTGTCCTGCTATCTAGCTGCACTAGCTAACCATTCCTGCTAGCTGCTCCTGCTCTTTCAGCTCTTCTGGCTAACAACTGCAGTTATGCCGACAGGTCCCGCTCCCCAGCCATCCTCTTTATCGAGAGTGCATCTGGCATACTAGGCTACACACAGCTCTTCCATGACATTCCTAGCTTTTCCATGAGACTGGCTTGTTGGTTCTTTTCATTCATTGCCCCTTATCTTTGCTAGCTATGAACAAAACATTGCTGTATTCAGGGTTGCACCCAGCTGAAGTTCTTGGGGAAAAGCTCTTCGAGGCAGGAGGCTGATACTTGGAGTGAAATGGAAGGTCACACAGCCAGATTGGCCACAGTCTTTTCATACATTCCCTTGTATCAGTTTCTGCAAGTATTTGCAAGAAAGGGTATCAGTCCCCAGTATTCCACCTCACTGGTCCACACCATTTGCTTCCCTCTCTTTTACCGCAAAGACTGCCATTGCAGTTTATTTCCCTCATTCCTTTAGCAGCTTGAGGGATTATGAGAGCCTCCCTGCAGTTTGGTCTCAGGCTGCAGCTACTTGAGAAACTCTTATCTCCTGACTCAGCGTAAAGAAAGGTTTGTTCCAGTTCTAAAGCATAGCTTCATGACCTGCAAAAATCTCCTCCGTTTGACTGGACACATGGTAGACAGGAATCATATTTGAGCAAGCTCAAAGGAAGAGATGACGCCATGGTGAGATGACACCATAGTAAGACAGCTCTTACCTGTATTAACATGAAATGGCCTGGCAATGTGCACTGGCAACCCAGAAAGACAATTGTATCCTGGGCTGCATCAAAATCAGTGTGGCCAGCAGGGCAAGGGAGGGGATTTTTCCCATCTACTCTGCTCTGGTGAGACCTCAGCTGGAATACAGCATCCAGCTCTGGGGTCCCCAGCACAGGAAGGACATAAACCTGTTGAAGCAAGTCCAGAGGAGGGCCACCCAGTTGATCAGAGGGATGGAGCACCTCTCCTATGAGGAAAAGCTGAGAGAATTGGGATTGTTCAGCCTGGAAAAGATAAGGCTTTGAGGTAACCTAATCGCAGCCTTCCAGTACCTGAAGGGAACTTACAGGAAAGATGGGGCAAGACTATTTACAAGAGCAGGTGGTGACAGGACTAGGGGGAATGGGTTCAAATTGAAAGAGAGTAGGTTTAGATTACATATTAGGAAAAATTCTTTACTGTGAGGGTGGTGAGGCTCTGGAACAAGCTGCCCAGGGAAGTTGTGGATGTCCCATCACTGAAGGTGTTGAAGGCCAGGTTGGATGGGGCTTTGAGCAACCGGGTCTAGAAGGTGTCCCACAGCAGGGCGGTTGGAACTGGATGATTTTCAAGGTCCCCTTCCAACCCAAACCATTCTGTGATTCTTGTGGCTATGTATTGGCATTGCAAGTCTGTCCTGTGCAGCCCAGTAAGTAGACTTTGAAGTTGAATCTGATTTTTGTGCAGATTCTCAGGGAGAAAAAGAGTAAAAGCACTGCACATTAGCAAAATAGTCTTGTAACTCAGCAGAACAAGCAGTATGCAGATCTAATTAACTCCTTGGCACTGTCAGTTGTGGCATATCCTGTTGTTGTCCATGGGCAGCACACCAAGAAATCCTGGCTGTTTGGCATTTAAGGGGCTACAGATGGCTGGTAAAACTTCTGTCTGTTCTTGTTTACAGCCAATTTCTGGAGTGCAACAACAAGTGGCGAGACAAGCAAAGGCTTTCCTTTCCCTGGGAAAGATGGCAGAAGTGCAGGTCAGCAGACGGAAATACAGTGGAGAAAAGTCATGGCTGTGGTTTGCCACGGTGAAGTCTCTGATTGGGAAAGGGGTGATGCTCGCTGTCAATCAAGGCAAAGTGCAAACAAATGTGCTCAACATTGCAAATGAGGACTGCATAAAAGTGGCAGCTGTTTTGAACAACGCTTACTACCTAGACAACTTGCATTTCACTGTGGAGGGAAAGGACACGCACTATTTTATCAAGACCACCTCCCCTGAGAGTGACCTTGGGACGCTGAGGCTGACGAGTGGGCGTAAGGCCCTGGAGAATGGCATCAATGTCACTGTTTCCCAGTCCACCACCGTGGTGAACGGCAGGACTCGTAGGTTTGCTGATGTTGAAATGCAATATGGTGCTCTAGCGCTTCACGTCCGCTATGGCATGACACTTGATGAGGAAAAGGCCCGAATACTGGAGCAAGCCAGGCAAAGAGCTCTTTCCAGTGCCTGGGCCAGAGAACAACAGAGAGTAAGAGATGGAGAGGAGGGCGCCAGGTTGTGGACAGAAGGAGAAAAGAGGCAGTTGCTAAGTGCTGGAAAGGTACAAGGATACGATGGGTACTATGTACTCTCTGTGGAGCAATATCCAGAATTAGCAGACAGTGCTAACAATATACAGTTCCTCAGACAAAGTGAGATAGGAAAGAGGTAACACACTGGCTTAGCTCAGGCTGCCAAAGAGACTGTGTACCACTGTCTTCTAAAAAGGAGACCAAACTGTTTTGCTGCATTACTACTTGAGCCTAAGCTTACATCTTTGCTCAGATTTTTTCTGTAGCACAATCCAGACTCTGTAACAAAAAGAGCGCCTTCCAGAAGAATGATACTGCTAATGACAAAACTTTTTTTTTTCTCAATGACCTTAAAGGTGATCTGCTTTAAAGAATATGTTTACATATGCATATCGCTGCACTCAAGTTGGACTGAAAAGTATTAAAAAAAAAAAAAAGAAGAAAAAAAGAAAATAAAAAGGCCTACAGATTTTGGAACAGGCTGTCTGTTTCTTTGAGGCACTGTATTTAGTTAAGATACAGACCCATACAGTGTTTCCAAATAGTACTGAATCGTTGACCTTTGCTTACGAGAAGTAGTCTCTCTCTTTCTCTCTCTCTTTTTCTCTCTCTTTCTCACTGCATAGGATGTGGTATATATCTGTTAATTTTAAAACATGGGGCAAAAATTACTGTTTATAGACAACCCAACTGCATTAAACTGTGCTGCTTTCTAAAAGGACATTGGCACAAGTGACTTATGCTACCATGGGAATTTAATAATGGATTTTACAATGCTAACATGGTTTGCCTTGGGGGGAAAATGGCAAGTAGAATCCTTGTTGCATATAAGCAAAGGAAACCCTGATTTTTTTGTAAATTATGTGAGACAAGTTGTTTATGGATTTTTATATGAATTACAATTTACTGTACATCAAATATTAGTCTCAGAGGAGTTAATTTATGTAAAGTGTTTAAAAAAGTTTATACTTAAAAATAAAATGATAAAAACATGTGCTGTGTGTGATTTTTTTTAAAAGAAAAAGGAATTGCACCTTTTATGTTATAGCTGTACAGTATAAAGGATTATATTGTAGAGATATAACAGTGATGACTAATGTCCAAAAGTGTTAATATTTTTGTATTAGGTTTAAAGCTGTGCATCTATCACTCTGCTGATAGGATGGGACACTCCACAAAGTGGCTGGCTGAATCAGACCACAGCTCCCTCCCCTCCCACTTCTGTCACCCAGGCCAGTGCCACTTCATCAGTCATTGTTAAAAGGCACAGTAACCAAATAAGTCTCATTTAGTATGATGGAAGACTTTAATAGGTAGGGGTTTCCTTGTCTTTTTCCAGCCCTAATGTAATAAATGGACATTTATTCATACCAGGTGGGGTTTCTGTTGGTTTTTTAGAAGCTTTGTTTCACAATGGAGGAATAGTGTCTCAGGTGCTTGGCAAATTGTATGTAGACGAAGAAGAAGAAATGATGTAGTTTCATCCAGTTATGTCAACTTTGTCTTCTGTATAATACAGCTCTTTTAGATGTTAATAACTCCAGATAGAAGAAACGTACCTCTGACCTGATGCTACAGAATTGCTCTTTAGGCAGGCAGGCTGTTCAGTAGGTTCATCTCCTAGCCTTCAGCTGGCAGATCAAATCTCATTACTGTGAACACTAAACCTGGGGATGGAGAAGAAGGTCCAGTTCTAGTGCCTAGTCTGCATCTCCACACCACTGCATAGATTTGGCATGCTCTGCTCCAAGGCCCAGTATATTTGCTGCAGGAAGAACTGAAGTGTGCAGCTGGTTCCTTATAGGAAGCCTGTGGTGGCATCTATGGCATCTGTTCCACATCTTGGCTGAAACCATTCTTAGAGCTTTAGTCTCAAGAGCACTAAATTCAGCCACAAAAATAAATATTTTTAAGATGAGACAAAATTGGGGGTTTTGATGTTCATTGAAATATACACCGTATTTCTATCCATGTATTATAATGACAGAACATAGTAAGTGAACGTGTCTTAACTATGAATGGTTCAAGTGGATGTAATAAAAATAGTTTTCTAACTGCTTTGTATTCTGAGAGTCTATGGTATTACATACTCCAAATTGCACATTAGGATTGTTTGATAAACAGATTTGAATTTCTCCCAGCCAAGTCGCTACCGAATCTACAGTATCAGTGCTATTACTGTATGTGTGTATTTGGTAGAGCATACAGAACTAATTACACATATAATGAATGCTAATCATCTATTAGAATTAAAGCACAGATTAGTTGTTAGTACTTTTACCCTTGAAGCTTGAGGGCCCTAAATTTAGAGAGGATGGTATGTCAGACCCCAGAGGCGTGTCATTGATCTACGTATTCTTTTTAAAAGATGTAAAATGCTAGGTGTTTGCAGTTCTGTTGGGTGGCTCTTCCACAGCACTGTATTTAGCATGCTGTAAGTGCTCTCTGTTGAAATAGGCTCATATTCTAAATTATGTCCAATGTTTCTGTTCTGTTTGAATATGAAAAGCTTGTATAACATGTCAGCATTGAAATATATCTTCTACTTGGCGCGTACCAGTCCCTTCTCCTTTGTTCTGGCACCAATAAACAACAAATTATAGTATCTGTTGGTGATCATTTTAGATGCAGTCAAATCAAGCCAATTAGTGGCCTTGTTAGTAGGTATAATGAGCCTATTTCTTGCTAAAAAAGACTTGTGATCTGGACATGCTCCTGCAGGAAATAGTGACCTTGGGGAATATAGAAACAAAAGATCTTTTTAAAGAAAAAATATGCATAATTAAAGAAGCATATTGCAAAAATAAGAAAAAAAGAAAGGAGATTCTAAGTATTTTAGACAATGCCAGTCAAAATGCTATCCTGATATTTTGAGATGTATATTTCGTCTGATTTGTATTGTTCTTTTAATTTGCCTTCTTAACTTTATATGTGTCCTGAATTTTCCACAAATTGATAACTATAGATTGCATCTAGGCTTTCCAATAAAAGCCAACACAATGTGTGTGTGTGTGTGTGTTTATATTTGGGTTTTTTTATCTGTATGTCAGATATTGCATCTGTGCTGCCACTTTTCTCGTATCAAAGAAGCAAAGTGATCCCCTTGCACTGGCATTGATTCATTTGCTTCACAGTTGGCAGTATCTTTTTTTGACTCTATCCAGTGGCTTCATGTGCTAACTCAGCAAAGTGAATTTACTCCATGGGATCTCTCAGGGGGCCTGCTTTAGAGAAAACATTAAATATACCTCACAAAGCCAAATCTTTTATAGATAAGGAAAGCCAAAGAACAAAAGATCACTTAGAACTATTTTCTCTCATATCCTCATGAGTAAAAATACGACAAAAAAGTACTTGATTATAAAGAATTACATTGGCACTGGTAGTTACATATATACACAGAAGAGATCCTTCAACCTGCATTTAGGCCCACTTGGCAGAAACTGCTGACTTCAGCACTGCTGAAGTAGTCAGGAGACTACTTTCATTTTATTTGGAACAGGCAGACTTCACCACACTTACTTTGTAGTGACAACCTTGAGTTGGTAACATGTTGATCCACCACTAATCAGGTCATTGCTTAGCTAACTATGGCCTAATTCTGTTATTAAAAAAAAAAAAAAGGCAGTAAGAGATCTTTGTATGTTCACACTTGGGAGGTGAGAGATTTGCATTTGACAAGGGGGAAAAAAAATGCCAGTTACCACTGCCACTCTTCTGAGGCATTTCTAAAGTGATGGCGGAAAGGCTGTAAAAGAAAAAACACTGCATAAAATAACAGTTAAAATTGTCTATGAAAGAATAGGCTGCATTTGCAGAGAATCAGATAACAAAATGTTAGAATTCTGTTTTCAGAAAAAAAAAAGGAAAAACCTTCTGGAAGTGTTGATACCTTGGTATACTGCTATCTCTAGAAGGGCAAGCTATGGCTATACATATGGCCAGCTTGAGAACCTTTAAGAAAAAGAGGAAGAAACTCATGCATAATTCTTTGGGGATGGCAAATCAGAGGCACTTACTAGAAACAGCTTCTAAGCAGCTTATTAGAAGCTGCTTATTTGACACTTATTAGAAGCTGCCAGGGTTAAAAATAAGCCAAAGCAGAAAGCATCATCCCACAGCATAAACTGAACAGCAGAGACACAGTGATATCATACCCCTAACTGCAAAGCCACATCCAAACCCACCAAACTAATCAGCTTCTCATCTACAGCCAATCAGTCCTAAGGACTAAATATACAAGGCTTATAAAATTAAATTGATCTTTACACACACAAGTTGCTGGGGCTCAGTGATACAAAACAAAAAAAATCGAAACAAAAAGTGAGAAAAAACAAGATGAAAACCAGTTAATTGATGAGTATGTGCCAATTCTCCCTCTGGGAAAAAAGGAACATGAGGTCTATAGCTGTCATGCTGACAGACAGAGCTTAAGACTTTATTTTTTACCCCTTAAGTTTTTCGTTTTGTGGCACACATAAGGCAAAATTAAGTGTGTGAGTACCTAGGCTACACCTATTCAAAAAGTCAAAACACTAATAATAGGTAAATCCCTGCTCATCCCCCCCCAGCCCATTTTTCAGCAGAAGTAACATAAATAAGGATGCCAGAGCTTAAGAAGGTGCACCACAAAAAGCTGAAAAAAATGCAGCTTTTCTGTTCACTTATCCCAGGAACCCGAGTATTTGTTACGGACCACTAAAAGTGTCTGAGGCCTTTCAGGGTGAAGAGATGGTGGAAAGGTTTGTTTGTCATGCCATCTCCTAACCACAAGATGTAATACTGGCAATTACAGGTGGCACTGTGAGGGACAAGAACATGCTGTCTGGTGCTCTGGCACAATCTGCCCTGCTTTAATAACCAGATGTGCTGGGGGCGACAGGGCAGGGAGAGCGAAAGGGAGGTGAGCTGCCATTAGGTGGTCTGGAATGCAACAGTGAGAACGAAGTCACGCAGGACCACACAAAGAGTGGCATGAGGATTATTAACTGCATTATAAGTGCATTAACTGCGCTTTGTACGCATGCCTTTTAAAAAAATTTTGGCCTGATTTCTATCGTCACAAATGCCAAATGTATGGAATTCTGAGCAGTGCAAGCATGACATAAAATGCATCACTAAGATGCATTAAAGATAAATATGCGAAATATGGGTCCCCACTTCTAAACAAAGCAAGCTAAACAGTAACACCATCCCTTTCTTTAAGTACATGAGAGCCTTATATGCAATTTAGAAGGTGAAGAATAAGCATAATATGATGGCAGCTCATTAAAGTGTCATGTTTTCATAGAACCTGCTTTATTGCAGGTAGACTCTCTTGCTGTTAATTACTATAACTTCTTAGGTAAATTGAGTAAACCTTTTAATTTACTAAGTTAAAATTCCATCATTGAGGAATATAAATTTCTAGACATGCATACAATTTTTTTCCTACTATTAAATAAGTCAATGCTATAGTAACGTAATTATGCAGCTTAGAGTTAATGGTTCCCACAAAGCTGTCTTAATAAAGCCTTTTGGGATTCAGGAGGAAAAGGAGGAAATTCAGAAACTAAGAACAAGGCTGGAAGGCGACAACATGTTTCAACTGGCTCTAGTTACTCAATCACACTTAAGCTGTCTGAGACAGCAGGGTGAATGCCATGCATTATAGAGGCACCAGGGAAATTCTTATCCCAATGCAGTAAAATATTTCCAAATTTCAAGCCCAGGAATAATTTTAAAACTGAAATTACAGGAATGGGTATCTAATGAACCAATTAAAGTTACAGCAATAATAAATAAAACAGTATAAAGAAAGATAATAGAGGAATCAGTGAATAATGCAAATCTGAGAGTAACTATCGTGTTAGAAATGCCGTAAAAAAAAGTATGAAAAATGTATGAAAAAGTTCATCCATTGTTTGCAGATAAGAATTACTATGGAAAAATGAGCTGGGGAGTGTGTGGGTGTATAAGACCGAAATACCAGAACCAAGTATTAGTCACTAACTTACACAATGATGGGGAAGCACATATAAAAAAAAAATCAGTCACGCCAATATCTGTAGATGACAAAAATTAATGGAGTGGCAAATAATGGCTAGGACAGAGCAGTCATACAGAACAACATGGATCACTCACTGAAGTGAGCCCATTCAAACAAAATGCATTTTAATACAGGCAACTCCAAAAGTAAAATATCTCAGAATAAGAAATGCAAATCTTGCTACGAAAGGTACATAGCTGCCTTCAAGAAAGCACTGACTGGAAAGAATGAGGAGTGCATAATGGATAAATAACTCATTGTGAGATTCCAGTACAATAGTGGTAGCAATGAAGAGCTTTTAGGGGTGGAGAAGCTTAATGAGATTACTGGCCTTGTTAAACAAGGGAAATGGGAAGGCAATGCTATCCCTGCATATGGTGCCAGCAATACCACTCTTGCATACAGTCCTGATGCATGCATCATGAAAACCCTGGAGACAGCACAAGGAGACATCACGCATAAATCTGAGTCTTGGCAAAATAAAATTTTTAAAAAATAAAGGGTGCCATGACAACAGTGTCTAAATGACCTCACAGAAAAAAAAAAAAAATCCACGTTGTAGTAAAGTGCTTCCAAACAGGGACGGAGGGAAGAGAAAGTGGGTGGGAATGCAATTCTGGTAACTGACCCTAGGAGTAGTTTCCAAAAGCTTTTGGCAAAATAGGAGCTATTGGAAGTACATGTAATGTAGAGGTGATGGGAGTTTAAACTAGATTATAGCACCATTCATTTAGTTGCACAGGAGATGTCAAAGTAAAACCTTTATAACTCTGGTGAACACCAGGCCAGAGGGTTTGGGTTTCTTTTTCCTTATCACCTCCCCTTTAACAACCCTGAAATATCCAAATTAAGTTGATACAGACTGAAGCCAACAAAGACTACTCTGAAAGTTTCAGTTTTTAAACAGGTTGAGGCATTTTAAAAACATCCCTTGGTTTCCTCAGCAGAGATATGTTGTTCTATTACCTTCTATAGCATCTGGTTATTAAAACTAACAAAAAACAAACCTCCTCACTCTCTGTTAACATAGCCGGAGCCAATATGCCCGCATGTTTATGTTTTCAAGGCATACAGAGGCGAGCGTTTAGTTAAATAAAAAATCAATCAAACAAACAAAAATTTTAAAATAGTAAAACCTTGTCGGCGCCAGCGCTGACCGCACCCTGTCCTGAGCGCAGCTCGCCCTCAGTGACCGACTCTCCCTTCCCAGGTGTTCCACGCTCCGCCAGCCCCGGTGCGCTGGGAAGCACCTGGTCCTTACCCGGGGCACAACCGGGAGCTCAGCCGGGCGAGCGCCCGGCCTCACCGGGAACAGCACACTGCTCCCTCCGGTCCCGACCCGCCCCGCAGCGGAGCTCCGACCCAAGGGCAGCGACTGAAGCGCNGCGTGCGGCTCCTTGAGGCGGGGTTCCAACAGTGTAAATAAATAACTGCGTCCATCCGTCCGTCCGTACGTACATGCATAAGTACATACAAACTGCCTTAAGATGCCGTGTCCCCTAACAGCACCTCGTGCCAACCAGCAGCATGGCTCCCGCCT
>VZRO01005012.1:568272-615307 GCA_013397915.1 Daphoenositta chrysoptera
GGCGGGTGCTGCTCGTGGTGCTGCCCAGCCCCTGCTCCTTCACACACCCGATGGCCAGTCCCGACCTGCCGCCCCAAAGCAGAGCCCTCTCCTCGCCGGTCACCCCGTGACGAGTAGTAGGCTCATACCACCTTGTTCCTTCTCAAAGGCAAACAAAGGGTGCCAGCTTGACGTATGGATATATGCATTTGGTAAAATACAGGCGGGGGTTGCGGGGGGTGGTGTGTTTGTTTTTAACTGCACAAAAGGTATTTTCAGGTGGCCTTCATCTGCACCCAGTGAAATGTACCGGTGTAGGTAGGGAACAATTGGTTCAAACAAAGCCCAGCCTGTTTCTTGGCCCTTGGTCACTGCTGGCTGGCAGTGGCCGTGGGCACTGCCACAGTCTCACACCAATGCTGGCTGGTAGCTCGGCCAGCTGCTGCCGGGCAAGAGCCACCCGGCCGGGAGGACAGAGGGGAAGGCATCAGTCTGGCAATGTGCAGCAAAGCATGTGTGTGCGCATGCCTGGAAAGTTAACTTGTAATTTTTGCTCCTCGATAAATCAAGGCAGACGCCCCTATAAATCCTGCTCCTCAGGAAGGAAGCAGAAGGGCAGGAACTGCATGGAGTAGAGAACAGGGCAATTTTTCTTTTCACTGCCAAGAGCACATCACTGACACTCAGTGCTGTGCTGGGTCAGGCCTTCACCCTCTGCTAAGTTAATACCAACAACTCCTTCATCTAAAGGGCAGATAGTAACAGTGGGGCCCCCCTTGCACTTTTCTGCCTTTCTTTCCTCTCATTGCAATAGCAGTAGCCTCTGAAGGAGCTGCACTAATTAGTTGCTATTACACTTCTTGGGTGGCTGGAAGAACATACTGCCTCTGACCTCATGCTTTGCAGTGTACCTTAACAGCTTATTACTGCTATTGCATGGCAGCAATGGTTCATTTTATAGTTACTTTGAAAGAGCCATTCCTCCAGTGCTGAAAAATAATCTAAGACTAATGCACAGTCTCTCCAGAAGACTGCTGTTAAACTGTCTATAACCAAGTGTCCAAACGCTGCACAAAGCTGTTTCATTTGCTTAACATCGACTCACTAGCAATTAATATGCCTGACATAACAGCACACTACAAGGCCCATAAAATCTGTAGCAGTAGGGGAGTGAAATGATTATAACTTTTTTTTCTTTTTTCAATAATACCAGACTACAGTTTGGGCACTGTAATCTTTTCAAAGCAAGAAGCTGAGCTGCATTTGAACAGCTGTTGTTTACTGAAGCAATAATTAGCAAGGAACAACTCAAAATACCTGCTACCTCCTGCAGCAGCTCAGCAGACACTTGCACCCTGTGCCTGGAAGCAGAGAGGCTATAAGCTTCATATGTAGACTATACTTAATAAAAATCTCACCTAACTAACTTTAAAAAAGGAAATATTTATAATGGCAGCGTCGGCCAGCCTTATGCATACAAGTAATCCCACTGAATCAATTGTGAGCTGGGAGGCACAGACGGCAGCTCATACCAGATGTCCCTAACACAGTGGTTTGCAGCTGGTGAGGGACAGCCCATGCTGAATGTGGGGGATAGGACATTCTGCAAGTAAGGTGTTAGGCACAGTCCTTCTCATTGTGCTCTACTGGCTCCAGGCAAGGTCAAGCTGCATGCCTGCTCCTGGGACTGAAACCTTTGGGGAAGCATGTCTGCAAAGCCATTTGTCATGTCTGCAAGTCTCCTGGTTTTACAAGATTTTTAGCTTAGTGTGACAGAGCAGTGGAACAGCAGTAAGAGAGAGAAAGAGGGCTGCAGAACACCTGGGAGCAAAGCGGTAGCCACATTGAAAATGGACCTCCTGATTCCACACCTGGATGAAACCTAGAGATTTCTATGTTTGCAAGCCATCCAAAAGCAGCCCTTTGTTTCTTCAATTAGGGCTTGCTGCTGGTACATAAAAGTTTGCAACCAGGAATGGGAGCATGAGTGTTATGTTTCCAGCTGACGTGCTAACCACTGGTTACTGGCAACAGTGGTATAGGTATACATTCCCCTAAGTCTGAATGAAAACACTGGTATACCTCCCAGGTAAGGCTCTAAAGAGGCTTTAGCTAAACTATTCTTAATGGCCTGCTCCACTCCAAAAGGACAGTCATATCCCTTTCTCCCACCTCCTCCCAGCCAAAGTCTTCCATCATTTGTGCCAGCACTTATGTACATCTGAACCTGTTGGGAGCCACTCTGAGGACCTAAATGCCCTACTTGCTAGAGATTCATTCTCCATGGGTCTTATCTCTCTGGTATCCCTTCAAGCATGACTCTGGACCCTAGAAGAGGATAGGAACATGCAGTCAGGCTTGGTGTGAAGAGAAGACAGTAGCAGGACCTCAGTGACCAGAACCAGTTTAAGCAGCTGTTCCATAACAGTTTCAGTCAGCTGCTTCCTCTGTGGCCCAATAAATATTTAATTACTTAGTTAAACACAAAATAGAACTAACTCAAATATGAGTTAGCCATAGCTGATACTTGCAGTAGCATTCTGGAGTTCTCCCCATCTGAGCATTAGAGATAAAAGTTTAAGTCTCCAGGTTTTAAGTCTCCAGGCTGTCAGAGCACTGGAAGCAATCTCCAAGGACCCAGGGAGAGCTGCCAGCTGCACTAGAGGAAGCGGGATGCTCCACAGACAGGCGTCTGCCCTGCTCCAGAGATTCATTCTCCTGCGTGAGAAGACTCGCCTGCCAAAACTGATAGGTACATTTCCACTAACAGTTGTCAAATCAGTGGCTCCTGACTAGAGAAAATAAAAACATTTTGACAGAAAATGCCTGACCAGGACTACACAATAAGCCAGAAGCTGACTTATCTCATTACACCTGTAGTGCCTTAGAACTCCCTTTTCTGGCTAGCCAAGGTGTCCTTTTGAGATGGAGTGCTGATGTTAGAGACACGGGGAACTGGGAGAGTCAGCCATGAGCTTGAGAAGTTTCAGTTAAATGAAAGAAAATATACTTCAAAGTTAAATATTTTGTCAGAATTCCATTTTTTCATATTATTAATAAAGGATAGCTATCACTTTTGTCATTGGAAATCCAAATAGTGTCGCTGATCTAGTAAAAAAAAAAGCAGGAAGCCAGTACAGACCAGATAAAAGACCAGTACAGTTTCGCTGTTTCAGTTTTACTTTGCTCAGCAAAGTAAGAATAAGAAATGGCAAACAGTGGCCATGATTTTAAATAAGGTCTTCCAGATTTAGATGATAGGAACCTAACCATCCTTTCAGCGAAATTTACCACCCTGGAGCTGCAACTGCAGAAGTTCAGTCATTTTAAAATAAACATGGTGATATGTACATAAATGTAAGTAAAATCAAGTCACAGCATGTCCTACCTTTCAGGCCTATTAAGACATACCTCATGTGGTGCTGTGAGGCACAAGGCCAAATGAGTTCAACAATCCAAGAAATAAAATAGTGCCCTCAAAGTGGCTGGTGTGTAAATCTGGAAGCAGGAGGAATTTGCATTTCCTCATTCCTGTTGGCATGTGCATAAATCACTGCATTTCAGTAAAGAAGCACCACTTCTTTTTCCAGAGTCCTATTTCATTTCTCAGTCGGAACAGACAAGAAACATTGAACCAAAACACAATGGATGTGATGTTAGGTGACAAACAAAGGGGAATGTGGAGCTGGCAAGCCATAGTTAAGAAAGGCTGCTGAGCCTGGATCTTGCAGCCCACACATTGCATCAGATCACATCATGCCATAGCCCACCAGAACACACAGCCAGAGGAGCTCAAATAAAAGCGTATCTATACACAGGAGGTACAAGCTGTAACGGTGCTGTAGGAATTCAGGTGGTACAAGCCCCATCAAAGGGTTCATACAGGTTCAGCTGCTGTGACTAATGGGATTTATACAACCTTTGATGAAAACAGTTCCATTGCCAAAACATTTATACTGTACAAAATTTGTAAGACCAATTAGGATATGACAAGCCTCTCACTGAAATTCATGTATAGACTTGCAAGGTTAGAAGTTAAAAAAAAAAACCCAAAGCCAACTGCACCTCACAGTCAAACCCTTCCATTATTTATCAGTTAATATGAAAAGTACAGTGGTTAATGGTCAGATATATCCCAACTCAATACCCCGACCATGAAACTGCTTGTGTAGTGGATCTGTTTAGTAGGTAGGAGAGGCTGAGGCTGTAGAGGGAATGGCTTGAGCAGTATAACCTTGGCTTTGCAGTATATTCCAGACCAGAAGCCTCTTGCACATAAGGGGAAACAGTCACCCAGCTTGGCTCACGGACTAGACTGACTCTTAACACTGGTGCCTGGGGGAGCAGTTTCTCTGCACAACATTGCAGGCTTGGGACTTCGAAAGACCTTGCCCTGTGAATTTGCTTCAGGGCTTGTCTGGAAAAAGCTCAGATCATTACTCAAGCTCATGCTGTGGCATATGTACTGAGCCACAGGTCAGGTGGAAAAGCAGAGGATGTCCTAGAGCTGGTGACACACACAGCCTAAATAGGAGAAGGGAAGCAAAGTGGAAAATAAAAAGAAAATGAAGTACTAACTAAAGGAGAGGCCATTGATTAAACGGAACACCAGTGGCAACTAAAGGAGCAGGAAGAAATCCTCTGTACCTCAGTGTAGAACAGAGGAGGCAATGTCACAAGGGTTGGAGCAGAGGAGAAGGCTGGAGGCCCTGGTCTTGCAAGCGATCATGTACCATACAGGACCTCTTCTCCATCTGCCCCCCAGGCACTGGGCCCCCCAGGCCTTCTCTCCCTAATATGTCTCCAGAAGTTAAAAGAATAGGCACAGGTTGAAGACCAGGGATCACTGATCTCTGTAACTCTGGCTGTAACCAAGGCTTGTCATTTCCAAGTGACCCCAAGCCTCCATGGGAGTAGCAAAGGGACAGGGTCCATTTTTTCCAATCTCCAGACCACCAAGCTTTTCCTTTAAGTGCTTTGCAAATGCCTGAGAAGACCTACACGCATTACATACTCACAGGAGCAGCAAATAAATCTTGTTAATGGTATCTTGATAATCTGCATGCCCAGAAAGAGCACTTATTACTTCCTCGGGCTAAGAAGTACCATCTAAGAGCTTCCTTCCCATTTATTTTAGGACATGCTCTCTCGCTGCTCTTCTGGGGAAAACCAAGGTGAAACTGTTCACTCTTCCCCCTCACAAACTTCTGATTCAGGCTGTAATAACTCTGGAGCAGTATCTGTCTGGAGTATTACCCTAGGCCGAAGCAGAAAGTTTCCTAGGGTGAAATTACACAATTACCAGCCCACTGCTCTGTGCTCCCACTAGGCAAGCTGGCCCCAGAAACAGCAGTGAGAGGCTCTTGAGACTGCCTAGGCACCTTCCAAGGTCATGTAGTATTTCATATCACAGGGGCAAGGAGGAGAGGTGAGAACAGAGGTTCCTAATAAAACTTAGTTCTTTTGAAACATTGCTGTTTGAAGTGCTCATAACATTGTACAAAAGAAGCCAAGCTTTATCCCTCTTTTCCAGAGAGATTATAAGAGTTACAGGCACAGGAGGCCAAGAGCAGAGTCAAGAAACAGACCTCAGGTCTCCCAGTTTCTATAGGCCAAATGGTGGGAACAGGCTGTAGTCATGGGAATCATCTCGTAAAGACAGTGTCTCCACAAAGGCACTGATATTTTAGCACTAATTCCAAAAACATTTCCACCAACACCAATGGGAGACTTGAGTGCTGATGTAATTCTCATGGAAATGAGGTTTGAAACAGGTTCCACAGTTCCCTGCAAGAGCCTCAAATGTTAGCTTATATTACAGCTGCCTTTCAATAAGCATTCAAGCCAATTTCCAAACATCAGTTTAGAAGCTTTTCATAGTGAGACATGTCTTCAGCCATTCAGCAGATGCTCTCAGGAAGTTTTGCACGTATGTGAGATACTCTGGACAAAAAGATCTTCAAAGGGATAACAGTGTCTACTTGTGATTAAAAGCCTAGCTTAGTATGATGATTGAACACCTCTGGGTGCATCTTGTATAACACATTCTGATCAGCAGTGCACTGAACATTCAGAAAAAATATTTTTCTTGTCCTGTTAGTTTTTATTAAATTTAGTATTTTCAATGGTTCTTGACTGAAACACAAGCACCTAGCAGTCAGCAGACAGCCCTGGACTGACTGTTCAGAAACATTCCTGCTCTACACCCCCTCCCAAACGAACAAGGAGTCATGACAAAGATCCTCTAGTTTTCCAGTGGCACTGGTTGTTAGAGTGCCTTGGCAGTAGCTAGCTGTCAGCAGCTTCCAGAATTGAGAGCAAGTGTTTGGGGAGGCCCAAGTCAAATTTTATTGTCAGTGTTGAATGCACTGCTGCATTTACACCTCTCCCATTCAGTACTGCACCAAAAGCTGTGCCACTGTTGCAGGAGCCCAGGCTCCTCCTGTTTCTGAATAGAGATTTGAAATCTGACTCAAACCACATTGTAAAAGAAGTGACCTATGCTTCTGTATTTTAAGCATCAGGTGTGATTTCCTTATGAGCTGCTACCAAAGTCTTCCTTGTCTCTAAGTAACCTGCCTATCTTGTTCTTCCATAGCAGAAGCTTCACTGCAATACCACTTGCAAAGGGTGTCTTGTGTCATGTCTCTGTCTGCCCCAAGGTTATCAAGAGTCCAGCCAGATCCCACATCCCACAGCAGTGCTGGCTTCCTGAGTAATTTGGGGGTCTGTTAGCAGCCTGCCTGCATGTTCATGTAATGGACTGTTAGGAGAGCAAATCTCAGCTGAAGCATAGATGTTTGTTTTATTAGTACAGGTTTTTGTACCACTTTTCTGGGGAGGAGAGAGGCAACTTTCTTCCCTGCAAATGTTGTAAGATTAAGCTGTAAAAGCTCATAAAAGCTGCTGCCACTGCTTAGGCAAGAATAATAATGGTATGGACATGAGAAGCCAGGAGAGACATTTGGTACACAGTGAAGCTCATGTAAGCTACAGAGCCTGACACCTAATGGAGAAAGGGCCAGTGAAGGCCAAAAAAATTACATCGGGAATCTCTGCACTGCTTTTAAACTAGAAATGTTGCCTGTTGCCAGTGGCTTTTGGTGTAGTTTTCACTGTGTTCGTATGGTAGCTATTCATTGTTGGGTAATTATCTTGTTTTATTTTTCTGCTTATTTATTGAATAAATCAAACTAATACAATTCCAACCCACGATTGCCATGGGAACACTCCAACAAGGACAGATGCAGTATAGCTGCAAGGAAAGAAAGCAGACTTCAACATTATTAAATTATACACAAGACAATCAATACAACTTAACACAAACAGCCCTTGCAGGCTCTGCACTAACTATCCAGAAGGCTCAGCTGGTTACTTTAGAAGCTCTTGCAACACCAAACCTTAACAACCACCATCTCAAGTTTCTATAGTGGCAAGTGCTCCAGAATGCAGTTTTTCTTGCCTTTCCCTCATGTCCTACTAAAAGGAATCACAAAAATAATGTAGTCTACTTTTCCACCCCATAGATATGACAGGTATTTTTCCCTCCCTAAATCCAGTAGATGTGTTGAATTCTTGTTCTAGCATGCCCAGAATTTGCACTGAAAATTTAGTCCTAGTGAAAATAACACATTTAGAAAATTTCAAACAGTTTCTGAAAGCAGAAATGAAATCAATCGCAAACAAGTCTAAAAGGCTGTTTAGCTTAACTTGGTCACTGTCTCTGCAAAGATGGATGACAAGAGACAGGAAAATAGAAGGCAGAGAGGAGAGGAGATTAAAGCGATAAAGGGCCTACAAAGCTCATAGCAATTTTTCTCCTTAATTTCCTCATATTCAAGGTAATGCCACTGAGAGGAAGCCAACAAAAAGAATTACATGCACTGCCCAGACTGTGTTTGTAAAAGGCAGTCTCATCAGTCCTGATTCTTCCTATCACTGGCAGTGAGGGCTGTCTTTCTGGACACTGCAGGGAGAGAAGGTGCCAGGCATTTGATTAAGCCAGATCACAGTCTCCTTAAGTCCCCCAGCTGGGAGCCATCTGGCAGTAACTCACTCTGGGCAGGTCATCCTTTCTATTGCAATGCCTTCCCACCTGCCAGAGTGCTGTGATTATCCTCCCTGCTTACATCCCCTTAAACTTGTCCCAGCAGTGCTGACAAGACCCCCCTCACTCCTCATTGCAAAGTTAGGAACCAGACTCATCTCCTTTCTGCAGTGGGCATCCTACAGCAATCCTGAGCTCTCTTTCTTAATTTCTAGTCTTCTTTTCATTACAGTTTATCAGGAATCAGCTGTGATTAAACAATTTCTATACCAAAATTTTTGCAGAGTGAAAGATAACATTCATTTGCTTTGTTCCCTCTACCCATTCTGTACCTGGTTCTGGGATTCACTATTTCATTTCCAGTACCTGCAAATATCATCTCCAGTCCCTAATAAGAAAGATACTCTGTTCCTGCATGGCCGACCTGTATCACTGTGTGCAACTGCAAAACAGGCGGACACTGATCTTCACTATTTAAGTCACCAGTGGGTGATACCTCCTGTGACATTGTTTGTCCAGGACAGTCATCCAGCTTCCATCCATGTTCTCTTGCAACATCTCCAGGACAGTGCTCGGCTCTCCCTGGTATCTTGGCCTTATTTATTCTGTTATAAGCAATCCTTGATGGTGCCATTCCTTTCCCCTGCCCATATTCTGTAGCAGCAACTTGAGGATTATGTGGCAATGCATATATTTCTATACCAATTTAGCTAAAAACAGTGACTGACTTGAGGAAGGCAGCCTGTCCTGGGAACCTTAGGAAGGTGCTTACTTTCTTCATTGCATTATTTAGTTCGAATGAGGTCTGTCAAGTAGATCAGGACGCTTGCAAAAAGCAGAACAGAGCCAATAACAGAAACTACTGTTAAAGTGCTGTCAAATTGGAGGAAGCATTGATCTGGAACCTAACTTTACAAGGACTTCTAGCTTCAGCCTGGAACCAAAATCCAAGCCCTGGAAAGCCTTGAACTCTACAAGTTCACGTCTGGGTCCAATCAGACCACTCAAGCCCATTTCCATGCAGGAGGCAAACTGAAAGGCATGTGGTGTGCTGGGGAGACAAACCACAGATGTTTATTGTGCTCTTGTGCCCTTAGCAATTGTTTCAATGGGTTGGAGCTCCTGGGAGGCCATTTGACTTCTGTTCCTGTCTATACTGTTCTCTTGTAATGCTGACTTTGCAGAAGCCTGAAGCTGTCAACAATCTGCTTCCAGAGTTATTTCAAGAAAAGGAAAGTGAAGTGACATCTGATCTGCTGAGAGAGGATGGGGAGGGGGTATTTTTAAAATATAAAGCAACAAAAGTCTGTTTGAAATCAATATTAAAGACAATGCCTTCTATCTCTCGGGAAAGCACAGCTTAATGTGAAACACAGATTTTCTTTTTCTCTGTTGCAACAACTATACATTAAAAAGACTTACACTTACTTTGCCAAGACCACATTGTCAGTAAGTGTTTTGAAGCTCTGCGGTAATGATTATTGTGCAGTATTGCATTTTAATAATTCAAATAAACCATGGAACATTATGATCTCTACAGCTAATAAATACTTTGTTGCAACTCCAGCCTTGGAAAGCATCCTCCATTTGACTGGAACGGTTGCTTTGCAGAAAGGAGCATTTTGAAACCACACTTTGCCTTCACAATGAGCAGCCCTGGCTGCTGCTGGTCTCCTCCAGTCTGTGCAGAGGGGAGAATCTATGTGTATGAAGATCATCATCATGTGAGAACTTTAGTTTTCTTTTGCTGTCAGTTGTACTGGAACACCTGTGCAAGCAAGAGGATCCATCCATACCTGTCAGGCATTTATCTCCTTTATTTTATTCTTCAATAAAGAATAAACCAAAATAAAATTTGGAACTAGAACTAGAACCTAGACAATGCCTACAAGAAGTACCTGCCTGTTCACTGCAACATTTCATTTTTTAAATAACACTACAGGACCCTGGTTTAACACAGACAGCATGAACTGCAAAAGTTACTGGGGTGAGGTAATAGCTCTAGCCATGAGTTTCCATAGTTCTTACATCCAAGGGTCAAACTGGGCAGAAAAGGAAAGGGCCTTCCTTCCTCTTTGAGACAAAGCACTGATAGTGAGAGACACTTTGTAAAGGGCACTAGTGAAGAATGAGTGGATCAGGAAGAGAAGAAAGACTCAAGGACAGTGGAGGTGAAGAAATGCTACAATTTCACAAAAATAAGTAGAGCCCTCCAGGAAAAAAAAGAACTTGACAAAACTAAAAAAGAAAATAGAGGTCAGGACTGAAAAAAGAAGTGTGATTACTCAAAAGAATTGGTTTCAGGGGGAAAGGAGTTAGAGAACGTATTGCTTAGGTTAAAAAGTACACTAGGGAAGGCTGTCAAACATGAATGTTAGCTATGTAAAAATATACTGTTGGTATTGTTCATCTGGACTAACATATGGCACACAAATTCCTGGATCTCCCAAGTCACTGTGAGTTTGACAGACTACTTGAAAAGCGTGAGGATTTCATTTAATGTTCACCTTAAACCCTTTGTGGCCACTGAAATTTAGATAGTAATAAAAGTGCAAATTCTTAAAAAGTGAATGAAAATATTTTCTCTTGCTGAGGATAGAAAGCTTTTTTTTTTTCAGTTCTTACACAAATATGACAACACAGAGATTTATTTCTCTATTTGTGCTCTTAAAAGTGTGTTGCATAACTATACTACTAAAATTTGGTGAGGATGTCTGATCTATTCAGGATGGAACAGTAAAGACAAAGGACATTTTCTAATCTGCTAAGTCATGTAGCCCAAGGATCTCTCCACTGTTCTGCATATAGTTTTCTACAACCAACCCTCAAAACATAAGGTTAGATTAGATGAAATATTATCAAAACCAGAATCACTAATGTATCACTAGAAAATGAAAGAAATCGCTGTCTATTTACATGTAACAAAACTACTAAACCAGCTAAAATAAATCAAAGATTAATAAGACTTTCAATCTATGTAGGTTTTTATTTATAGCAGAGAACTGAAGAGGCTAATATTTCTCATTCAGATTTACATCAAAATGTTCTTTACTGTCTGCACGGACAAGGAGAGCCCTGGTAGGTGCAGACTGAATTCCCCCGGCTTCTGGAAAGTCAAAATAGCCATGCTTTTGAGGAATGTGTTGCTATGACAAACAGCAGAGTCAAAAGTACTCTATGACAGGTAGAAAATTTGCATTTCCATTAGCAAGGCCTTTGTCAAATGAAATCCCCAAAGGCAGCGAAGAATGTGTGTGGAAGGAAAATGCAATGTATTAATTTACCATCCCCCCCAAGCAAAAAATTTATAAAATAACCCCCACACAGTGGATAGTTCAATGAAACATAAAATAAAAGGTAGGAGGAAAAGCTTTACATTCTTGGTGGTCATACGATAAAGGGATAGTAATTTATGCATGCTTTTCCCACCAGATAGCCCAGAAAAGAAATGCTATTGGATAGCTTGGCTGAGCCACTTTTCTCCTCTGATAAACCTGGCCTACATGCTCAAATACTTGGAGAAATGAGCCTTTTTACCTTTTTTTAAAGTTTATTGATATAGGGATACACTTTAAAGGATAGCACTTAATCTTTTTGGCTGATATCTTTTAGAAATTAATGAAAATATTATTGATTTTAATAAGATTCTTATTCTTTTATGCTCTGTGAACTCTGGTTTTCATGGATGAAATTCTTACTATAAATTAACAAATCATCAATGGAATTACAGATAAAACAAAATACTATTTAATGTGAATAAAAATGTCATAAATTGGTTCTAAGTTTAATTTGTCCAGCCTTTAAAACACACCAATACTATCACAAGTAATCCTCATCATTTTAGGATGTCTATATCATCCTGCATTAGTTCTTCATTTATATCCAGATATTTATCATCAAAAGTCACTTTATCTTCAGACCAATGGAACTAAATTCATGGATTTGTCATGAGAAATGCCCAAAGAAAAGCAATATTTTATTAGTTGATATTGTTTTTCCCAGATATGTTTGAACATTTCAGGATAATACATGCATTACATAACCTATAAGAGCATACAGAATGTATGTTTTCAAATCTCATTAGTTTATCGGTGTGTTCTTGCCTGCCACAGGCCATCCCACCAAGAACTGCCCCCTTCCTCAGCATTATTTTCCCTTCTGACACCCCTTACTTTATTTGGGTGCACATGGCTGTACAGCATGCTAGCTGAGCTTGTTGCAGTCCTTGCCAAAATTTGCTTTAGCTTTTCTACATTATTGTAATCATGCAATGCCAGCAGTTTGCCGGGACTTCTGCATTCAGATGTGGAAACAGGATCCCAGCTCTGAGTCATTCGGGGAGAGAATGCTTTTGCATTTGTGTGCACTGTCGCTAGCTTTAGGAGAACCTGCAATCTCTTTACCATTTCAGCTAATGAAAGTACATTTCTTTCACCAAGAAGTATTTTCAGAAGCAGCTCAGATATTTACATGCTCCTTTTCATGCAAAACTCCCATAGGTTGACTTTATTGATCACAGCTCAGAGAAAACAACTGCCAAGTAAAACTATAGCAATTTTTGGTCAGGCATACTTCTAGTTTATTCCTCCTCCTGTATACAGTTGTGTTGTGCTGGCACATGTCCCTGTATGGTGCTTGTAAACTATTCCTTCAAAAGAAAATTCCAAAACTGCATCCCAGCCAATATAGCCATACTGGAACAAAGGTTATGAGTTAATGGCCTTCAGAAGCATAAGTCTTAATAATATCTTCTCCTGCAATTGGATTTCTGCTCTGAAGTAATCTATGAGCTTTCAAAAAGTTTTTCCAGGAATAAATGAATATCTTGTGTGACCATCACATCTCCCTCAAAAAATCACTACCCTGCCAGAGTGACAGTGCACATTATGAGCTGTGATCAGTATGTCTGTGGTGAAGCTGTACTTCCCTCACGCTGTATCTGCATAGATGAATGAAAGAACAGAGAGACCACGCACACTGGGTAGGGTAGCATCCTTTTAGCTATTTGTTCAGGAACAGATGCAAATTGCTTTCATTATGCTTTTATAAAACACTGGGGTTTCTACAGGTTCTACTAACTATTATTTTCTGGTTTGGGCCCTTTCTGCATCTGTACTTATTTATTCCTGCCTCACTAACTTTATTGATAGCAAAGTTTTTCAGCATTTCTTACTTATTTCACTTCCCTTTTCATACAGCAATAAATATTATTCAATTCAACAAATGCATACAAATGGTTTCCATTAGAATTTTAATCTACTCTGAAAATGAAAGAAAAGCTTTGTATAAATCTTTTTAAATTACCAGAACATAAATTCAGACAGGGACATCTCCACCTAGGCTGAGTTGGGGAGTTCACAGCCTGATGTCCTCATTCATAAATTAATTGAGGTCTCTAGCTGCTGTAAATGAACAGTGCATCCTGCAAAAGATCATATCTGTCAAGATTGCAGATTGGTTTCTATCAGAGTTTGCAAAAGTCAGAGCTCACAATGCTTTCATTATGTCTATGAGTATGGCTTCCCAACTGGAAAGAAATGTGTTTTGTTCTGTTGGGCCAAGATTTACAGAAAGCAATTTTCCTCCATGCTCCAGTTATGACAAACCTACTGAAAAATGTCATTTCATGATTTCTTTCATTCAGTCAACTTTTTACTGACAAATATGTATTCTTTCTGCTCCATGTGTATGCACCAACTGTGACATTTAATGGCCAAGGAAGGTTAATCACAGGTGAGTACATATCCCCCATGGATATTGCAAGCTGTACTGCATTCACTGCCACTTATCCATTATAAAATAAGCATGGCTTTATCTGACTCACACAACTACCTGATTTATATTACAAATTCATACTTTTTTAAAAAGAATCCCTAAGATTCAGAGCACCAGACAGCATATCCATGAATACCTCTTACACATCTTAAATTACATTAAGGTTGTGACAGAGTGTGAAGAGAGTCAAAGGCAAGGTGGATAATATTGAGTCCTTGGTTTCTTTCCCTTTGACTTTGCACTGTTAATCTGTAAGCACGTGTGGGGTGGAGTAAAGAAAAGAGAACATCAGTTCCCAGAGTTTGGGAAGCAGAGGTTGTTTTGGTTTGGGTCTTTTTTAATCAGTGCCATATTTGAGAATGATGGCAGGGACCCCTTACACATAAATACCAGTTTGTAAGAGATTGAAAATTAAAAGGAGGGTAAGACTGACCAAAACAGCTCTTAACACAAGTGAGTAGAATTGGTCTATTGCAATTTACAGGTAAGGGACCAAAGCCCAAACACAGCACATGCACATATGTCCTTCCTTGCTTATGTCAGCCATCCTGGACCTTCTCTCTTCACAGCTGAAGCTGTAGAGGAGGAACCCCCAACCCACCTTAGCGTCAACCTTTCACTTCTTCCTCTCTAAGAGAAGAAAAATTTCCTTGTCGGGGTATGCTGAGTATTGCCCAACAACTGAGCATGACTCTTCTCTGGAAGCAATAGAAAGCCATCATACCAGCTCTTAAAAACACTGGGGAGATTCGCTACATCTACAAATACTGCTCACAGAGAGGTCCTGCTGATCTTGGTACACAAAAGAGTAGGGAGGAAGGCCTACAAGGGCATGCTATGGTATTTTGTTCTTTAAATACACACACAACTTTTTAAAGAATGCAGTTTATTTATGTGCTAAAAGTTAACCTGCTCGTTAATCTCTGTTTAAAGGCTTCTGCCATAGCTTAATAGTGCCAACCAGTTAGAAAGGTGGCTGCCAGCCACAAGAGCTAAATACATACTCGAAATTACTTATTTACTTGGCAGGCTTAGCAATCACTATATTATCAAAGTAATTGGGGCAATTTAGCTATTTTATGAAATACTCAATATTTATGACCTGTATCACACAAGTGATATTCAGCATCCCAGTGTCATGATGTTGTCCCTTCCTACCATTAGACCACCACACTGTCAAACTCTTCTCCAGGAAAAATGCTTGCAGGTGAAAACATCAGCAGTTATCCTGGTAGTCTAGTTTAGAAAGCATTTAAAATAAGTGTTTTAAATGTACAACTGCTGTGCACTGGGACCAAACAGCAGGCGGGAAATTTCAGGCTGGAAGTTTTATCGCAACAAATTGCAGATGCTTGAAGATGTGGATTGCAGTGGAAACTGTGGTAGCACATTCACCATGGCAGGGACAAGTCAATATGGCGTTAAAAAAAATCTCTCCTAAGCAAACACTCATGCCAACACTTTCTGTTGTATCAGCCCAGGTCTGATATATACTAGCATATAGGTATGTACAACACTGCTGAACAGCAGCAGGAAAAGGAATAAAAAAGAAAAAACCCCAAACCTTCAAGTATCTGTTGGTTTGGAATACAAATCAAGCTAGAGATTTTTGTGCAACCACGGTTTGGTCCCCAAAGCTGCGTTGCTGTTACAGATTTGCAGTGGTGTCCTCAGAATAAAATTCCTCCAAATATTTAATTTTCCTCCTTTTTTTTATTTTACCATACTTAGTCCCTTAGTTCCACAACAGTTCCTTGTTACAGGCTTCTGAGACAAGTAGTCTCTCCCTATAACTGCAAATATTTAGGAACACTTCAGTGCCATTCAGGCATCATTTAAAGGGGTTATCCATTTTGAGTTCTCCCCTCATCCCTGGTTTCCTAATCATCTTTACACCCTCTGTGTATTACCTAAAGCAGAAACTGCCCTAGACAGGACCTTAGCACCTACCAGTGTGCAGGATACCTTGCAGAAAAGTCCTGTGAGGAAGGATAACTTCTTTCTTCTCCGTTACATAGTCCAAAAGTTACACTTGTTTTTTGATCTACTGAATCCCATGGCAAACACATCTATTGTGTTCTGTTGGCTAACTCTTACACTGCTTAATAACCTTTTCCCGTGTTTCTCCCTCACAAAGACTCTTGGTGTCTTAGATGTTTTTTCCCCAGATGCAGTAATTTTCTTTTCTCTCTTATCAGGGTGGAGAGTGGCAGAAGAGTGGTTACGGAGACTTGCAGTGAGCACACACTTGAGGGCAGTTACCTGTGTAATTGCCTGGAGCAAGACCCAATCAGCCCAACTAACTCCTCATTCGTGCTGGAAGTCTAACACAGTTGAATGTGGTACTTTCCTCAGACACAACTGATGAAAGAAACTATCACACTTTAGACACATTAGTCTCATGTACCACTTTGGTTAGAAGTGTTTGACCTTGATTTGTCCACAACTTTAAAAAAAATGGGGAAAAGTCAGTGAGACTTAATGACCCTCTTTCTCTCCCTGTGCCCTTTTCCTACTAAGGATTGGCTGTGAACATCTTTACACTGGTATTTACCTTCAGGTGGCTAAAGTTGCATCTTAAATAGACCACACCAAACCAAAACCTTGAGACAATCAGTGGTGATGCAGGATAGAAACCAAATAGTATCTGCCTGAGTTTACAGGAATGTGATCCCAGTAATTACCTGTTATGTTTGTTCATCAAACCGGGGTTGGGGGGGGAGGGGGAAATGGGCTGTGGGGTGTGTGTGTGTATGGATACAATGCTGTTAAAAGGCCTTAGAGGAGAGCTGTAAGAGGAGAGCTAGCTCACACGACTGGTGTGCGTGTTTTTGTCCTATAAGCATTCTTGGAAAGTGGCAGCTCCAGGATTTGAGAAGCTTGATTACTAAAACAAACAAAAATATTAAAGAAGGGTGCTTTATGCGTGTGTCTGTACTGGGTTTGTCTGGCAAGGTTTTGGTACTGGGAGGGGGGCTACGGAGGTGGCTTCTGTGAGAAACTGCCAGAAGCTTCCCCAATGTCCAATGGAACCAATGCCAGGCGACTCCAAGATGGACCCACCATTGGCCAAGGCTGAGCCCATCAACAGTGGTGGTAGTGCCTCTGGGATAACAGATCTAACAAGGGGAGGAAATAAAACCGAAATGGCAGATTGCAGCCAGAGAGAGGAGGGAACATGAGCAAGCAACAGCTCTGCAGACAGCAGAGTCAGTGCAGAAGGAGGGGGAGGAGGTGCTGCAGGTGCCAGAGCTGAGATTCCTCTGTAGTCCGTGGTAAAGACCTTGGTGAGGTAACTGTGCCCCTGCAGCCCATGGATACCCATGGTGTAGCAGGTATCCACCTGCAGCCTGTAGATGACTGCATGCTGGAGCAGGGGAATAGCCAAAGGAGGCTGTAATCCTATGGGAAGGCCATGCTGGAGCAGGATCCTGGCAGGACCAGCACACTTATGGAGAGAGGAGCCCATTCTGGAGCAGGTTTGCTGCCAGGACTCGTGACCCCACTGGAGCCATCTGTTCCTGAAATACTGCACCCCATGGAGCAGACCCACAGTGGAGCAGTTGTGAAGAACTGCAGCCTGTGGGAAGGACTCATGCTGGAGAAGTTCATGGAGACTGTCTGCTGTNAGAAGTTCATGGAGACAGCTGTGGGGAGCCCATGCTGGAGCAAGGAACAGGGTGGGGAGTCCTTCCCCTGAGGAGGAAGGAGCAGCAGAGGCAGCGTGTGATGATCTGACCACAGCCCCCATTCCCTGTGTCCCTGCACCACTGGAAGGGAGGAGGTAGAGACTTGAGAATAAAGCCTGGAAAGAAGGGAGGGATGGGGGAAATTGGTTTTAAGATTTGGTTTTCTTTTTCATTATCCTACTGATTTTCCCAAATCGAGTCTGTTTTGCTCATGATGGTATCTGCTCCAGGTGAGTGATCTCTCTCTCTGTCCTTATCTCAGCCCACGAGCCCGTTCTGTTTTCTCTCCCCTGTCCAGTTGNAGAGACTTGAGAATAAAGCCTGGAAAGAAGGGAGGGATGGGGGAAATTGGTTTTAAGATTTGGTTTTCTTTTGCATTAGCCTACTGATTTTCCCAAATCGAGTCTGTTTTGCTCATGATGGTATCTGCTCCAGGTGAGTGATCTCTCTCTCTGTCCTTATCTCAGCCCACGAGCCCGTTCTGTTTTCTCTCCCCTGTCCAGTTGGGAGGAAGAGTGACAGAGTGGCTTTGGTGGGCACCTAGTGTCCAGCCAGGTCAACCCACCATGGTACCCAAGGAGTATTCTTTGTAAGGAAGCTGTATTTCTTTATGGGACGTTTCCCACTATTGCTATCTCTCTGAGGTGTTATAATAACCTCTACTTCACTGAAGCTCCCATCCATAGTTTTCAACAGAAACAGGATTCAGGAAGCCAAATTTAAGAAATTAATCTACACCCTTGGCTGTGCACATACACAGACTGGAACACCATCCCACTTCAGGAGCCTGGATTAAAATGTGCTGGCAGTAGGACAGAAAGCAAATGTTCACATCAGTGCAGGTAAATTCTACAACTTGGAATGAAATTACAACAGAAAGAGCAGTCTTTTGAATACTATACTGCTCTTATTTAAAAGCAGAGAGAAAGCTCATATTTTAGTGCATTATTGGGGGAGCATGTAGACCCAGCTTTCCTGTGATGCAGACTACACTAATCACCAACAGCCAGCTCCTAGCAAGCAATTCATCTCTCTCACAATCTGGCTTTTAAATGGAAGGTGCCTGCTCCTTGTGAAGTTATTGGATTGTATTCTGACAATAAAGTTAAATTACATAAGGAGTATCTACAATACTTCAACACAAAATCAATATGCATTATTTTATATTTTGCTTTCTCCCTCATAACTTGCATAGTCACACACTGGTCTATGAAAGTTTGTGCTCAGTAAGAATACCATTTCAAAAATCTACTGCCGCCTCAAGGAAAATACTAAAATATATTCTAAGACAGAAATAATTCTGTTTATCAATCATTTTTCTTCCTCACCTCTTTGCTATTTAGAATATTTGCATGAAAATGGGATCTTTATTTCCCGAGAGTTCATCAGCTGCTCCTGATATGATGTAATTTCCATGGATACCAATTGTATGTGATGTTGCAAGCATATGATGAAAGGATAAGGACTAAGGAAGAGAAAAAATCAACTGCTTTATTCTTTGACTATGCTTTTGAGTAACTCCATAAGCAAAACCTAAAGCTTTATCTAATCAACTCATCACCCACACAAATAACACACGCAGTCCCTCTTCCTTCCAAGCCCTCTTGGCACAAATATCCCCACATATTTAAACGTCTTCAGTCTTTCAAATATTATCTGCTACTCAACGAGAACAAAACTCGGGAATTTAGAAGGTGGCAGAGGAAAAAAATGTTTTTAAGTTGTATTTTTTAAGCCAAATTTTAAAACTTGCTAATTCAGAAATTTAAATGTTAGATTTCTCCATTAAAAAGTCTTGGTAAGGTATTACTTCCAGTAAAATAACTAGTAACAAAGAATTATCATTACAATAAAAATCTATCAGAAATAACAAAAGGAAACAGCAAGTTTCAAAATGTTTTTGTTTCATCAGTAGGTACAGCTATTTAATGCAACGTGCCTGAACAACTACAGAAGACTGAGTTTCTTCACTGTCTGATGTGGATTTTGATACCTGGGTCTTTTAAAAAATCATTTGAAGACTATGTTATCTTTTGTTTAAAGCCATTTCTTATAACAGGTTTTGGATGAACAAGTTTTCTCATTTTGTAACAATATAAAAAATGTTTTTCAGTTAAGCTTGATCAGACTATGACCCTGGGATTTCAATTTAGCTCGGAAAAGAAATGTTCAGAAGCAACTGGCAGAGTAGGCAGAGAGAACTGTAGTCTCCATTTATCCAAGGAACCCTGATGTTACTCACAGGCAAGACCTTGCAGTATTTTGCTGTAGTGGTACTGTGTGTGACCCATACAGATGCAGGAAGAGAGTCGTAACTATAAAGCTTTCACCATTCTCTATGATCCCTCTTTCCAGTATCTCAAAGGAAAGGAGACATTTCACAGGGAAGGAAACACACACACAATGAAATCAAGAAACTTGGCCAGAGTCAAAGGCAGGGTTGGGAGCAGAGGGGGGTCCCACCAAAGAACACTAACCACAGAGGCACAGTCCTGATCCAAGGGTGGTCATTGCAAGGCAGCCGGGAGCACCAGGAATGTCTCAATGTGTTTTTCCATTCCGTAATAACATCTCACCCTTCATCTCTCAAGTCACTCCTTAGTTACACTTTGCAAACAGAATCAAAGTTCTCTGTCAGCACCTAAAAGTCACTGACCCCTCAGAGTCCCCACTAATTTTGGTTTTGTTTATCTCAGGCTCAGGCAGCATGCTGAGGGCAACCACAGCAAGCCTCCTTGTAGCTTGCAGGCCCTGGCCAGCAAATACCTGCACTAGATGAGAAGACATGGATATTAACCCTCAGCACTAGCAGAGGGAGAGCTTTCTTCCTTTTGCCACAGAAGGTTCACTGCTAATACCAGGCTGGGGCAATACAGGCTGGCTGCTGCTCAGCCCCCGGGGCGGGCCTTGTCCTGCAATTTTAGTAGTCTCCTCCCAGAAACTGAAATTAGAGGTACATATGCCCTGCAACACATAGGCACAAGGCTTCAAGTATGCAATTTCTGTTCATTCTCTACTTCTCAGTGGTCTTAACATTATCTCTGGGTTAGAGATAAACTTTTTTTTTTTAAACTTTGCTCATCTGTCAAGTCTCATTGCCTGACATCAAGGAGATCAATCTTCCTTCCTTAAACACAACTCCTGGCTCTTTTGAGAGGCTTCCCTTTTTAGATGTTGGCCTCTTAAGTTCCTCTCCACAGCCTGTCTCCCCTGCTGCATCCTTCAACAGATTTTTTCAAATCAGAACAGACAACCCATGTAGGCTGACATGCTCTTTGCAGTGCTCGCTGCTCACATTTGAATGTTACTACCCAATCTGCAGGCATTCCTGGGCAGCACAGCAGAGGAGAGCGGAGACCTGAGGTGTCTGATACATGTGTATAGGCATGCACCCTGCACAGGACTCTTTTTCTGTAGTCACTAAAAACGATGTGGGTGAGGAAATTTCTAAGTATTACTGCCCGAGAGTTTTAAGCACCAGGACCAGAAGTTGTCTGTGGGATAAAAAAAAAATAAAAGGAAGCCAAGAAGAGACAGAAAAAAACCCTGCAGATGTTATCAGAATCTGCCCTCTCTCTCTTTTGGAGATTTTTCTTTAGAAAGAAAACACATTTGGGTGTGTGAACGCATGACCTGCTCTCCCTTGAATGCCAAATTCTCAGAAACATCATTCATCTTACTCGATATTACTCCTCTGCCTGAGGTGAAGTCAGTCAGCTCTGCATGCCTGATGCTGGTAGTTCTGCCTTAACAGTAAAAAGCGGTTGAAATAAAACAAAAGTGAAGCTCCAATTCCACACAGTTATTTTGACTTTTATAGGGAGTTATAGGGAGTTACCCATTAGAGAAAACTGTGACCTGAAACAGTTCTCCTTTGCTCTTCCTCAGTCCATTCCCAACCCCACTGGGGATATGTGAAAGAATACCTGAGTTACTTCAGTCTAAGCTAAAAGTGCATTTAAAATCAATCCAGGTAATGTGTAGCCCCACTTGAGGGCAAATCAGAATATTTATTACTGAGCTGTAGAGCTCTGTTTTCTCAGACTTTGTCAGAAAGGAGATATTTGAATGCCAATAGGGACACCAGGCTCCATCTCTTTATAGACCTTGGGTCAGGAAGGGATGGATGTAAGTACATCATCAGCTGTAGCCCTGCTGACTTAAAGGATAGTTAAGCACATATTTTTTCTGTCATGAACAGGGAATATGTAGTACTATATTCATCTTAGCTGCAAGGGGAATATGCACACTCACTTATACAGGTTATCTAGCTCACAGCAAAGCATAGGCACAGATTTTCTTGCACTCTAAGCTATGATCAACAGAAAAGGAACAGTGGGATCAGCCTATTAAGATTTTTGTTCAACCCAAATGTATGAAAGTACCATTTTATTATGTGACACAGCAAGAACCATCCCAGACATTTTTTCCCGGTGGAAAAGGACCTGGAGGTACTGGATGACAGCTGGCTGAACCTGAGCCAGCACTGTGCACGGGTGGCCAAGAACCCCAACGGCATCCTGGCTTGTATCAGGAATGGCATGGCCAGCAGGACTAGGGCAGGGATTGTCCCTCTGTACTTGGCACAGGTGAGGCCACACCTTGAGTGCTGTCTTCAGTGTTAGGCCCCTCACTACAAGAAAGACACTGAGGTGCTGGAGCAAGTTCAGAGAAGGGCAGCAAAGCTGGGGAAGGGTCTGGAGCTCAAATTTTATGAGAAGCATCTGAAGGATCTGGGGGTGTTTAGCATGGAGAAAAGGAGGCTCAGGGGAGACCTTCTGGCTCTTTACAACTACCTGAAAGGAGGATGTAGCCAGGTAGGGTTTTGTCTCTTCTCCCAGGTCATAAGTGACAGGACAAGAGGAAATAGCCTCAAGCTGTGCAAGGAAAAGTTTAGGCTAGATATTAGGGGAAAAAATAATATGGAAAGGGTTGTAAAGCATTGGAACAGGCTGCCCAGGAAAGTGGTGAAGTCACCATCCCTAGAAGTTTTCAAACAATGTGTGGATATGGCACTTGAGGACATGATTTAATGGCAAACATGGTGGTGATAGTTCTAGGCTAATGCTTGGACTTCATCAGCTTACAGGTCTTTTCCAACCTTAATGATTCTGTGGTTCTATGATCAGTGACCTCTCCCTAGGTTTGTCAGTCCTAGGCTGCCCAGGATCTCAAAGGCCCAGCCTCAGGCAGGTTTATCCTGCTGGGGAGTGACCTGTCTCACTTGTGTTCATACAGGAGCATTTCCAACAGGAAGATGAGCCAGCATGAGCAACGAGGGGAAGAGCAGTAGGGACATCCTGTTTCTAGAGCCGTCCCAGCTGAACCATGGTGTTGCCCCAGGAGAGGAGAAATGTCCCTCAGATGGAAGCGCTCACCACGGCTCCCACTCATCTCTGCACAACATGAGCCTGCAGAGGCAGCTGTGGTGCTGCAAGATCCCATATTTCAGGGAAGGAGAACGGAAGGAGCAGAGACCTAGAGCCCTGCCAGGGGAACAATGACCCGTGCTGACCCATGGCTGTGTCCATGCCACTTCTGCCACACAGCCCTCTTGCTCACATATCTGTAGAAGTCTCTGAAGGGAAAGAGGCTCCGGAAGAGATGACAGGGTCTGCAGGAAGAGACAATGAGAGGATGCAAGAGCTCAGGGAGGGGAGGAAGAGGCAGTAGTCAAAGCATACACCTGGAAGTCACCAGGGGCCACTGTACTGTGAAATCTACTGGTCAGTATTATTTTCAGAGTAGAGATGTGACTCTCGGTGGGATAGAGTCACCCTCCTTTGCAGTCCCTGAAGTCACTGTCTGTGAGACTCCCTGGAACAGAGGCTGTAGTCCAGCTGCATCAAGCCTATACAGGAATTTCAGTGTACTCCCATAAACCAACCACACACGTGCTCTGCGGTGATCTCTCGGTGACCAGGCACACCAGAAGCACTTATGAAGCCTGTCTGATTCATAAGAAAATTACTCCAGTTAGCACAAGAGAACCAGGGATTTTTGGCATGCATATTCCCTAGCCACTTCGAGAAACTCCTTAGAGTTTCAACCTTTAGAACATGGTTGTCTGACAGACTCTCCACACTCTTTCTCACTCCAGTTGTTTTTCACCAAATCACAGGGAGGTTCTTTCCCCCTACCCTGCTTCCAGACAAGCTTCCTCTGGCCTTGCAGAGCCCGACAGGTAACAGACCTCTAAAGCAATTGCACACTTCCTTTCATCCCCAGACTTCAACGTCCCATCACAAATTTGTTTTGCTGTCTAGGACTTTCTAGTCTCCCTGTCCTTCCCCTCAGGGCAAGCCTCCAAGAGCCGACCAACACTCTTTTAGTGTTTCCACACCTAATTAGCTCCTAGTTTTTCTCCTCTGGAAGCTAGATAAGCAATGTTACAGTAACAAGTAGATTCACATAGACAAAGGCATTCATGATATGGCTGTTTGCTACAGTGTGACGTCTCCAGTTGTCAAAGAAACATTTCTTCTCCATCAGATTAAAAAAAAAAAAAATCCATATCCAATATAATTAAGTACAGTCAGTCACCCTTGAAAAAAGAGAATACATGGAAAACAAAATCCTGGCATCTGAATGTGAAGCTTTTAAGCAAAATTTGTCAGTCCTTCAAGAAATAAATAGGAAAACCGTACCACAAAACACTAGATGCATTATTAGTAGTATCTTTAATAACAGGAAAAAATATTAAAGTGCCATATTGTTTACAACACAAAATTAAAATTTTAATTTAATCAGTCCTGTTTACCCAGCAACATTCTGATTAGCAGTCAGAGTTGATTGAACAGTGGAGGAAAGAAAACCCTCTCACGACAAGATACGCCACATAAAAGACTTCTGCACGAGTCAACAAGCAGCAACAGCAGTTACACAGCCAGCTAAAGAATGTACCCAGGTCTCTGGCAAACCAAGACACAACTTCTGTCTCTGAAGCAGGGATTTGAATATATCTCGTTTACTCTCCTTTGGTGCAGGAAGCCTTCCTGAATATTTGCATGACAGAATTGAAGTATGCAATAGCTTGAAACAATGGAGGAATAGGGAGGTACAGAACTGAGTAAGAAATCCCAGGAAACAGCAGGCAATTGCTTCTTTATTATGCATATTTTGCTGCTGGAGCACATTATTCTCATTCTCCTCAGGGCAGGGTTTTTTAAAAGCACAGTAAATAATGTCAACAACTAAAAATCCAGCACATCGAGTTTGATTTTCTTTCTTTTGCCTCGTATTTAGCAGGGGGAGTGCCCTAGCAGAGGCAAGATTTTCCAGCACAAATCTTGAAGCATACAACACAGAAGTAGCAGTTTCCATTCCAACCCCTACTCCTTAATTCCTTCTAAAAAGAAAAAAAGAATCAGGTAGATGGGCAAAACAAATGACTGTAATTCATGCACCCTGTCACATATATCTCGGTTTTAAGTGCTGCCTTTCTGCTGCACAGTTCAGAGAAAGATGGTGCCCTTCTCGTTCGTTATTCAGTGACAGGCAGCAGCCCTCCCGCCACAATTATCTGGTGGTGCCTTCCAGGCATGGAGCTGCCCAAGGCACCTTCCTCCTGGGATACTTCCTCAGCAGGGAAGGGGTTCAAAGCTCAGCCGCATCAGTGTCTTTGAAGCGTTCAGAGGACATAAATCCACTGCTCCTGAAGATGAGCAATGTTAGGAAGCAAGCTGCTGCGATTAAGCTCTTACTCCAGCAAAAAAAAAAAAAAAAAAAACAAAAAAAAAAACAACAAATGCTGCACTCTTCCATGGCTTGATTAACCACATGCTTCATTAAAGCTTTCACTGCTGTTTAACTGAGCTGTAAATGCCAGGACGGCATGGTTTTTCTGAATGAGACAGACAGTTCATTATTTTTTTAAATTTTTCCCCTCTTTCCTTTCCCTCCCCGCCTCCCCCTCCCCCCATTTCCTTCAAACCAGAGAAAGTAAACAGGTGCATTAAGTGTCAAAGGAAGGGAACGTGGATTTAAAGGTTTCATGTAGGGTTTCTTAGACAGTCAGCTCCGTTCAATGCTTTTGCACTGCGCCTTTCAGTAGTTCCCAAGGCTAAGAACACGAAGTAGATGCAGACTAAGCACTTGAAACAAGTTTTACCCCTCTGTTCTCAAATCAGAGAGTTTTACATTAGATAAACCTGGATTTTAAAGGGGAGATAAATCTGCTGAAAGAAGCTATAGTGGTGCAAACCCTTTGAGCCATCACCACTGAAGAGAGAAAGAGTTGGTACCTCACACTTTCAGCCCTCTGTTACATAAATCCTTTTCTTACCTACAACTGAGAAGAAACAGCTGCAAATAAATGGTCTTTCCGCTGTGGTCACTTCTGTACTTCATTCTTAAGTGCTCCCAGTGCAGCAACAACCCAAACCAACCCTGTTGGATTACTAGAGCACTGCTGGCTGCTCTTTTATGAGCCTCGTGCTGCTCCACAGCCGTTTCCTGGCTCCCTAAAGCCCACCTGCTCCCCACAGCCCCAGCTGCAGCTCATAAACTTACCCCAGGCACCAGGTGAGAATTAGCCCCAGCCCCCCGCAATTGCTGCTTCAGGGCATCAGGTGAGGCCTCTGTGCCTGTCCCCCCTCACTCACTTGCATAAAGACTCCTGTGACCCAGCTTCAGAGAGAAAAGCCAAGGGTGGCAAGCCAGAATTTTCATTCACTTTGCTTGTTGCCAACAGCTTAAAATCCCTGCAAGATCAGTTTTGTTGGCTGATGAACTACTGCAGCTTCTGCAGTTAACTACAAGGAGCTTTCAGGCTGAGCAATGCAGAGCTATTGCCAGTGTTATCATAGGCTATTTGAGAAATCAGAACAACTGTACTGGTCACAGCACACTTTTTGTTATCTTTGTGAAAATATTCCTAATATACAAAGCAATAAAATGCAGTCAGTGATCAAGGCTTCAAAGATGCAGATTATGCTTTTACTCAGTATGCCAGCCTGTGAAACCACCCTTTCGTAAATGAAATTTATGTAAATAAGACTGCTAGTTCCTTGGGTTTTCTGACAAGGGAATGGACTAATATTTGTAAGGAAACTCTAGATGCTGGCAGAATTTAGATTTAACTGTTAAGACAGAGTTATATTGAACTGGATAGGATTTCAGCATTTTATTGAATGTGACTTCTTCCTCTGGTTAATGGTTCCGAAGTAACTACCAAAGTGGTCCCGAGTCTCCTTTCAGGTTGCTGTACCAGGTTTTTCAAGCAATCCCCCCTGAAGCCTGAGCCTGCAGTCACCTCCCCTTCCCCGGCAGGCTGGGGGTGGTTTGCCACGGGAGTGGTGCTGGCAGCCAAAACAAGACCTGTGCGGTTTCACGTGGGGGAACCATCAGGCTCACAGAGCCAACCGTTCCAAGTCCAGCTGGGCCATGGCTGGAGGAATGAGCTGATGGAAATTTGATGAAGTCCTGCACCAGGAACAGAACAACTCCCAGCTGGCTGAGTGCCCAGTGGATGGAGGGCAGCTTGGAAGAACAGGATCCACCTGGATCCTTGCATCCACTGGGTGGATCCTGCTGCAGTGCCTGTGTCACAGAAGGAGGAGTGTCAGTGAGCATCAAGCATTGGAATGGCTGACCAAAAAGGCTGCACAGTCTCTGTTCTTGGAGCACTCACTTGGACAAGGCCTGAGCAACTGGATCCAAACTTGTAAGTCCATGGTGCTTTCAGCAAGGGCTGAGACTAAATACCCTCTAGAAATCCTTCCAATCCAAATGGTTCCGTTCATATCGAACTCAAGCTTCAGCAGCAGAAATATAGTATATTATATTTAGCTGTTTTCTTGGTTTCCTCCATTAACTGCTCTGTATTTGGAAGTCAAAGCACTATCTCCTGAACCATTAAAACAAAACCAAAAAAACCAGAGAAGCGTACAGGGTTCTGCACATGCTCAAAGTAAGGATCAAAACTTAAGATTTGCTCTAAAACATTACCCTCGAACTAAGCACACGCTGTCTCAAGAGTTGTGCATATGCTTTTTCCCTTTCCATAAAGCTGCCCTGGAAATTTAAGTCCACTTACTGGTCTGAGTCAACGGACCATTTCTCTGATATCTTGTACGTGTGCCTCTATCAGATCAAAACCTGATCAGGAGGACTCTAAAATCCTATACTTTTCCCCAGTACTGCTTTTTTGTTACACAACCAGGAAAGTCCTGGGGGGGTGGGAAATGTTTATAAAAGAAAAATTACTTTCCTAAAAACATCAGGACCTTGGTTCAAAAAACTTTTAAGTTTTTATGCACATTATATATTCACAGTATCCAAGGCCTAACATGAAACACATAAAGGAACTTGAATCACAATGCATGTACCTTTAAAATCTAAACTTAGATTAGCAATTATATATGAAGAAAATAGCAATTTTTCTGCAAACCCCCAATATTCTGCTTCCTCTCTTCCCTCTGTCCTATTGTCAGACACATATAAGTCAAAATGCTTCTAATTACTAATTCAGACCAAAGGAAAAGATGTGCATAAACTGGCTTAGTGACATTTTATTACAGTAATTTTTCAGGTTTCAAGCTCCCCCACACACACATATGTGCAAATTTCTTCTTCTGGCACTAGGCCACAGACCAATTTTGACATGGAAAACAGTTACAGGAAAAAGAAACTCAGAAATTATCTTATAAATGGATACATAATACATTACAGTGATCCCTTTAGTAGTCAAATGGTTCATGAAAATTATACTTTATGTAATATCACAAATGCACAAAATATGCTTTCCATATGATTGCAAAAACAGCAGCGCTCTGGAGCCAAGCGCATGACTTAATATTATAATAATGAGTCTACTTCACTGTAGTGGATTTTAATAAGACTTTAATAATACTGGTATGAAGCCAAATTACATAACGTCCCAAAATATGAAACAAAGCTTTTGTAGAGAAAATAAAAGCTCATTGAAGTATAACCACATTAAAAAAAACCCAACAAAACAAACAACCACCAATGTTATCTAAACAAAGCCATTAGGCATATTTAATTTTTAAAAATCAAATTAGAGAAAAGGAACTCAAATCTATTCCCAGATCGCAAGATAAAATTAAAAAGGATATTATTTTAGGCAACATTTATGAAAATGGAGGTACTATGTCAGCACTGGGAAACAAGCTAACACCATAATTACATCTTTTGGCACAGATATGGGTATGGGTTGAATACCTCCAATTTCTCTCAAAGGACAAAAAATGATTCAGTTACCTTACAGTGGAGTTACCTTTCAGTTACCTTCAGTGTGGAGTTTACAACTGAGCTATGTTGGATTATCTAGAAACAGCTTAGACCAAAAAAATTATTTTCTTCTACACATGAAAACAAACTCAGTGTAGGAGTCCCAAAGGTAAAGAGCCGAATTATTTACTCCCTCAACCCCCTTCAATTCTGGAGTCTTGGGGAAAACAAGGATTTGAAAGCACCTGTAAAGCATGGACAATTCTCAGAATAGCTTCCACTCTCAAACCCTCCCCAAGTATGGCAATGTCATATAGCAATTAAAAGAGAAGTCAGAATTTCATTTGTTGGGTAACAGGCAGAATGCCACACATTCTTAAGGCTGTAAACCCTTTTAAATATTAGTGTTATGCTAGTTGGAAGATTAGCACTTGCATGGATAACATTTTTTTTGTTTCTTATTAGGATCAACTGTTAATATCCACATATCCAACAGAGAGATCAACATATATTAGCATATTCCGAGGTACTACTGGTTACAGTTAACTGCTGTTAAACTGAGTCTAAATCTCTGCTGACAGCCCATCAGAGCATGTGGGGATGAATACAGGAAGAATCAGAACAGTTTTCTTTACATATATTGTTTCAGCTACGTGTCTCCACTTTTTAAGCAGTTTTGATAAAGGCAAAAAAAATTCTTAAGTAGATTTAGATTCCACATGACAAGATGAAGTGAGGGGGACATTTTATGCCTTGGATTTCTTATAAGTCTACTTTAGCTAAAGAAACCATTAAAAAGTTGCAAGTAACTTCAGGATGAAAGGCATTAGCAGCTTTTTAGAAAAGGATAATCACACTCTTCTAAAGACTTAATGAGACATAATTCACAGAAGCTTTTGACTTGGTCTGCTGTTAATTGAATCAAAGTCGATGATGATCTTGTTACACTTTGGTTTGAATTCCCTTAAAAAAAAAGAAAAATACAGATATTAGTTAGTGAGTAGTTAAAACATTTTGCTTGCTTTAGTTCCAGCTAAATTTTTGAAGGAATAAATCCCAAAAAACACACCCTTGGATTCTCATAGTTTTCTTCTCTATGGGAGCCAATTATAGTGCACCACACTGAGAGAAACCTGGACAAGAAAGACTAAGACAAAAAGACACATGGGGTGGGTTACCCTGTACATTCTTCAGCTATTGGAGTTTATAGATTAGGAGTCATAGGACTTTTAACAACTTAACTGCAGGTGATGGCATCATGTTACCAGGTCTGGGATTTTTGTTCATACATATTAATATTTTAAATATATATTTTAAGATGTAGGTACCGATATAGGAATCCAGGAAAAAAATTTAAATAACTGTATATGTATGCATATAAAAAATATATTTGGAATAAATTTTGATAATATTGATATTTTGGTCAATTTTTTCCTGCCAAGTTTTTCTAAAACATTTTCAAGCTTTGTGTCAGCATATTAAAATATTTTTTGTGCAAGGGGAATAGATCACATTATGCCATACTGGGTAAAACCCAAACTAGTTAAGAGGGAATAATTTAAAAATTGTAACTTTAGAACTCAAAAATTAATCCTGCCACAAAATGTTTCCTTTTATTATCATTAGAGCATCTGCTACAGCAATTAGCAAGGAAGGTATATGGGGACTGAGCATTTATTTTCCAGTCTACCAGTAAACAAAAGATTATGCAAATAGTGTGGATTTAGTGCCTAATTAAGCTCTGCAGTTCAGTTCAAGAGATTCATTAAGTACCACCTACATCTTTAGCAATCGATACAAGGATAAGTAACAGTCAACACAAGGAAAGCACATGCTGCTGACCACAGAAACGCTGAATGCCTTGTTCAGAATAGCAATCTGAAATGCAAGAAACATTTCTCACCCTGGAGAAGTTACAAGATTTGACTTGCAAGAGAATGATTTATGCTTCTTAGTCAAATAGTCTTAGTAGACAGGAAATACACTGAAGGACTAAAACTGAATTTCAAGTACTGCTGTGTTTTTCCATGTATGTTTCTTAGCCCAGTAGGTATCTTTCATCCTGAAATTTTATCTGCCAGAATTGTTATGTTTGCAAATTTTTGGAAGTCTTTATATTAATATTGTAAAACTTTTTAGAGTTGCAAAGCCTCCCTGACTACATAATTAGCCTCACCCACAGCATGTTACTCACATCAACTAGCTGCTGAACAGATTGTCTTTAGGTATCTCTGTCAGTGTCTTTAGAAACCCCACTCTTGAAGCATTTTTCAGATTTTCATTACTCTAAGGCAAATATTCCAAGTTTTACCCTCTGCTCATAAAAAAGCTGACCAGAGAAGATGAACAGCTATAAGTACCAAGAATTAATTATGGGCAGCTTGTCTGACACCTTCCCAAATTGACTGCAGCAAAAAGATACTGAAGTTTCAATAAGGATGGAGTAATCCACAAAAAACAACAACAAAAAATCAGTTGGTAGTTTCAGTCCAACTCACGATCACAGGATAATTCAGGTTGCAAGGGACTTGAGGAGGTCATCCAGCCCAACCTCCTGCTCAAGGCAGGGTCATTGAGGACTCTCCCGAGTACAATGTAACAAATAACCACCCCCTTTGCACTTGGACTTGCACTTCAGGAACAAAATAAGCGATGGACCATTTTCTCACAAAAACGTTATGAAATTGAACTTTAACCATACACAAGACAAAAGAATGGTACAACAGTCTGTCAGCCCAGTCCTTCTACAGAGCAAGCCATCTATATGCACTACAGAGGAATAAAATGCTACTTGACTCAAAGAAGAAAAACTTTTGCCCTAAAGTTGGTCTCTTTCACACCCCCCTTTTCTTCCACTCCAGAGTAAAACTAAAGTTAATTCAAAGCTCTCTCACCTATATATAATACCTGCCAAATCAAACATCCGCCGTGCAGCTGTCATTTCTGTAGTGTCATGATACTTGTCGGACATGAAAATAACTTCCTTTATGCCTAAAGAAGTCACATAGAAAAGATGTTAGAATTACACTGAAAAAAAATAGTAATGTCTGGTGCACAAAATCAGAAGAGGCAGCATTCATCCACACGCTCTACAGCTCCTTGGTACACCTCTACTCATAAATGTGTGCTGTGTAAAATTGCTGAATGATCTTTGCCTGAATTACTTAGGCAGGGGAGAAATATAAAGGCTTCAAAAGAGAATTCACAAGCGTTTCGCAGCTGATCAACATCTTCCTGTGTTTGCCAGACAGCATGAATATCAATACATTGCAATTTAGTGCTGACTTAAGTGCATAAGGAAAAGGATGAGTGACTACATTGAGAACAAGCAGCCAATCTACCTTGAAGACCATTTGATTATAATTCTGTAAGTAAGAGAATTGTATGAAGCACAAATGCAAAATACCATTATCTTTCCCTCTTCACCCCTCTTGATTTCAAACCATACTGAACCAAAATAAAGAAGCATTCTGTTTGCTGCTTTCTTCCTAGACTCCTGTGGCTATTAGTAGTGAGAGACACTCCCCAGAACAGCAATCCATGCTGGGACTGCATGACCTCACTCAATGAGCAAAATATATGCTACTTTAAGCAGAGATTTTTACAGAACTGAAGCCTGCAGATACTGCCTAATCTCAAAAAAGGAGACACATTTAGGCCAGCACACTTGCTGCAGTGGCACAGATTTATAATAATTGTAATGAAAGACATAATTAAAGGAGGATCATAGAAATCTTATGACATTTATGAGCAAAGATATTTTAAAATCTTCAAATATCTACCATGCATCACATTCAAATTAAAATTTCATGTATATACTCCCAACAGACCTTTTGTCATGCAGAAGTTTATTTCTTTCTGCCCTACTCTATTCAATGTGCCAGAGCACAGTAAAATTGACAGTAATTATATGCAAAGCCTGTGTTGTTCTTTGGCAGCTCCTGGTCTAAGAAGTTACAAACCTAAATTAGAAGCACGTTTAGAATCACAGTAGATGCAATTAGCACTGGAAAAATTTGGCACCATTCAGATGCAAAAAACCCCCACAAGTAGCATCTTATGAAGTTGACAGTGCAATTAATTTAGATCTAACATCAGCAATTTAACATCAAATACATCTATTATAAGATATCAATGAGCAGGCAGCACTGCAACCCTGAAAAAGCAAGCTGGCACTACTGCTTACCTGCCTGGATGATGAGCTTTGCACATTCATTACATGGAAATAAGGCAACATACATGCTGCAGCCTTTCACATCAGCTGAGTTTTTGTTCATGATGGCATTCAATTCAGCATGGCACACTGATTAAACAAGAGAAGAAACAATTCATAATACTGATCATTAAAATAAATCGGTCTAACTAAAATTAAAGTGTTACAATGTAACTGCTTACATCTTTTCAAAGGCAAATAGCTTGCACAGCTTATCATAAAGGGCAGAGAAGGAAATAAAAGCAGAAATACCAAGATCAATGAAGGTCAATTGTTCTGACCAGGCTGCCGATTAGTAATGATATCATTAAGTGCATTAGCACTGCCATTTGCTAACACCTATTGCAGGCAACAAAGCCGTAGGCTGTGGGCCAAGCCATTGTAACCACCCTTAGTGAAGCAATATCTCACAGCTTCACAACTCTCTGGAGTATCTAATTGCCAGTATAAAACAGCTCATTTATGTGTTTACATGCACAGATAGGAACAGTCTGATGGTTGTAAGAGCGCGCTGCGCTCTCTTAAAGGCAGCAGAATCGCCAAGTAAAACCGAGCAGCTCTGTCCTCTGGGCCTCAGAACGGCTCAGCGCTGCTGCAGGATTCTCCCACCCCCAGAATACACAAGACACACTCGGCCATAAAAATGTCCAGCTTTAATATTAAAGTGACTTTACTGCTCATTAAAAGGTGCCAAACTTCCTAAGCAGGAAAACAAAGTCCTGTATTTCTCCATGGATTTGAGATAGGCCAGGTAGCAAAAGACCATCCTGCCTTATTCCACCGTAACAATAGATCTTTCTGGACAGACAGCACCTTAGGGTTTCAGTGTTTGTAAGGTACACATCAGCAGATTATCTAACGTGTTACCAAACACAGCTGAGAAGGGCACAGTTTCTGTGTCATCCACAATGAAGCTCTGAAAAAAACATCAGGATCTCTGCGAGAACTTCCTGTTTACTCCGAGGAGTAATAGCAAGTTGCATAATTTATATACCTACCTACTAAGAAACTGCCTGCTGCCCTGACTTCTTAAACAGATGCTGAAGTGTGGTGTGGGTTTGGGATCATTTAGAGACCTGCATGTGCAGACAGCATTAAGTGTTTTTTCCACTTCTTGTTTTGAAGAACAGATTTTTTTAAAAAGTCGTTTTCTTCTCCCTTGTGCCCATGCGAAAATTAAAACAGCCCAAGTTTCACAGCACAGCTTCATAGTAAACTTGGTGCTGTATGCTGACCTCTGTGTGAATGATCTCACCACAGCAATAACTGAGTGCAGTACCTTCAACATGCAGGAATCATTGCTGAATGGAAATGTTTTCCGTATGCACTAAATGTCTACATGGAATTTTCTATATAACAGCTAATGCACTACAGATTTACAGCCTAACTTACAGCACACAAACTTTCCCATGCAGACAAGTCACAAAGGACCAAACACTTGCAAAAGAAAGCTCAGTATTGGCTTCTACCATGCCCATGTTATGCTGTCCACATACCTTTTCATAACCAGTAAAGCCAGAAACCAACACAAAAAATAGGAAATTGAAAAAGAAAAAACAACCAAGAACCATCACATTAAGGCTTCGTTTACTATTATTAATGTTTCTACTGCAACTATTATTGGGTCACACTGTATTTTAAATATATGCCAGTAAGTGTATGAGAGATGCAATTATATGAACCTATACATTTAGAAAATCCAGAAAATATGTTGAACTCCAAGTATATTGCTAAGTTGCACCAGTCTTATAAAGCCTTTACAATAGTCAGAGAATTATTTTTCTGGGGTTACAGCAGATTGAGCAAAAGAGTGACATTATTTCCACAACTGGAACTAGGGGTTATGTCAACAGGACAGAAACATCACTTTTAAGTTTCTTTGAACAATATATTTATGTTCTAGGCAGCAGTTTAAAATATGGAAGACTTCCAGAAAGAAGGATGTTTTCAAAGGCTCCCAAAACTAAAAAAGAAACAAAACTAATTCCTTCAGTAAATATTTTTCCTTCACTAAAACTCAGAAATCTTCAGCCATAAAAACAGACAAGTTTCATTATTAGTACTGCAAGAAGATTCCTTCCTGCACCAATGAGAGAAAAACGTTCTTTTGGCAGACTTCTACAAACTTTCAATAATGAACTTCTTCCCAAGCAAAAACAAGATCAGGCCAAAAATAACTTACAGAAGATAATCAGCTGGAGCAAGGGAAAACCAAAAATTTTGCCTCCTGACCATCTTCACACAATCTGAAGAAAAATTACAACTCTCCCATGTGGACAGAAGACACAGAGACAGCAATAAGAAACAGAGACTAGACATTCCAAGACAAAAAGTACTTAAGTCTCCAACAAACCCAGCAGATTTCCACTTCAAATAGAAAAGGAGGTATGTTTTTAATGTGTGCAAGTATTTCTTACTGAGCTTACTGCAGAAAGTAGTACAGGACCAGAACCTTGCATTGATTCCAGAAGTCATCATTTTCCATCCAGTATTACTTTTTTTTAGTCTTCTGGGCTATTAAATACCAAACCATTTTGTCTCAGCTGCTGTGATTTGAAAGTATATTCTGGGGAACTATCATTACACGTGCCTTTGTTTTATACATCTCCCTTGACATCTGCTGCTTATTAAGGGATATTATGCCAGATGGTCCTTAAGAAGGTACTGGCATCAGACAAGTATTTTTAGGCTTTGTCCCATCACTCTTAATTCCCTCTTACTCATATTCACCTCTCTCTGACAAATAGGCATTAACTAGGTAAGATAGGTCTATTATCCCCAGATTTTTTTTATAGACCTGCCCAGCTTATTTGAGAGACAGTAAACAAATCCAAAAGTCCAAAAATCCTTCTTTTTAATGACTAATGAGTTTATATTTGGGCGTTATGAAGTTTTCTCATTTGTTAGGAAGTCCTGCTAATAGTTACAAATTGTGCTCTCTGAGATAGCAAGAAGCTAACTTAAAATAACCTTTCACAGGTGCACAGTATTCAAAACTCTGAAAACTTTAATCAGACTAGTAAAACTAAGAATTTTTACAATACCCTATGAGAGGCTCCAGAGCTTTGTTTAAAAAAAAAAAAAATTCACATATAGCCAACAAAATATCAAGTCTACAACACTGGTTTCCATTCTGGAAAAGTAGCTTGAAAAGTATTCTCAAAAGGCTTCATTAGCTGAAGAAATAACCATGCAACGAGAAGTTAAGTGTGTGCTCTGACATTCCCACCACCTGCTACTATGTTCATGAGAGGGGGAAAAAAAAGAAAAAAAGCCAATGAGTGACTGCTTCATTACTGGTAGTATTAATTGCTAGTGTTTCTATTTCTTCTCATTGCATGCTGGCTTGTGTTGCATAGCTAAGGTAGTACTCATCCTTGAGCTCACCTGTAAATAAGTGACCCCTGCTTACCCTATAAATGGTAATTTTTCAGGATTGAACACTTAACATGAGCATGTTCCCAGTGGGTTGCAGAGCCAGAAGTACTCTTCCCACATACTAAACATGCTCTGACTAGCAATTTTATAAGAACCACAAGACTAGTCAAAGTGTTCAATACTGTTTAAAGGCTTACACACTTGATGAAGAGCATGCCAGGGACCACCATAACATTAAAGACCCTTTAAAGAAGCAGTCAGAGGAAGGGCTAAGGAGAATGACTTTTTAATGCTATTAATTACTAATTGAGCCAGACTAGGAATTTTGTTATCCTTTACTTGCTGGAACTCTGACACTGAACTCAGCAAGAATCAAAGAAGGTATCAAAACATTAATTTAAGGAATGAAGTGACATTAATTTAAGGAGCGACAACCACTGGGGACAGTGGTTGATGGATCTGGAATCTGGAGAATGACACCTATTTTTTGTCAACCTTTTTGAAAGCATAGGGATGGTTGCTGGTCACTGCATGAAGGGCAGGCAGGACACTGATGCTGGGCTGGCACTGCCCTCAGCCCTTCCCGCTGTTGTCTCTCTCGCTCTGTGTCCTGGAGAGGAGCAGCTGCTGGGGTCAGGGCACAGAGAAAAGGGTAACAGCACCAGATTTGTTGGGAGCCCTAGCTTCTTCAGACTGCAGTAAGAAAAATGGAACCCCAGCCTCACTGCTTTCTTCCATGGATAACGAGAACTGCCAAGTGAAGATGGGAACCACTCAGCCCATTTATGAACATCACAACACTTGCTGTGGTCAGACCAGAGAAGCCCCTCTCAAAACCTGAGCAGTATTAGCTAACTCACCCTATTTTGTAGTTTCTCCCATCCTGCTCCAAGTCAGTTCTACTCCTAACAGAACACAGAGGTGTTTCTTAGTGGGCAAGTAGAACAAGAGGAATTGTTTCTAAATCTCCAAACTTTCTACAGATTTGATGTATGACACCAGAATTGGACAAAAATCCATGCAGAACAAGAGTGAGTGGCTGTAAATGGAGACCATCTCCTAGATCCCCTTCCCAGCAGAAGCCTCATCTTTGCACTGCCAATTGGAGAGAGAGCAAAACACTTCTTTGGAGTGCCTTATCAAATTTTGTGCAGTCAAAATAACAGCTTCTATAAAACTAACACTTATAAATCCAACTGAATATTGTTGAGTGTTCATTTCTCTGAAAAACTGAAAAAAGCTCATAATCCTAGCACAAGGAAACGTTGATAACAGTTTGTTTCATTTTACACAGCAGGTACTGTTCAATTAGAGCATACTTTTTGCCACAGCACATATTTTATCATATCTGAACCTGTATAAATATTTGTAAGCATATTTACTCAATATTTTCTGTATTGCTCAGAGGTTTCTAAAATTGCCAGTCATTTTAATTTTAAACCCTTAATTAGAGACTGGTTGTCAAATGGATGTTCTTAGATTACAGTGGAGACAGAGGGCATAACAGGAGCACAGCAACTAGAATTAGTGGGAAGATTTGCGTTAATAGGACAAAAACGTAGTATTTGAAATGACTGGTAAGAGGAAACCGAGCATCAACAAATCCTCAGATTCATCTAAGAGAAACAGAGGGCACACTTTTGACTCTGAAAGACAGAATTTTGCCTAATTATTAAGATGCTTCTGCACATAGTACTGAACACAATGCTTCAGGAAGAGCTTTTAATAATATCTTAGTAAATGTTTAATAACCTCTTAGTAAAACAGGCCTTCCATTTCTCTCATGTGGACAGACACATCCCTGCTGCTGTCACTGACTGGCAGCCTGGAGCCAGTTCCAACATAATGACAAAATCCTGAGTTTGTGCTGTGAAAAATGGCATTCTGCAAAACACCCTGTGCTTTCTGACATAACAAGGCTATACTGTTCAAACATACACTACAACTAGAAGGAAGAGCCTTTATCCACTTCAAGAGTCTCATAAGGAATGCACAGTGTCAATACAGGTGATCCACGTCACTATTCCTGTAATATCCAAATGCCTTGCAAATGTTTGCATCCTCTAAGGTAAGGTGAACATTACCTACCACATTTTGATGCCTTTTCCCAGTAGCAGCTCAGGTTACACCTGGATTTCTTAATCAAGCACAGCCCTGGCCCTAACAATGAACTGAGCAGAACCCACTCTTGAGGGTGAGATAGATATATACAGTATATTGCAGCAGACATAGATAACCAAGACAGTGGTGAATTTCAGAACAACAAGTTTCAAGATACAGCAAAATTCAAGAGTGACAGGACTTGTTTACCTTACAACAGAAGTTCGAAAGGTAACTGTTATCAGTAAGTGCATAGGGAAGGAGGAAGGGTTAACCACAGTAAGAAAAGCTAAAAGAACAATGCTGGCACACACAAGAACCTATAAAGTGACCACAGATAAATGTAGGGTGGAAATTGGAAGATTTGTAGCTATGAGCCAGTAAATCTGGTCAGAGCTGTGGGGTCAATGCATCCATCAGTTCTGCTGGAGCCCAATGAATTTGTTACAGCTTCACCTAACATCCTTCTGCAAAGATCGCCTCTGGGTCCAATCCCCTGCTATGTCTATGCTGCTAAACACAGACAAGGCCAGGGACTGACCCCTGGCCCTGAGGCCAACTGGCCTGTGTTCATCTTAGGGCTCCATCAGCAATACACCACCCTTGGCCCTGGGTTTCCTCAAGCTCCACGTCTCAAGAGTCCCATGAGATCACACAGTTATTTTGTATGTCTCAGTTCAAAGTGCACAAAGAAGTGAGAAGGCTTTTATGCAGCCCACCAGAGAGGGATTTTCAGAGCATGAAACAGAGTATGTGTTGCCTATCTGCCAGTGTGGCCTGAGGGAAGGAGGAAGGTTAAGCATACCATCTCAGCAGGAATTGCATTATAAGCCTATACCTGATGACTGTTTTCTTGCTGTCTTTTTTCCACCCTGCCCTCCGGAGCACCATTGGAAGAGCAATACTGATGCTTTGTTCTGGAGGAAGCTAATCAAGACGGGTGCCAAACAGATGGGAAGTGAGTTAAGTGTTTATGCCTAACCCACACCACCCAAGACCAGATGATCAGCACTCAGATCCAACCCCAGCCCTTTTCTGTAGCACTGCAGATGCATGAAGTAGCTCCAGAAGACATCTTCCAGCTTAGTGTGGTGATACATGCACAATTACCATCAGCTTTATCTAATAAGCTACATTGCAGTGATGAAAATGCCATCGTTCCCATGATTAACTAATGGAGTACACAGTACTCAGAGATTGTACCATCTCTGAGCAAGCCAGTCAGGAAAATGCAAGAATAAAAAGTTCAATTTACACAAATGCTGTGATGATTAGCAAAAGGAGAAAGAAAAAATGACAGTTTAATGAGATTTTAGCAGCAATTCTATGTGGCTCTGCATCTACCAGAATTTTTTTTAAGCAGAAGATTTTTTTTTTATACATACTTGTCTGGCCTGTCAACTGTGCTATCAAGATTAATAAGAAATTGCTAGCGTTTAAATGATCTGTGAATTACAAAATAGGTTGTTTATTCATCACAGCAGACACTTTGTGTTACAAAGTTGTGATTTTTTTAATGAGGTGAAGACTAAGATAATGGAGGGGGAAGGGCAGTAGTTAGACCAACTCCTGGAAATCAACTCGGCACTCCAAGCTGTTACTAGTTACCTCATTTTTTAAACATCACATGCTCCACATCTTCTGCAGTCAGAGTTAACAAAAAGAAAAAATTTCTCACATCATCTTGTACAAAGATTCCTCACAGCACTTTTAGTTTAAATTGGTCATCTCAGATTTCAGTGCCTGGAACATGCTCAGATGCCAGAGACCACCCATACTGATTTTAGTTCAGAACCGAGACCTTACGGCAGCATAAAGATTCAACCAAAATCAATATTCTGTTTTCAGTACTTTATATTTAATCAGTGGGCTAACACTTGTTTCCTCACCCTATAAATAAAGGGCAGTCATACTAAGTTGCACCAATATGGTCCCAGCAGTATAGGGAAAACCAGTGGTTTAGAGCAGACTTCAAATTTGGCAGGCGCAGACGTCAAATTTGGCCCTATATTGGGAATATGCCTCTTACAAAAAATAATATGAAATGGTCTTGAGCTTACGAGTTACCATTAGAGGTTGTATAATAAATTGGTGAAGTGAACAAGGACAAAGTACTGGGGTTTTAAAAAGTCAAAAGCATCAAACTGATGAATTATGTGCTGAGCCACTGCATATCATCTTTCACTTCAATGCTATAGAAAACCAGAAAATGGTTTTTAGAGAGAGCTCTGAGTGAACTCAGGCTATGTCAAAACTCATGCAAGTTTAATTTCTCTATCACACCAATTGTTAAAGCTACAAGTAAGAAACAGAATTAGTAGGCAGGGATAAATACTGGTCACTGGAAAAGAGTCAGTATTTCTCTGCAAAAGGTGTACTCTGGTGCTGACTTTTCCCCACCCATGTAGGGAGAAGGGAAAATTTCTCAAGGTTCTTGTTCTCTCTTTTGTGCTTCTCCTCCCTGCTATTCCTTAGCTCAGGACAGGCTGAGATGCAGCACAGGATGAAGAAGTTCCTAAGACCTGTTTTTCCTGTGCCTGTGGCTTCTGCTGCACTGGTCTCACACACACAAGGTACAGCAGGAGCTGGAGTGGGTACAGAAAGATGAAGGGGGACTTAAGGAAGCACGGGGACTGGATGGTCTCTTATTGGTCCTAACCAAGGTTTCCTCCCCACATCAGCCATTGCAGGCCACAAGGCAGCTCTCAACCCCATTTCCACACGTGGCAGACAGCCCTCGTGGCACGCAGCCTGAGGCAGCCCAGTGTCCTTGGTTCCTGCAAACCACACCCGATCCAGAGGAGTAACTGCACAGCCCTGATGATAGGTACACCAACTATGCCTTACTGCAAAGACAAAGGGAAGATCTAAAGCAGCATTCAACCACATTTACCATGAAACCATCCTTGCTCTTCATTCCTTTTGTCCGTTTAGTAAATGTGAATCCAATCAGAGGCTGAAATAAACAATGAAAGTCACCTCACTGCACACAGCCGCCAAGACAAATATTCAGCTTCCTCATAGTATGTATAACCTATGCCATGAACACCAGAAATGGAAATTTCCCACAACCACTGGAGTTTACAATTTTATTACCTGTATTTTAGACCAAATTACTTGTTTTGCATATACACACTCGGTAATTTCTGTGGAGACGAACACACAGAAGCAGCAATCATCAGCACACACTGCAACTGTGTACTAATGAGCTGCTTTATATTTATAAGCTTTCCCTGCCCGATCCAAAATGGCTAATATTTATGAACCTACTTCACCAGGAAGTCAATCCTTCAAAAAGACTGTGATTTTTATCCTGGTGTACCACATATGGGCACATTAACAACAACAAGTGAGTGGAAGAAAAACTGATCGATACTTTACCAGCTGAACTTTCACAGATACAGACAAACACAAGTCTAACCTGTCAACCACAAGAAGCCTTACCATAAGGATATTTTGTGTCTAGTCTATCTGCTCCTGTTCTTGTCCAGGGTAGTACATCATCGCTGCAACCATTAGGCATCCCATTGTAGCCAATTCCAACAATCTTGTTTTCTGAATTTACAATGCAGGCACCAACCTAAATAAAAACAGATTTATATAGTACCAACAGCAAGCAAAACAATGTGTTAACAACAAAGATGAGACATTAATAGACAGTCCTACAATTTTTATTAAAGAGATATAAGCTTCACTTAATATATTAAATCACACCATCTAGTGAGCAAGGCTACAGTGGTACCTAACTGCTGGGGCTTGGAAATAAATCAGGGCAGATGTAACTCTGCTACCCCTTTGGTCATGCCGTTGGATCCCAGCCTGCCAGCACTGTTCCTGCTCAGCTTATGAAATGAACCTAGTTCAGGAAGCAGAAACAGCACTGAATGAACCCTAGTAAACATGTCAGTTCAACTCCCCAAACCAGCTTTTCCAGCAACAGCATGAATAACAGAAGCAAAAGAAAAGTTATGAAAGAGGTAACAGAAATACAAGTGTTGGCTTATGCAGCCTCACAAGCCTTTGTGGCTTGTTTACACAAACATGCACTAAAATTCCAAACCTTTTAACTCCCACCCTTTATTGCTTTAACCCAAGTCTACAAAGGGACTCTTCTTAAAGAATGATGAAGTGTCCCATTTTTTATGTTTTCTGCCCATATTATTTTGAAATGGCAATAGTACTAATTTTAATTCACACAATGTGTTTAATCAACCAGCCCTTGGGTAACAAAAATTTAGCCCCAAGTGAACCACCTTCAGAAAGCTAAGTGCTGTAATGTACAGAAGGCAGCAAGTAAGTGAACAGATTGTTTTTCTGGGATTTGCTTTCCGATTTTTTTCACACACAGGAAGTCTAACAGGATGACTGGATCCTGCATGTTTCAGGAGCTGTATCGATCACCTGAAATCAATGTTGAACAATATTGAACAGCAGCACGTGAAAGATGAGAAAAATGGGAACAGACAGTGAAGCATAGGGAAAAGGGGATCCTGCAGGAGGAAACAAACTAGAAGAAAACTCCAGTCAACCCAATAACAGACAAACAAATACTCTTACAGGTGAGGAAAAGAAACTGGTAAAATGCTGTGTCTTAAAAAATTACAATCTAAAACTTCCAGCAGTTTTATCCTCCTCTAAAAGCGAAATGCATGGGTTATTTTAACTCCCAGATGACAAGATGGTTTATAAAACTCCAAGCTACAAATGTACACAGAATTATACACAAGGTCAGGCCCAATAAGAGAATTTCTGTAACAGAAGGCGCTGACTATGTTAAAAACTGAATAGCTATACACTGAAATAACTTTTATTAAGAAATCTCTGAATGTGCTACGTGTACATCTGATGTGATATGCAATACAGATTAGGTTATCTTTTTATTATATGTTGCCTTCTTACCTGAGAGCTTGGATCCTTGCTTCTTTGTGCTGACAGAAAAGCTACTGCCATAAAATATTCAGGCCATTCCAAATAATCCTCTCGTTTTTTGCAGGATGCTTCACTGCTGAAACTATAGTTTATAGAACAAAACAGCCATCAGCAAACACCACAGACCTAGAGTTACTACAAATCATATTATTTTAATGTGCACAGGTTTAAAGTAACCAGGTTCAGAATGTGGCTAAGACCACACATTCACTAATATTTTGACAGTAAAACCATCAGCGTTATGTGCTTTCCAGGAATTTATACATGCAACATTTCCTTTCAAGGAAAAAGCATCCAAGCAGGGTTGCAAATTTCATTTTTAGATAAGAAGGCTGAGATATTCAGAGCAGTGAGCAATTCAAAGACAGAGCAATTAATCCTTTATAGATAACACTTTGTATATTTCTAAGGTTGAGGTATATCATGTATTGGAATTCTTCTCACCCAAACAACATCATCTTTTTTATGATGACTGTGGTAACTGCCAGCCTCTAATCTAAGTTATTTTGTACTTCTGCCTATGACAAGTGCTCAGTAGCTTCCTATTTGGTAACTTCCTCTGCAGGCATTAATTTCTGACCATACGGTTACCACCACAAGTTTAGCTCTCGTTACAACATTTACCAACAAGGATCTGAGGCCATTCCAACAGTTCCCTGCTAATTTTCTCTTGACATTATGTCTTACGAAAGCCTTCTGAAAACTGGCAGGAGATGGGTTCAACAAATTTTCCATTAGATACAATGTATAAAAGTATAAAGCCACAAAAGGTTGCTTCTTTCCCTGCCCTGAAGGGTATATCTGGGGGAAGGAAGAAGGAAAAAAAAGGTGATGCATCATTTTCTATTGCCTACTTATGGGTGAAAGCCTGCTCAGTGTAAAACACAATAGGGGAATTTCTGTGCTTTTCAGCTCAAAGTAAAGAAAGGCAGACATCTCTCTCTCTGCACATACATTTAAGCTTTGAAAATTTCAAACAAAAGATCAAATTGAAAGAAATTTCGCTAAACTCTCTCACCTATCATTGCTACAACTTGAAAACCAATGGAACATCTCAAATACAATGATTAGCCTACCAAAATACAAGGGGCACAGTACTTTTCTTCTTGGGCTCCTCTTACCGAAGTCTACAGCTTAAGACCAAGATACCCTTCTAGTGATGTAAAGCCATGCAGAAAAATACATCACAGGTAACTGCGAGCAGCAAGACATCTCCTAGCAACACTAGTACCAGCACTTTCAGAAGACAAACATTAGAAGGCAAGTGTTTAGTTAATCATTATTTTTATAACTAAAACCATGTATTAGAGGCTTGCAGTTAGCTTGTCATACAGAGGTTACACTGTTTGAGTGAAGACAATGCCAGCACATGATAAAACTGTACTTTAGAAACCTACAAGGTGCTATTTACCAAAGATAAATTGCTGGTTTTGAATAGTCTGTATGTGGCACATAACAAGTTAGCAATTTTGGCTTGTTCTTGGAATGAATGAGGATCATCTTTAGGGCTACCATCTCAAAGTTAGGAGGGAGAAACACACACTCTTGATGTAACCCACACACCTCTCGCACACTTTGACAACATTGCAAATAGTGCCCAGAACTGTCAATTGCCAAAGCAAACACACAAATCAAGTATGTGATTCTAAGAATGCTCAAACTGGCTTGAATCACTGTAACTAAAGGGTTGGGGCTATATCCTACCAAGGAGGAAAAGTGCACAGAGGAAGAAGATATTATAGACATGCCCTCACACCACTCTGTGCCAAACTGAACTTTGACAGGTTAACTGAAACATCAAGAAAGTGTTTCAGCCATACGATTATTTAAAATACCTCAAAAAAAGGGATTTACAAAATCTAAAACACAACTAGACTTTAAATGATCACTCCTGGCTAAGTGACATTCACAGTGATGTCTTTGGAAAGGGATGAAACACAATGCAGAAATACATTGAATAAAACATTCTAGGAAAAGGGCTCCAGAAAAATAGCAGTACTCTGAACTAAGAGGTCATGAGATCTCCTTTTGTTAAATTATTCCCTAGCAACTCTACTTATTCAAAACATAACAAAAGCTAGTATTTACTTTTCTAATAAATACAGAACTGTATGTAAGAAGAGGTCCCTCAGAGTACCAACTTCACAGGGAGAGGAGTGTATCTAAAAAATAAGCAGAGGGCTTACATCAAAGAGAACATAAAAACCCCCCAAAGCCCTTACTCAATTACTTCTACTTAACATCACCGTGTTTGGCAAGATAATTCCCTCAACTCAGAGCACAAGAACTCAAGAGTGTGAAATGGGTATAAACCACTTAATTTCTGATTGAGCAGAAGCCAAGGCCTTGGCTAGCAGTCAAGCACACACATGAAAATTAGTTTATGGATTTGGGGCAGCTGATAATCTTCTTTACGCTCATTTGCAAGTTCTAGAATTGCATGAATGAAAGCTACTCTAGAAAATACTATAGCTAGCTGTAAAACAGGCATCAAGGCTTACCCTTAGGATAACCCGTAAGAACTTATGAACAAAAATAACAGAAACTGAAAGCCATGAAGAATACTGCTAAGAACAATGGGAGAAAAAAAACCCCTAAATTTTAGAATAATTAGTAGTCAATAGAAAATTCTGTAAAGATTATTTCAAGGGAAAATAGAGAAAAAGATTCTGTAACTAGAGAACACTGCCTCCCTTTTCACTTCTTTTTCATCCATCTAGGCTTCAAGTAAGCTGCAACACCATCTGAAAAAGGAACAAATATCATTCAGCTACTTTAAAAAATGGTCTACCATAATGAATTTTTTTTTGAGAATCCCAGAACAGGATTTATCGCCTCAAAAATTTTTATATGACAGTTATAACAGTCAGCTATACAAAAATATAGTACAGCTGGAGAACTGGTGGATATGAGATCAACCTCTAACTTTTTAAAGTTATTCCTCTGCTTCCTTATCTTTGATGTGCATTATGTTACAACTGTATTCTAGCAGTATTTTTCCCGAGTATCAAGTATACTACTGAAGACCAACTATCAATATCTTGGCATTGAAATCACAGAAATGAAGGTAAAAAATGAAATGTGTATTAAAAATAAGAAATAAACATCTTCTGCTAAGCTTTTGTTCCCCAAAAGCCAAAAAGGATATGGGCTCTTGGTGACCTTCCATACAAGCTTCTTCTTTAAATCTTATATTTTATGATCACTCTTAGATCAAATGAACGTGGGATTTCCTTTACTTGAGGCTTCTCACCTTTTCCCTCATATAGGTACTGAGATATGGTCATTACATATTCTGTACTGAGACGAAAGGTTTTGAAGGAGAAAACTGAATCTTTCTTACAGAAAAACAATACCCAGTGCATTGAAAATTAATTATATTCACAATTTTCTTGGGAGATAACCCACCAAACCTGTAAAGATAAACACTGTGTATGAATTGAGCCTCAATTAAGCAGTACAAGAACACTTCCCTTCAATGAACGTACTTCACTTTTACAGAGTCACTTCTGACTTTAATTAATTGCATATTACTCACGCCGGTATTCATTTCCGGAAATAATGAACACACGATACCCTGCCTACTCTTCTTCTTATCCCAGCGATTATGAAACCCGAGTAAAACAGGCCGTGCCCTCACCGCAGGGCCTTCGGGGGCTTCAGGAAACGCCTCCCCACCAGGACGGCTTTCCCCCGGCACGGCCACGGCCGGCGCTGCCCGGCCGAGCCCCG
>VZRO01005012.1:615362-653827 GCA_013397915.1 Daphoenositta chrysoptera
CCTCCCCCCCCTCCTGCCCCGGGAGATTCCAGCTTCCCGCTCTCTCGCCCCCAGAGGCCGCCGGGCCCCGCCACCAGGGCTTCACCCGCCGGCGGCAGCGGCCAAGCCCGCCCGGAGAAAGTTTATCCGGGCGGCGTGCGAGGGGAGCATGGTGGCGCTGGGAGCGGGAGCCGCGGGATGCGCCTGGGAAGGCCTGCCCCGGGCCCAGCCCCAGGGCGCCCGGCTTCGGGTGCGCCCGCAGCGCCCGGGAGCTCATCCCGCCGGCCCGGACGAGGCCGCTGCCACCCCGGGCTGCTGCGAGCCTCCGCGACACTATAAACCAGTCACTTGAATGTCTGTTCAGTTGTCTGACAGATGTTGCTTCTAGTGTTATGCTCTGACACAAGCATGCGGGTTTTCGCCCAGCTCAACGCTCTTGAGGTAAATGCTATTTATTAAAGCTTGACATCAACATATTAAAACGTCTAAAAATCGGAGGTTTTGTTTGTTCTCTGGATGTAAAATTGATGTGGAAATTGAGTTATGGTTTATTAATACCTCCAGCTGCTGCCAGGTCTTACAAGTCTCCCAGGATGCACAGGTAGCTAAACATATATATATAACCCATTACAGTGCAAAATAAGAGGAATGATAATAAATACTAAATGTCGGTATAGTGTGTTTGTGTTCCTTCTGTGAGAAGCTGCCTACCCTGGCTAGCTGGCTGCCACTAGGGCATGCCTTTACGGAAGCACTCAAACGGGAGCAAGGTACACATGTTCGCTCCACGGGGCTGCGAGGCATCAAGTGAAGACTGCCCAAACCCAGCCGAACGTGACCAATTCGGTTCCCACTGGAGGCAGTGACAGGGGCAGCGAACTCAGTGATGGACAAAAGGAAAACACTTGCCTTTGAGAGCATCCCCAAGAGGGGTTTGTGTGCGGAAGCCGTGGGTTCGCTCTGCATGCGAGCTGCACCACTGATCTGAATGTGGTCAACAGACTTGGCTGAGAGAACGCCTTCCTGCAGCCTGGTCTTCCTCTTCATCCAGGAGGATGCTTCAGGTTGGAAAACAGGACATACTTGGGAAACCGGGTACACAGCAGTCCTATATGAGAAGCTGTCTTTATAGCTCCCTCTTATTGACTGTATGCACAGCAAATTGCACAAGTGGGTACCTTACTACACCAACGTGTGCAAGAAGATGGCTAAGCCAAGGAACCTGCCATGCTCATAGTCATTCTTGAAGCTATGCCAAAACAGAGAGATCCTGCAGTGATCAACACAGAGGAACACATTGCTAATATGTTTTCATATTAAGATTGCTATATCAGTTAGCTTTTTTTTTTTTAACAACTTATAAACCATCAAATATGAAAATGTTACTTAATTTCACAGATACTCTATTCAGTTGTAACCAGAAAACTTGGCAAAAGCAACCTGTTATACTTCAACTGACAAGTTTTCCAGCCCTCAGAGTGGGAAAACATATAGCTATTTCAGTTTGCAAGACTTCTATTGGCATAACTTCATATGGACAACAAATGTTCATGTATGGTTTATTAATGAATGAAAAGGAACTATTTAAATGCAAGAAAAAGAAAACAAATTTAATGAAAGTTGCATCACTCAGGAAAGCATAAACCTGAAGATGAAATGAAAGGCCTGACTACAGCTGATCACAAAGAGAGTTAGAAACTCAATCAATCTGGAGAAGAAAATAGCATAATTCAGTTCAAAAAGGTCTCTACTATCTGTATATCTGTTTCTGCACTCTTGAAGTATGAATTAAAATTGTAGCTCTACAATTACACTTGCCAAATCTGTTATTTTTCATAATTAGGATTCTGAGGATAAACCATAACATCTGCTAACTACTACTACTACTTATAACACAGCAGTGATATATGGCCTGAGGAGGAAAACTTCTGGTGGAATTTTAGTTAGTAGACTCCTATAAAATTGCTAAATGACACATCTTCTGGAAACCTTGCTACATTTTTATTTCCCCTAGGTTTTTTCAAAGAACTATACTGGAAACTTCTCTTGCGGCCAAGTTGTGACTGTTCTTCTGACAATGTGCTACTGCCCCTGACATAAAGCCTCTTTCTTCAAGCACACATGGGAAGAAGGGTACACCTGGACTAGATAAGATTTAGGCCAGGATCCTGTGTTCTAAACACAGGGTTGTGCTGAGGGTAGATAGCTTGACTTACTACAGGTGTGGGGCAAAATCATGCTGCCTGGCAGGTTCCATAAGACTTCTCTGGCAGCTGCCTGCTTTGCAAAAGCAGCAGCTACCCTGGATCAGCTGTCGGAATCCTCCTCTCCATTAACTCTGAGATCTGGAAGTTTGTTTGGACCTTTCATCTGCCTCAGAACCATTCAGATCTCTGTGACAGAACTAGAGGGCTCTAACTCAAGACCCCTGTTAAGACAGACATGCATTCAAACAGGCCGAATTTCTTTTAAATTTTTATCTGACACTCTAGTCCTGTCCTTGCACGTTCCTCTCTTGTTCCATAGAAGGAGGATGTATGTCAAAAAGGCTCGAGTATCTCAGGTAATCTCTCATAAGTTATTTTTGTTTGTGTCTCATTTCCTAACAAGGTCCCGAGCGCGGACTATCATGACTTTGCTGGATAGATGTCAATAAACAATCTGAGCTGATTACAAATACTTTAGATGCTCTTATTAACGAAAAGTGATACAATTTTGAAAGACAAGCTAAATATATAACCATCTGTCAAGTAGCTTATATTTTTAGCTTACTTCTTATGAAACATTCACATCTACCTTTCGTCAATTTTGATAAAAGCAAATTAAGTCAAGTTTGGGGAACCCCCAGGTTACAGACCCCCCTCCCCACTTTCTTGCTGCTTGCCAACAGACTCGCTTAACTTTGCTGGCAAGCAAAATTTCTCCCCAAATGCACCATATGTATAAGTTGTTGCTCAGAGAATAATATTTGCTATTTGCCAGAATATGGAACATGCAATTTGGTAGTCCACCTTTAAATCACTCTTAAAACTTAAGGGAAAAGTAAAAAGAAATTGCTAATGAGCTGTTGTCTTTTTCTCTAACAGAATGAATTTTTCAGGAACTAATTACTAGGTTTGAAGACAAAGACAAATAAATATGACAGTATGTCTTTATATCTTCTCTGTCTTACACAGAAGTAATTGCTCATGGACAGAATAATTTTCAGAGCTAGAAAACATTTTTTAGGCACGACTCATCTTCTAAATATTTTTCTAAAAAGGAATTTCTACCCAAGTTAAACTTTTCCATCTATACTTGCTTACAGTCTGAGGAACAGATTAAATACAAATGCAGCTTCTGGTATATGCTGCAGTTCTGAATTTCTATAAATAATCTAATAAAGAATATGAAGTTATGGCTTCCTCACTGCTTAAATAACATTTGTTGCAATGTTAGGTTTGTACTGTGAACAAAGTCCTATTTTGGAACCCCCTTGCAGCAGACCTAAACAGAGTTAGCTGCAGAAGCTTGTTAGCAAACCAGCCCATTAAGAGATTGCAATAAACTGTTAGATTTTTATATTGTAGCATTTTATACAGGGAGCATAAGTATGTCAGAATTATTATAGGATTTTTAACTTTAGCATGTAACTCTTTATACTATACAGTTTTGGAACTACTTACTAGTAAGGATGGTAAGAAATGCAACTTATTACCAGCCTTTGATTAGAACCAAATAGGACGATTTCATGGTAATTATGGTGCAGATGGAAGCCCATTGCAAATTCGGTATTTTCAAACCCAGGTGCCAAAATTCAGGACACTGAAATCTGTGTTTAGATGCCTACCTTTTTACAGAATCGTAAACATTGAACGCCAGAGATTCTTGTGCATGGTGAGTATCTGTCAGGATCAATCAAGCCGATATTAAGGTATTTCTCTGCTTTTAATGTCCTAATAGAAAATCATTACTCTTCTCTATTCTTGGATTTTGATGGTTTGTTTATTACGTTACCTTTCTCTAGCACCTGTTCCTTGAAAACTAGAGTCTCGTGCTAGATTTAAGTTTTCTTCCTTCCTGTCCAAGTGAGATACTATTTTTAGTAACACATTCTCAATCTTCCAGACAAAATTCTGCAAAATTTCCTAAATCCAGAATTTTTGCACTTTATTCTGACTGGAATCAGAAATGAGTATATAAATAATACTCTTTAAACAGTCTTCTGATCAATTTTTAAAAGTACACTATTTTTCATTTCACATAAAAATGTTATGGACATATGGTGATTTTGTAATTTTGACTGTTTTCTTGTTTTATTCATGCTGATGATTCTAGTTTAGGTACATACTGTCTTTGCAGTACCTTGATCACCTAGTTTTTTCTTTGGTATCAGTATATTCTCCAGCTAGATTTGCTCTTTCTGTATGCTGTGTGTTATTTGCTGATGTTTTCTCTGTTTTTTTTTTTCCTAATGTTTCTATCTGCCTCTGACCAGTCCTCTACTTTTGAAACTCCTTTTCCATTCATACTGCCCTTTCATCCAAATTCCCCTTTTTATGCAATCTCATACAGTTTCATACTGAATCCAAAACACAGCACTGTACCAGCTACTAGGTAGAAAATGTAACTTTGTCCCAGCTAAAACCAGGACAACAGGACAAAGATGGGTGCTAGAAAAACGGAAGATACTGCATGTGATCTTTTTCCCTATCTCCATCCAGAAATGGAAATAATGGATAATCTTGCCAAGTTGTCCTTTGGAAAGTAAACTGAGACACAAAGTCTCAGACTGCAAGTCTTCTGGCAATCCTAGTGATTCCTTCCAAAACACGAATTACCTTCTTTGCCCACCCATACTAGTCATGATCACAGATATTCCCTAGTGAGGAGTGAGAAATTAATTTTCTGCTTTCAATATAAAATTTCACTTTCTTGGCATGCTGCTTCTGGACTCAGTGGCTGCCTACATCTTTCACAGCTTTCTATTTCTTCTGTTACCTTCTCCTTATTTTTCAAGGCTATTTTTAATATCTAGGAAGATTATCTTCTATTTCCACCCCTTCTGATTTGGCAAGATTTTCCTGTGATGATGTAGTAGCTTTTCATATTACATCCATGAATTTCCCCCAAGTGCCAAAATTTCTTGCAGTGTATCAGCTTGCAAAAACTCCGACTGGAAAATAACATTATCTGTAATCATTACATCAGACACATTCTGAAGACAGAAATCTTTACTCTTCCATACAAATTATATTGGATACACATATCCTTTCATATCTGGTCAAGACTACTGTTAGTAGTCTTTCCTTTTCTTCTCCTGCTACAAATACCACTTATGCTTGTCTTTTTTAACCTCAGTGGAATTTCTTTCCAAGTTTCTTGTTCCTCTCAGAAATTTTTTTTTGTTTATGATAAGCTTTAGATTTCCTCTGTAGAGATTTTTCCTATCTTTATGTGTAATTTCCTGTCATTTATCTTAACTATATCTTTAGATTTCATTATTACAATGTGTTAATCTTCGTACAAGAGCTGCTACAGAGAATCATTTTCTTACATCTTTATATGGGATTTAGCACAGAAGGTTTTAAGTAAATAAATTAAGTAAAGTAATTTAAATTTAAATTTAAAGTAATTTACTTAATTAAGTAAGTAATTTAAGTAAATAAATTTTAAGTAAATCCATTCTGTGATAAGAGATGAATTACCCTTTCAGCTAACCTGTGGATTGGGGCAGGGGGGGAAGACAATATTTCAGGATTCTCAGATACACTAGCAAAATCAAACACAGTTAAAAAAACCAAAATGAACTGCTGCACTCACTCTGGGTTTGTCCTATATCTCACCTCAGCATGATGAAATCCCTTCAACCTACTTGCCTTTCAAATTGCCAGTATGCCCAATTCCCCAAATTAGCATCAAAGACATTTTCCTTCATCAGTAGGAGGATAACTGCTCTGTCTCTAGGACTTAACTCCAAGAGAACTGTGAGACACAATGCACGATGCTTTAATTTTGTAACATCCTCAGTGTTAGCTTGGCATCAGGGCAGAGGGAGCTCAGGTGCAACTATCATTTTATATGTGACTACTTTTCATCTCTTCTACATTCTGGCTGTTTCCTAAACTCATTGAACTAATTACACAAGAGCAGCTAACAGCCACACTGCTCTAACTTATCAATAATGAAAAGTGAGCTGGAGCTGTCAGGAAATGCATTTGACATCCTAACTTGGAAGAACAGGAACTCTGTTCTCCTTCTGTAGATATGAGGGGAAATATAACCATTAGTAAACCTAATTTATTTCATAAGCAGAGTTGACAGCATGATTCCTTTTCAATATTTCCTGGCACTTTCCTATTATGAGATTCTGCTTTTAGTTGTCTACATCAGACAAACATGATTTGTTCAGACTGAAACAGCCCAAGCTGAGCACTTGCTACTAGTAAGATTTTTTTCTTTCAGTTTGTATCCATATCTTTTATGCCATTGAAATTTTAAAACTTTAAAACTTTTTATTATAAATAAAAACATATTCACATTAGGAAGACATAGACTCAGATGGCAAAGACAGTATATGGTAAATGAGGAGTTCTAGCATGGAGCCACAGCAGCTTTGTGCTATACAAAAGAGACAATTAGGTAAAGAAGGCAAAGAGCAGGATGTGATTTTTGAAGCAGGGATCATTAAGGAATTCAAAAGTGGATGGGCTAGAGACTGTGGAAAGGGAAGAAAGACATTAGTTAGATTTATCCAATTCTTATTTCTCAGGATACAACAGAATGTTTTTAGGGTTCAAAGTACTGAAGAAAAACTGTCTTTTGAAGCCAGCCTTCACAGCAGCCTAGGGAGATAAAAAAATTAAATAACAGATGTGCTTTTTTTTCCCCAAAACTGAGGAAGCAAAAGGGAACAGATACGTGATATTCCTCCTTTACAGGAAAGTAAACTAAAAAAACTCCCTATTATTTCTACAAAAATTTCAATAGGTTCTATAGGGATATTAAGAAGAACTCCAAATCACTTTGCTGGTATATATGTCCTCTGGGGTGAGCATTTTTCCACAGAATATGAATGTCCTACACAGGCAAAAATAAGAAATAGGCCCAAAATTCTAAGAATTTTATGAACTTTGTGAAAACTGGCTACTCTTGTGAGGACAACATTTTAGAATAAAAATGGTTTTATGCAGTCTGTTAAATTGACTTTAATGGTCTTTTAAAGGATTAGGGAACAGAGGATTCTTGTTGGGAGATATTATATGGGTCAATTTATTTGTGCATTTTGTGTTAGAAAATTCTTCAATATTTTGAACAGCACTTCAGCTGATCTGCAGTACAAGAACCTGAAATTAGCTAGCACACTGGGATCAATATTGAGCAATATTTTGTCTCTGAAAGAAATTCACTCTGACAGAGAAGAGTAAGAGCAGTGTAAGGAAACGGAGACTCTGGCTAAAGAGCCGGATACAGAAATTTCCGACAAAGCACTACAAATTAGTTGATGTCACCAGAGCAAAAAAACCATAGTGACAGAATAAAATGTTATCCAGGTTCCAGAATACTTTATTATCACCACCCTAGGTCACTAAGCTTCACAAGCTGTATCCATCAAATTTGATAGCAGTATATATACTCAGAGCTGAAACTGGAAGGTGCAGTGCTTTAATGTACTAACGATGTACATTAAGGCACCTGGGTTCAAAGTCAGTTTATGACAGGAACAAAATGAGTTTGTTGGTCTCAGCCTGCACTCTAGTGGACAATTGCACATAAATTCAGTCCTGAGAAGAATCCCAAGAATTAGATTTGTTGGCCAAAACATACGGTGAAATTCATATTCTCTGAACATTACTAAAAACAAAGTATCTTTGCTTTTTGTGCTATTCTGAAACACTGCAAGACGAGATATTTCCATCAGCATCCCTTTAATACTGTGTTCAGTATTCTTGTTACCAGGATGTGAAAGAATACAACAGAAGGTGAAACAAGGCAGCAAAGGCAATAAGATGCTTCCATGTTAGGGGGAAAAATGGAGATATGAGGACATACTACCATAGCAGACATATATACTGTTTATGACTAGGTAAAATATTTATCTTTACTTGCCTTTTTTTTTTATAATATAAGACACAGAGAAACAAAAAAATTGACACACATAATAACAGTTTAAAAAAAAAATTTGATACATAATTAGCCCGTAAACTCATGTCTGAAAGATGTCTTAGAGGCAAGACCTAAAGAGAACTTAAAAAAAAAAACCGTATCCTGTTACATTAATAATAAGAATAGCAAGGTTAGATATTATTAAAGGAACTCAATACTAGTATGAGGGACTCAAACTCTCACAATTCAAGATGTAAAACAAACACAAATTGCCTTAAGCATGGGCAGAAAATATACTCACAGATGTTTTATTTCATCCGTGTATTCCATACAATGTTTACACATATTTCAGTGGGCAGGCAGTAGAATGCTGGAGTCTCAAATTTGTGTAGTCTGTGGTATTTCCTATTTGCAGAAATTAGCTGCAAAAAATTGCCTGGAACTCTAACCCCATTTCAGGTTACTGCCCTTTATATTATTTAACTTCTTATCAGTCAAGGAAACAATATTGATACCCAAGCATTTACAATTACAATCATATGTCGACTACAGAGGCAAAGTAAAAAATTTATTAAGTTAACCTGTCTTTTCAAAACTTTATTTAAATATAAAATAAAGTTTGTTATCACTAGCTTAAAATTGACAATTACATATTATATATATTATATTAACATAAATATATACTATATTAACACAGTTTTTTACAGTCTTGGGATCTGTCCTAGCCCAAGCTGACCTTTCCCTTATTTTTCATCATGTCATCTAGATCACTCATTTTGTGGAGTGTTTGAACATTTCTAGAGTTTACAAGCCTTGATCTTGATTTCAAGATCAAGATAAAATTAAATTTTTTTTTTTATCCAAATAAAGTTCACCTTATGGTGTGGTTACGGTTTAGCATGTTTAGAATGCTATCTTTCTAGATTTGTCATAATTAAAAAACAGTCTTTTTCAGTCTTTTAATGACAGAGCAGCCTCTATAGCGATATTCTTCCAAATTGATTCCAAATTTAGAAAATCATCAATTTTTGTAAAAAAAAAAAATATTGCCCTCAATTTTGTGAAGAAATGAAACTCCAGATAAACTTTAAAGTGCAATTTATCAAACATTAATTTCCTCTGTCCCCTCAGTTACTATTATGCTGTTTGTTTATCAAAGCTCTTCCTTACATGGTGCTTTCATAATTGCTACTTCAGATTATTTTGTTCCAGATCTTCTGATAGTTCATGGTTTTCCAAAAGTGTGAAAATATGAGTTATCATTTACAAAGCCCCCACATTTTTCTAGATTTTGTAGATAAAAAGTTAATTTTAACTACTTTTTAAAAGTGAACTAAGTGAATCTGAAAGCCTCTAAAATCACAAAGCAAATGAAATCAAATTTTAATCTATTGGGGAAACGAGCTGNCCCAGAGCTGTGTGTGTCCTTGAGCAATTGTTTTGAAAAGTTCGCTCAGTTTTTCTTTCGCACCCAGGCTTAAAGGCACAGGATTCATCTTCTGGGCATAGGGTGGTGGTAGGGGATACACATTATGGAGTCAGTCCAAGACAGAGCTGAACTCATAAATTCTGCTTATATAAAGACAACAATATGCTTCCATGAGTAAATTCTTGCTCCAAAACCATGTTTTAATGGAATAGCTTGACAAGAATAATTTCCTTGAAGATAAAAAAAAATAATTAGAAATGTTAAATAGGACCCAAAATTGTCAAGCATAACACAGAGGAATGAAGCAGCTAACACTCACATAACTTCAAAAGAATTTGAATTATGCACTTAAATTCAGTCTTGTGGCATGAACTAAGATAATTACCAGGAAAATAGCAGCTTTTGCAGTCAATAACAGACATTGGATTGAGTTTGTCAATTTTTCTGAGCTGACAAATGAAAGGCGATAGCTGCTGAAATGAGCTACGGATTATATGAGAACACTAGGGTCAGTAAGAGCTAATGCTTTTATTCTCAAAGCCTGAAGCTGAAAAAACATTAATAAAACCATTTATATCTAGCTAGTTTTAGTGCATCAGGTACCCAGGAAAGAAAGGTTTCTTCATAAAGGTGGTCTTTGTTTCCACTTGGCATCAAACACAGCTTTCTAAAAATGTTTTTCTGCTCTGTTCTCCTGATAATTCAACAGCAGTAGGACCAAGAAAACCTTGTCAGAAGTACCAGCTGCTTGCACAGAATTTCTGTTGTACTCATGACCACCCGCTGGCAAATACTAATGCACAGAACAAAAATAAGTAAGATAGCTATAGCTCAAAATGGATAGTGCAGGAAGTGGGATATAGCAAGTGTACTGACAGAGAGAAATCCCACCCATAACAGTGGTGCCTCACTGCTAGAGAATAAATAAATAAAACCCAGTATTTATGCTATGCAAGATCTTAATCTTTATTTGTGATCTTACAAAAGAGCTTAAAATCCTTTACTTTCTGCAGAGCAGAGATCTGTGCATACTAAAGGAGGAACATACTGTAACCATGACTATATATTCCAGGGATATAAACCACTGAATGACAGCTCAGGATCAGCCAAAGCTGATCAAAGCCTCAGGAATTTTATCTCCCCAACTTCTGTGGGAGCCCACTGTGACAAGCTTATCACTTTGATCCCAAATTTAGAATATGTCAGAATAGGTTAATCCTACAAGTTTATTTTAACATTGGACAATATTTTTTTTATTAAAATGGTAGGCAGGACCCCAGCTTTCAATTTTCTCACTGGTTTCCATCACTTGAAAAGTGCCAGGGCACAGAGAAAAGTTCTAACTTTTGGATTTCACCTTTTGGCTGAAGTTTTTTCATCTTTTCCTAAGGTCTTCAAAAGGTTTCTGAATGGGCTTGCAGAGAAATAGAAGTGTTTAAAAAACTTAGACCAAAGTCTTAAAAAGTGCCATGGAAAGGAAGTGAGAAGAACCCCTGCCTGTTACTGTTTTCACACCTCATTGTTTTGGAAAGTTGTTGATTTTTTAATGCCATAACTGAAGTGTCTTAGCCATGGCACAGACAGGGTACAGATTTCCCGGACCAGGCAGTCAGTTCCCTGTACCCAGAGGTATGGTGCACCCAGACAAGCAGGTCATCACCCTGAGCAATGATCTTCCTGTGAGCCTGCCTGCCAGCTGAGCCACCCAAGGCTTATGCTCCCTTATATGAGGCTGACGAGAGGAGAACCCTGCCCTTTCCTTCTGCTCCGTCCCGTGATCCCTCGCTGCAATCTCGCCATGACTTCTGCACAGGGGCCTCGATACGGAGCCGTCGCCTTCGGTTCCGCCGGCCCTGTGTGCGCCAGGCTCGCGGCCCAGGGGTGCCACTGAACGCGCACCACGAAGGGCTGGCCCTGGTGCTTCAGCCGGGAAGCTCAAGGCACCTCTATAACCTGACTGTGCACAGCATCGCTTTCATTACAATTGTCATTCCAGACGTGATGCCAGTAAGAGTGCCACAAAAATACAAATAGGGACAACTGTTCACTAAAACCAATAGTGCTACAAGGGAGGGAAGCACAGGGCAGCTGCGTGAATTAAATATCCATAAGACTAGGGGGAAAAAGCAAGGGCAAGTAAGCACACAGAAAGTCCTAGAACAGCACATATTGCCCCATATCTTCCCATATTTTTATTTCTTTGGTCCCTACAGACCCAGCTCTGAGAAAGGGAACCCTGCCAGGAATCTCCTTCAAAAACATTTAGACTAGATGATGGTCAAGGAACAGCTAGGGGCTTACATCCAGGCACTTCTTCCCTACAGCTCTGTTTCAATTCAAAAGGAGTAACGAAGTAAGAAAGAGGAATTTTGTTAAGACAAAGAGAAGAACAGCTCAGAGTCTCAAATCTGTACAAGCACCAAGAAACCTATTTAAAGATATCATTGTCAAGTACTTTCTCTTAAGAAAGACTTCAGAAAGGGCAATGGAAGCTGATGTAACTAACCATTGAGGTAAGTAAGGTTGTTAGAAGAAAAAATCTATCTTAGAAAATGCTGAAGTCATGTTCAAATGACACAAGAAGAAAGAGTTACAAACTCTGCAAGGTTAAATGTGAAAACATAATAAGGCAGACCAAAAAGCACCTGAAGAATATCTAACAAATGAATCAAAACAATAATCCTTTTCACTACAAAACACATCTGGAGCAGGAAGTTTGCCAGAATCTGTAAGGGTAGTTTGTTTTCAGGGCATTAAAGAGTACTCAGAGAAGTCAAGGTTATTGCAGACAAGCTAAGTGAACCCTTTGCATCGGTGTTCATTGTGGAAGGAACTGGGAAAATTCCAAAAACCAGAACCCTTCTTGGCAGGGAACTCATCTGAAGAACAGTCTGAAATTGAAGAGATTATGGAATAAATAGATAAAGTGAAAATCACCAGGAATATATAGTATACACTCCAAATTTCTGAAGGAACTCAAGGACAAAAGAGCTGAATTACTCACTGCAGGGTTTAACCTATTGCTTAAAATTGCTTTGCTTCTGTAAGGCAGCAGATGTGAAATTGATTTTTTAAAAAGGTTCCAGGGAAAATCTGTAAATAGTAGGAATCTAAGTCTGATGTATACGGGGCAAATTACAAGAAGCTTTGATAAGAAACAGAATCAGGAGACACCTGGCTAGATCTGATTTATTTGGGAAGAGTTAGCATTCTGTTGAGGAAGATACTGCTTTACAATTCTAATAAAAGTTTTTCAAAGGAGCCAAAAAGGATGTGGATCATATGGGCATGATGATATTGATACAGCCTACTTTGATTTCCAGAAGACATGAGTTCATTAGAATTAGGGTTTTCTAAACCCAAATGTCTACAAGGGTGGTAAGATTGAAGGCAGAAAAAAAAGACCACCAAGACAGGACTTGGGGGTGCTGGTTTACAGGGAGCACATTATGTGAGGGCATCCTAAACAAGTTCAGCCTGGTCTGACATAGGCCTTGGGGCAAGACTAAGGAAAAATTTTTCCAAAGAGCATGACTCTTGTTTGTCAAATAAAAGAAAAGGCCCAGAAAAGCAAAGGCCTCTTACTGAGGCACTATTCACTGTGTTGTTATTTTCAGTGCTTTCAGATGTAGCTTAGTAAATAGGATTTTGTCAATACAAGTAACAGGCCAGACACTCCATAGTGACCTGATAGTGCAGGGTTTCAGGAGCTGTCTGGGCTTGTCTTGACATGGGCTGATTTTAATTTGGGGCTTTGTTTTGTGTGTGTGTTATGACAATCATCTAGTGGTCAAGAAGATATTACCTACCTGGGTTGACCACAGTCTGTGTATACTTTATACAGTAAAAGCATAACTATCCAATTGTAACAGTGGCTTTTTACTTTGAAAGGGGCTGCGGGGAAAATTTCAGACTTTACCAATGAGAAGGATGTAGACTGCTGTAAGAAAACCCAAGCAGATCCCAAAACAGAGGGGAAGGAGACTCCTACTGTGAACATCAATGTCTTTCCATCAAAGGGCACAGGAGGCCAATGACATGTCCATTTCTGAAGCAATCTTTTTAAGGAAGACAGAAGTTGTCAACCTTACGACCCATTGGGACATGCAGAAGGTGAGCACAGCACCACAGAAACTGAGTATGAAAAATAAAGTTTATAGGAACAAGTGTAACTGTATTGTTAATGTATTTTTCCTGCATTAATGGGGCAAATTGTACCATTAGCTTATTAAAACATTAACAAGATTAACACTACATTTGTACCTCCTCTTTTAAGGCATGATCCCTTTAGCACATAGGATTTGAAAGTAACATGAATCCAGCCTCAAGCTAGGGCTAGTCATAAGGTCTAGGGTTAAGGTTTGAAAAACTAGAAAGCTTACAGAGGGTGATGAGGCTGAGGGTAGAAAAGGGACTCCAAGGAAATTCAGGCCAGGTGTCCAGGAGATCCCAGGGAGAACATTATTCAAGGGAGGGCCTTAAGCATGCTGGGAGGCTTCAGCCTAAGCTCAGTGTCAGCCTTTGACAAAGTTCAGAAAAGGTGGCTGAAAAGAGTGTGCTTCTTGATTCAATGTGGAAGAAAATGTCTGTGAAAAAAAACCCTATCACAAGTTATGATATATATGTATATATCTCAGAAAAAATATCTGCTATATTGCTCTTTGTAGATTCATAGAATCATTGAATTGTTTAGGTAAGAAAAGACCTTTAAGATCATTGAGCCCAACCATAAACCACTTCCACTGTTTGAACCTGAGCTCTGGCTAGGCTATGATTAAGGTTTATTTAATACAATCCTGACAGGGATGGGGGGACTGAGAGTAAGAACTGGAACCCCCTGGGAGCAGAGGGCAGGCCTTAAGAGGATCAACATTAGGCTAAAGGACCCTGCATCTATCTAAACAAAAACAGCTTAAAAAGGGAGGCTTTCTGCATGGATGAGTAGCTGGTTAAAAGATAAAAGGGACAGCATCAGAGTGAAGAGGTCAAAAGTGGAGATTTGCAGTGGTCTGTCTGAGATATGTTTTCCAGTACATGTATAAATTAATTTAAAATGAGAGCCAATAATGAGATGACAGTGTGTGCTGATAATACCATAAAATCAATAGTGGGACAAAGGTTTGTTGTGAAGAACTGCTGCAGTCCCAGAGACCAGCGAAGTCCCTAAACACACAATACAAACTATGTCTCCTCTGAAGGGAGTGAAAGACAATATGCCAGGAGGGATATTTGCTGGTCCAAGATTATGTGGAGGGAGATGCCAGCTCTGTCACTTCACTATTTGGCCCCCAGTTACAACTCCATCTGGTAATGGTTCAAGGGCCTTTGGGCTTGCATGGTCCAAGAGATCAACTGTCACGATGGACAATGCCCAGGGGCCAGAAACCCTCCAGAAGCAATGTTAGGACACATCAGTCAGTGTTGTAAAACCATTAAGTCACATGAAAGGCTGGAGAACCAGTCCTCCAAGGCTCTACCAACTTGTGCAGCGGGCTGTAGTGGTCAAGTTTATGGGACCATGCTTTGCATATAGAACACAACTATCTCTGCATGGAGAGTCACAAAACTCAGGTTTTGTTCTTCGGATTTCAGAAAGCCAATAGTGAAGATGCTTACATTTTCCTCTTTATCCACTGATAAATCACAAAGAACAGAAATACAAAGTATGCAAGGAAAAAATTCTGTTGCTAACAAAGTTCTATATTACCTTTAATATGCCCACAAAATTTTCAGTGAAGTAAAAAGCAGCATATGGCAAAAGTCTCAAATCAGACTTCTTTTCACCCTGAATCACTGTGAAATTCATCGGGGTTTCACTGGCAAGACTTTTTAAAGAAATTCCAGTTTTAAATATATAACAGCCTAATAGGTTGGAACAGTAATTCTTCTTCCATCAAATTTAATGAGTACTTTTTAGACTTCATGTGTTCGTGATATTTTTGCAGACTCATATTTCTTTTGTTGTTTTCACATTGCAACAGAGACACACCCCAGGGTACTCTTTGAAACTGTAACTGATGTAAAAACTTGACTGGCAGATTTTTGTGCACTAAATATATGTTTCAGGACATTTTAAAGTACTTATTGATGGAATCTACTTTGTTCTCTATTAGGCTGTAGTTTATTTCTGTTATGTGAAAACATATTTTTGCATTGGGTACAGTACCAATCACATTGCTTTTTTTACTGTCTGTAAAATGTTAAATATTGCTGATGGCACTATGACAGGCATCTAAAAATACAAGAGGAACATTTCTATTTTGGTAAACTGCCCAGATCTTCCACGCAGATAGAATATTTAATATTTCGGAGTGAAGATTACCAAAATGGAAACCGTGCATAACAAACTAGCTTTGTTTCTTCGGGAAAAATGACAACAAAAGCAGACAAAAGTATAGAAGCGTATATTATTCACTTGGATTCCAAGGAAGCTTTTAATCCAGTACCAAATACATTATTAATGAATAGGGTAAGAAGGTAAGAAAGTAATTCTCAACTGGACAACAACCTGGCTTGCTTTCAAAGTCAAGGAATGGCCATAAATGTGAAAGGAAGATGACAAAAGCAGAGAGCTTAGCATTAGGTGCACATCTTCATCACACTAAAGAACTGGACGACTGACAGAGCTTCAAGGTGTGCAATTTGACATGTGAGGAATACAGGTAACAGCTGATCATGAACAGAAATGCAGACAATATAGTTCAAATTCATTGGGGAAAAAAGCGGGGTACGTATATGTTATAAAAGTGAACATTTATAATGTATAAAAGTAAGTATGTTAAAAGTAAGAATGTTAAAAATTAACAGAGATTATGCCCTAAATTATGGGTTGTACTGAACATGTCAAAGATGCACTGGTGTTCAACAGAAAGTTTACATCAGGTAATTAGATATATGAATACATTAAATTATGTTCAAACTATTTGGTAAGAATGTAAAATACCATTAGTCATTCCATATCTGGCAGCAGCTAGAAAGGACAAAAACAATGTACAGAAGATGGAGAATGCTAAATCCAGACTCATAGTACAAAGGAGCGTGACAAGAATTGAAAACTACAATTTTAGTTTGAATTTGTTTCAGGAAGACAAAGATTAACACTTCTTTCCATCAGTTTACTTGTTTGTCTATGCAGTGAACTGGTAATTATGCCAGCAGACACATCAATGACTGACGGAATTGCAAAATGAATTTTACTCTGAGAATTTTCCAGTTATTATCCAAAAAACAGAAAGAGGAACAGAGGTAGAGGACAGCCCTTGTTGGAAGACTGTTGTGGTATTTCTGGGAATAAAGAGGGATTTAGTGCACTGTACTTCAAAAGTATATGTATGAAGCATTAAGTGATGTTCTTCATTGCCATACTCTCTAACCAGTGCAGTACATGTTAAACTCATCATTGGTGTACATCCTCGCACTTTGAACCCTGCAGTGTGAATTCTCCCCTCACCTTTAAGGTGTGTACTCAAGAACAGTGACTGGAAGCAGTGCTATTGCTACCAAATCCTTGATTTAATGAGTCATATGGAGGTTTTGTCTCCCACCTGCCTTTTCAGTTACCAAATGCAGAAGAAGAATGAGTTAGACAAGATGGTCATCAACTAAAACACATGAAGTTCCACTTCAACATGAGGAAGAACTTCATTACACTGAGAGTAGCAGAGCACTGAAACAGACTGCCCAGAGAGGTTGTAAAGTCTTCTTCTCTGGAGACATTCAACCCACCTGGATATGTTCCTGTATAACCTGCTCTAGGTGACCCTGCCTTGGCAGGGGGTTCAGACCAGATGATCTCCAGAGGTCCCTTCCAACCCAAACGATTCTGTGATTCTGTGAAGATAAGGCAACAGCAAGTGTAAAGTACAGTTCACATATAACCATACTCACTCACTAGACTCAAGATAGCTTATTCTTTTGATAACAGGTCTCAAATATTTGACTGAAGCTGAAGCTAAGAAATAAGTGATGCTACTTGAAGAGCTCACAGAGGCACTAAGTCTACTCTGAACATAAAAAGCAGTAAGAGGCCAACTCAGAATGTAATTATGGATTTGGTTTGTGGATTCTTACATCTTTGCATCTGAGACTAATGCTTGCTCTCAGGCAGTTCCTCTTTGTTGAACTACACTAGATAATGGTCTCGCTTTGTTATTCTTACTTCGGTTACCCAGATTACAGCAAAGCACAGTGAAACCTGCACCTTTCCAGATGCTCTAGCCTGTTTCTCATTGTCTGAAAATCAGACTCAGTTCTGGTCACATAAAACTCATTCTACAGTCTTCATACTGCTTTTTCATTGATTTGAAATGTGAAGATCTGAGATCCCAGTATTCTGCAGCCTCAGGCCAAGCTAACTGAAATCTAGAGGATGAAGAATGTGAGGTTAGGGCTTGAAAGAGTTGCTTCATTGCCAGCCTCTATCAGAATAACATCTACCTGTATGACAGACAAAATTCTGGAGGGACAGAGGTAGGGGAAAGAAATGAAAATAGAATCAATTCTTGCAGAAAGGAAAGACAATCACACATGGTCACTACCTTCTGCTTTGTCTGCAAGACCATAAAACAGACCCTTCCTCAATGATGTAAACCAAAATGATGCATACATTTCCCCAGTACTTTTAGGGCAGAGGTTAAATGATACCATACCTCACTATTGAAAGAATTCAAGTACCAAGATACTAAGTGCAGCATAAGAAAATGAATAGAATAGAATAGAATAGAATAGGTCATCTTTTTTTCACAGTGAGCTCCAACCTTCACTACATAGAGCAATGTCTTGCTACTGATGTCAGATGCCTGTGGAGAAAATTGGATTGAAAGCAGTGATTGTGGGGGATCCTTCCTGACAGGTTTTTTTGCTGGAGATCAAGGTACTGAGAAGAAAATAAACATTGTCCTTGTCCCATCTGAATCCTTCTCACAGCAAGGGGATGAACTAATCTCTGCCATGCTGACCCATTTTGTGTTGGCCTTTTTTAGCTCCTCTGTGTTATTAAACTTATCTAAGTGAGCATAGACAGCGCTCATGGTTTTACTTTATGATTCTCTTGAAATAGCCTGTGGCTGCTTGTGCTTAATTCTTAACACATCTTAGATACTTTTTCATCATCTTACTGGGTGATGGTAATATAAAGGTGCTGTCAAATACTCTGATGAATCTTAGATCTATACTTCATATCTAATATTTTCATAAAGAATTTTTCCTCAAAGACTTTCAGATATCTGCCTTCGGTAGATTTCCAGATTTTGTATCCACACATTAAGATGCAAATTATCCCTACTATTCCTCCTTAAAGCAATCTCCGAACGCTTCTTTTCATAATATTGTCAGCTTCTAACTTTTGAATGCTCATTTTGTAATACTAATAACCATTTTTGGTAGAATATGCAAAATAGAGCAATCTGCAGTTAGCACAACTGGCATCAGTGGTATTATTCCTACTCTTAGTGAGTACAATGATGAATACAAATAGGCCCAATGCATTTGAGAATAGTTTCTTGGGATCCTGTTCTGGACAATTTCCCATTTAGTTGTTTCATACAAAGCTTTCAAGATGTCCAGAAATTTTCTATAAGTCTTTCTAATAAGTTGGAAGAAATATAATAATATATTTAATAGGCATGTAGTGAATGACGCTATGAAAATGAAATGAGGGTAGAAGCAGAAATGGAAGCAATCTCACCATGGTACTTTAAAAAAAGGGACTTACTGTGATTTTCTTGCTTTATGTTATTATATTGAAAAGAATTAATATATTAAATGTACTTACTGGTAGCTCATTTATAAGTAAATGGTCATCAGCTATGGTCTATATGGTGGTCTTGCATTATTTATTAGCTCCTGCGTCACATCATCCAAATGTAAGCCTTAATCAATAAATCATTGATACCTCAATTCTTTCTGCTATGGGATCTAAATTATGTAGCTTTTAAAAATATATAAATATATATTTAATGCCGAGCCTTTCCAAACCCACCAGAAATAAACTTATTACTAATCAGTAAAGATGCACGTATCACCTGGGAACTAGGACTAGTTTTACATACAGAGTAAGGAATTCATAAGCATAAGATAAAATGGCAGAAGTTGTTTATGCATTCCAACTTTGCAGCCTTAGAGCTTCAAAGATGGATGCAACTAGGTTCAATGGTTAGGCAACGACTTTATTTTATTGGGTATTGTGCTCTTGTCATGAGAATAGAGAATGCTCAAGATCTCAAATGTTAGAAGAGAAAGGAAGTGGTGTTAAGTCTCTCTGAGTTGTACATTAATTCTCTCTGAATTCCTGCAGTAATTTTAAAAGGATAGAATTATGGAATGCATTACTTGCACAAAGTATCTTCTCCTTCTTGATTTTGTAAGATTTGAAGTGATTGAAAGGAATGGTAAAACCTAATAAAAAACAGTCTTTGTTTTTCAATAAACTGCTTCCTTCAGGAAAGTGAGATGGTTAATGACACAACAGTAAATGCTGAAGATACAGCTTGACATACTTTCTGCAGTGGAAGTCATATTGGGATTGTGGCAGCCATAGGCTGAATGGTTAAGTACAGCCATACTTCACCCACAGGCTTGTATGCAAGTTCAGTTTACTTAGGAATTTAACTAACTTTATTTCAAACCACAGGGAAAAAAAACCTCCCCAACCTTTAAAATTTCTTACTATTACCCCTAAACTTATTTTAAAGGTGTCTTTTGATAAGAAAACTAACCCATTAATCTGAATGACAATTATTACTGTTCTCAAAATGAAACCACTTAAAGAATCTGGGTGTTCTTATGGAAAAGTTTAAAACTATTATACTTCAAGTTAAATTTGAAGGTATTGCATATTGAGTTGCCTTTTTCTTTTCTCCCATCGATTTTAATTACTAGTACATTTGCATGAAAATAAGATCTTTATTTCTTGAAAGCTCATCGGCTCCTGCTGCTTATTCTTCATTGAAGATATCACATGCAAAGGGTTAGATCTTCAGGTGAGGTAGAAGCAAGAGCAGATGTGCTTAGAAGGAAGGAAGTTTTTTATGCAAATACTATTTTTAATAAAACAGAACAGGATAAAAAGTGAAAATACATGCTCTGAAAGCAAAATTCCAATACCTCTTCCAGGATATATAGATGTCCCTCCAAACAAAAGTAATTTTAAATTTTAAAACTGAATATAAAACATGAAAATACAATATGAAACCCTAAAGACTCACTAGATCATTGCTCACTTGAATTTCCCTACTTGATACTCGTGCCCTTATTGTACAAAAAGGAAACATGAGACTCAGGCAGTCATTTAAACCCTCAAAATAAGATTTTTCCTACAAAAAGTTTCTACTTTTGATTGTCATTTTTGAAACAAATGGCTGATTTCTACTTTTGTATTGTAAAAACCAAGGGCCAAATGTTTATGTGAAGAAACCATGAGCAGCCAATACTGAATGAACACAAATTATGAAATAATTATTGGCTTCTCCATGTGCAGATCCAGTTGTAACACAGTGGTGCAACTCTTTGAGGGAGTCTGCACCACCACGTCTGTGCTTTCAAAGAGAACTGAAGGTATTTAACACCGTATTTAATATGAGACCCCTGCTTCTACATCTTGATAATGTAGCTTGATTCCAGCTACCAACAAAACTGAGTATGTGAAAAGAGTAATGAGTGTCTGACCTGTATTTGCAGTACAGGAAAAGCCATCAAAGGCTCACACACTGCTCTGCTTTAAAAGTGCTATTGTGCTCTACTAAATGTTATTGAGTATTAACTGGTCTTTAGAAGAGTCTGGCTATTGAAATAATAAATGTGGCAGTTATGTTTGACAATCATTGCATCTGCCTGCAGCCTATCTGGGAAGCACCCTGGAGTTCAGCACACTCTGGGCACCAGGCTGGTGATGACAGTAAATGATCTGTTATTCATCAGGTACTCCAAAACTGCACAAAAATTTGGCCCTGTAAATGTTTTGGAATGACAAAAGGGCACTAATGATTGTCATGGTCAGATCCCCAGTCTGTGTAGGGTAAACTGTGGGCAGTACAGTCCCTCTGATAAAAGAGGGCACCAGTGGGGAAGCGGAAGGGGAAGGGGAAGGGGAAGAGGAAGGGAAAAAGAAAGGGGAAAGAAAACATGGTTGGGTTTATAACATGAGTCCTGCTAAGAAAAATACATCTCTGTCAAAGCTCTGGAAGTGGTATTTAGCCTCATTTCTTCTGGCACGGAAAATGGCACAGAGGCAGAGGTAAGGCCCAGAGAGTATTTTACCTGCAGCCAGGAAATATTGACAGCACACTCAAATACTTGGATTCAAATCTGCAAAACAAATGAATTGCTACTAATAAAAACAAAGCACAGAGTCCCTTTTACATTGTTTTATCCTGTTTAAAAGACAAACATTTGCACACTGCAAGCCTCAAATGGATAAATGCTACCATGAGAACTTATAAGCCATCTGCTAGCTTCCTAATGAAGCCAGTAACTATTATTGTTTACAGTTGAACACCGGGGGTCATGTGTATTTGCTGTAATGAAAGAATCAATGCATCACTGCAGATGCTAAAAGAGAACTTTTTTTTCCAGACGGCTAATTATAAGTACAATAAAATAGCAAATTAAAAAAAAATCTGTTCATTTCCATAGAGAAATAGTGCTTGGCACACCAATTACAAAACACAGCACTGCTCTGTTTCCTAATAGTCTCCACTTGACAGGCTCAGCTTACAGAAACAGAATCACAAAAAGTTACTCTTCAATACTTAACAAATAGCCCATCACCAAGGGGTTCTTAGCCCCTAATTCTCTAATCTTTACAAACCTCCTACATTATTTAATTGTATTCTTTATCTGAATGTAATGATGAAGTGTGCCTTAGCAGATATCTCTCTGTTGCTGTTTCACTCTGTTTTTCTTACTCAAAGAAGACACATGATATATGAAAACTTGGTTGAGCTATTAAAAATGTTCTGAAGTTTCTTGGATTTTTTAAACGTTGAAGAGAAATTGATACACAGCAGTAATACAATCAATTTCTGGCTTATGGTTTCATCACCCAAACAATAACACACTTACAAAATCTGACAAACTAATACTAATTCCAAACATTTAGCAAAACTAAAAAAAGATAAACAACTGGACCTTTGTACATGATGGAATTCTAAATTTCACTGAATACAAGCCATTAATTTTGAAATTTTATTAATGGCCTTTATTTTCTGTAAAAAGAGTACCTTAATTTCAGGAAATTTCCTAACGCCTGTGAATCAAGAGAGCTTACTTGCCTTGCTGAGTCAAAAAACTGCAAGTGACTCCTCATTACCCTCTGATACCATCAGGGCCATGACACAACCTTCTTGCAGCTTGTACTCTCCTTATACCACTTGCAACATATACAGGTATACATATCTATCATATGGGTAAAATGCAGTATAACATAGTGGCTACATGGGATGCAATAAGCAGGAAACCTGCATTATTGTAGGCCACAGATCAATAAACCCATAGGCAAGAAAGGGAACAAACAATATTCCACTTTTACAATAATAAATACTTAGCAGGTGGTACTCATGACAGAAATAAAGCAAGCTGTCAGCAGGAGAATACTGCTTCTTTTTATATTTTGTCTTCATATTGTGGCAATGACCTGGGAGAGCTAACACCAGGTAGACCAGAGGGGAAGAGTTCATTAGTGAGGTCAGAGAGCCCAGAGGAGCAGTGCTACACAGGAAGATCTACTAAGTCTGACACTTGGGTACAGTGCTGCACCCTGACAATCCTGCATATCCCCCGCTCCCTGCTCCCGGCCTCACATGCCTGCTTGGTTGGATGTCACCGACTGTGTGAGGTGCAGGGGCTGGGAACCCCCAGGAGAGGCCCCACTGCACTGCCTTGCTGAGGTCCCCTCCTTGTCTGATGGTCACACCCTGTGCCCAGCACATGTGGGCAAACCTGTTGTGTGAACTGCCACAGGTTTTCCTGAGGTATGCATGTACCACCAGCAAGTGGCCTGAGACGCTGGGTTAAGAGAAGATGGAGGGGCCTCCTTAGTATCCAAAGCTTTGCTTTGCTTTGCATTGCCTCACTTTGCCTTGCTTTGCTTTGCTTTGCTTGGCTTTGGCAGACCTCGCTGAACCCTCCCAGACAAAATCAATACAAAGAGCTGAGTGACTGGAGTAGAGAAGAGGATGAAGAGAATAATTGTCCTGATTTCAGCTGGGATACAGTTAATTTTCTTCCTAGTAGCTGGTACAGTGCTGTGTTTTGATTTAGGATGAGAATAATATTGGTAACACACTGCTGTTTTAGTTGTTGGTGAGCAGTGTTTACACTAAGCCATGGAATCTTCAGCTTCTCACCCCACCCCAGCAGTGAGCAGGCTGGGGACAAGAAGCTGGGAGGGGACACAGCTGGTACAGCTGACCCAAACTGGCAAAAGGGATATGGCATCATGCTCAGTATACAAACTAGGGTAAAGCTGGACAGTGGCCTCTGCTCAAGAACTGTCTGCAGACTAATCAGGATTGAGGTGAGCAATTGTACTGTTCATCACTTGTTTTGTATAGTGTTATTATTATTATCATAATCATTATTATTATTTCCCCTCCTTTTTCTGTTCTATTGAACTGTCTTCATCTCAACCTATGAATTTTACTTTTTTTTTCCCCCCCAGTTCTCTCTCCCATCTCTGAGGCAGGAGGTTGGTGAGCAAATGTCTGTGTGGTGTTCAGTGGCCTGCTTGGTTAAACCATGATGCCCCATCCAACACACAAAGGGTGGATGTAACGGCAGATCTGACCAAGGTGTGTTGAAACAAATTTCTTATAAGCATTTTTGAAATTGTTTAATAGTTGCTGGTCACAATGTTGACTTATTTCCTGTCAGAGCTGTTGTGCTTGTTCTCAGGGTTGTGTTATATAACACTTTATTTGCTATGCATGTTCCCTGTTGTGCTGTTTATCACCTCTGGGGCCTGGATTAAGGGTATAATTTTGTTGTACTTTGTAACACTGGTTTATGATAGGATAAAATTACTGGCCATGAAACGAATCTGGTATTTGTACTCAGCGTTACCATCATCTCAGTACTTTGGGAGCCATCTCAGAACTATTAATTATTAATAATTACACTCTTTACCTTTTAACTCAGAGAGCCAATCTATGGGGAACACAAGGGAGGACACTTTCCCCTGCTCCTCCACCTTCCCTTTCTCTTTCACCTTCCCATTCTCCTCTAGGCTAGTTAAAACAGCTCTTGAAAATTTTTTATATCCTCAGGATGTTCAAACCAGCATGTCATGTTGATATGTCTCCTACTCCTGAATATGTTTCAGGTCATGTTTAAACAGCTGTTTAAGAATACCACCCAGAGATCTCCCCCAAGGCTGGGTAGTTATGACTGGCAGAGTGTGGGGGATAGTGTGAGCAAGTACCTCAGACAGTGCAAACCTCCAATATTTCAGAACTTCACTTCTGAACAAGTGGAGAAAACAGAATAATTAGTTAAATATTTGGAAAAATTATGCCATCACCCTGACCATTCCAGAGAGACACTCCAAAATGCTGGGGACTGGCCCAGGCCAACCAAGCCCTGCTCAACACTACTCAGCACCCACAAGGGGAAAAGAAAGTGTCTGGATCTGATGAGAAAACAACAGAAATTGCAGCTACTCCAACACCTGCAACACGCACTACAGCTGCTCCAAGCCCCCTGACAGGCACATGGCTACTCCAGCCCCAGTGACTGGCACAGCAGCTACTCCAACCTCCATGACAAACACTGCAGCTGAACCAGAGAACCAACTTTTGCCAGTATCACTTGCCCAATACACAAAAAGACATGTTGGAAGAAAAAGTCAACTCATCTAGTAAAGGAAGAAACTCTTCCCTTACTAAGGGAAAAAGTGACAAGGCAGACTACTCCAGAGCAGGACCATCAGGAGAAAATGAGAAAGAAGATGCAGGACTCATAAAGGAGAAGGTAACCTACCCCTGAGTGAGATGCTAGATATGTGAAAAGATTTGCAGCCATCATCCAGGTGAGCACATTGTCACTTCATAGCTTTGCTGTTGGGATAACCCTGAAATCAGAGGGTAGGAAAGCCAAACAGCTGGGATTCTTTTCTAGGGAAGAGGGCACTGACAGTGTAGTAGGAAAAGGGGCACAAGTACTCAGCCTCTGGAGCTGACACCTGTCAGGCCCTAGGGAAAGGTATCCCTTCAAGATGGATGTTGTATATCACCCAGACAAATGGAGAAACATACATGTGGAAGTTTAGACAGAGCTCAAAACCATCGTTTGCCAACTCGTTGTCAGTAATGACCTAGAAAGACAGAGAGGAACAAACAGAGGGTGAATTGGCAAATATCTATAAATATACTTGTTTCCCCAAATTACAGGAGAGTTAGTTGCAAGAATTAATTAGTTAATGTTTGCAAAGTGCTCTGAAGGCAGAAAGCACTCTATAAATGCTAATTATTAAATCAAAGGTTTATCTGACTCTATTACCAAACCACTAATAAAATAAGTTACATAGCTATTGCAGGTTGGAAAAAGCACTTTTACTGTCTAAAAGATATAAAGGTTTTAATTAGAAAATGTTTTGAAAGCACTTTTCTGAGAAAAAAATGCTAACTGTTAAGACAGGTTTTCCCTAATGTAAATAGCTACAAAATATGAACTCCTGGATGCTACTGTAACTTCTGCATATATTATCTAAAGTTTTGTCCCATGGCAACAATATTTTTATTTGAGGCACAATTTTTGTAATATTTATGAAAAAAATTGTGCTTACGTTTGTCAAATAAATGTTTGGATGCAGCAAGAGATTAAAAGTATCATTCTTAGCAGAGAATAGCAAAACCTAATGCATTGTCAAATTATACATATATACACTTAGCATTATTTTTGCTATTTAACTTAAAACTGTATTTTGCTAAGTTTCCAAGCTTCTGCTGATTTACAAGGCTCAGCTCTTCCAAGCTTAGCTGTACTGTACCTGCAGGTGTGTGACCTATTATCTACATGTGATCTTAAATCTAAGCACGCAAATCGATTTGAAACTTTTCTGCGTAGGCAGTTAGAAAGACTGAATTCTAAAAGTGCCTCAAGCCTTCTGAAACACTGTAGATCTCTACCTCTGCACAGTTTGATCCTGCCAGGAGAAACCTTTTGCTCACCTGCTTGTGACACTTGTTTCCCCTCTGGATGTAATAATATAAATTGGGTGTAATAATAATATGTTGATTTATTGAGTATAATAATGTATTAACATAATTGGTTCTGACTCATCCCCTTCCTACGTACATTTTAGACATACACTTTCTTGTAGAGCCTTCCAAACTACTTCTACTACTATTATTATTGTTATTATCGTTTCAAAATTATCAGATAGTGATCAGTATTTCTCAAGTACCTGGGCTAGTGGTTTGCAAAGAAATTTGAAATTAGATCACAACATGCTTAATCCGTGTTGTAATGTCTGACTGTGGCTGTAGAAAATCAGAAACCTTGACCCATAAGAAAAGTCCTATCAGTCTGCTTTGCTGAGAGAGGAGAAGCATGACAGAATCCTCCCTACCTAAAGCTCTGCTGATTGTGTGAGGATAAGGACGCAGTCAGCCAGGCCCGTTCAGTGCAGCCTGGCTGCTGGGGCCCATTTCTACAGTCCAGGAGACAAAAAGCCTCCTGCTGTTCCAGTGTGCTCCGCAGGAAGGAGAGGTCCAGGTGTTGCTCCTGCAGAAACCAAGGATCTGCTGCTTTCCAATGCCACAGACAGGTGGCTCCAAAACATCCAAACACCCCTGGGGAAGGTGGTAGCGTGTTCATTAATTTGAGCCATAAATCACAACTTCGTACGGCAGAAGAATGTCCCAAAGATGATATGCTACAGTAAAGGGTTATGTCCATTTCTGTGCTCTTACTATAGCTCTTCCAGGCAGATGGGGAGTCAGAGCAGGAATGCTAAACCTTTATCCTGCATCGACGTATCAAGCTGTCCCTGAAGGAAAGATGACGGAGATTTTCTGGAAAGGAGGCAGGGTTCAGGGCTGGAGACAGAAAGGGCCATCTAGGAATAGATGGGAAATGAAAAGTGTCCAGGAGATTTGTCAAAATGTTAAACCAGCCCTCAGCAAAAGAAACTCAAGATTCCTGAACTTCTCTAAGCCCAGGGGTTTTTGAGTGTGTTTTCTTGGGTTGCAAATTTACTTATAAACCAAAAATTATTATAACTTTACAAAACAATTCTAGACTAACTAATAAACAGTCCAAATAATTTTGTGATTAGTCAAAAATTACACATTGTGAAATAAAATGTCAATGACATAAAGCAAGATCAGTGGGGCTGAAGTAAGGTCTTAATGATATTTTTGTTCTTATCACTATAACTATTAGCTCTTATTTTTAAAAAATCATAGAAAATTGTGGACTCCTTCTCGAGAAAGTTTATGGATTTTAAGATTAATGGATGGTATTAAGATTATACTAAAAATTGTGAAAAAAGAATAAGAATCCTTTTTAAAAATTATTTTTAATGCTACATTAATTAAATCAAAATGGACTAAAGTAAAATAAAGGTATATACAAATCCTTGCTTGGAAAACCTTAAAATGTATGTCAGCTTCCTCAGAATAATTCTGATGGCATCAGAACTCAAAAATACATGTCTATTTTCAGTCTTGTATTTTGACTTTGTTTTAGTTTAGTTTTTCACATTCTGGTATCCCAAGAGGTATTGTTCCATTCATGGGTAGAAACAAGAGAATTAGACATAATGTAGAAAAAAAAAGGCAGGCGTGGTCAATAAATACTTCTGTCTTGTAGGTGGCAAAAGGCACATTAAATATTAATAAATGATGCTAATAAAATGCTTCCTGTTCTGACAATAACTTGTGAAAAAGTGGGAGATGCCACTGGAATGGGCTGAGCTTTGGAATACGATGCCAAAAGTAAACAATAGGGATTCTATAGGGAAAAAAAAAAGTGTTATCTAGGAAGGAGTATGCAGGTTATCAGTAAAGAAGGGTGCCCTTAATCCTGGGAATCTGTCTCAGAGGAGGAGATTCAGTCACAGCAGCAATTCTCCGACACAAGTTCGTCCCGATGAGGTGCTGTAGCAAAAGGAGTTAATCCAGTCTACAGCAAAATAAAATGGAAACTGTAGCAGAGGTGGATAGATGCTTCCTATCTCTATATCTGGTATTAGTGTGACTGCTGATAGGGAGTTAGTTCTATTTCTGACATTTCAAAGAGAAAAGAGGTCCTTTAACTGGAGTGGAATCAGAAGAGAGAAATGAAAATTATTAAGTGTCTGGGAAGTGGGATTTACAGGGAAAATTTACCAAAGAACAGATTAAAAAGTTATTTGATCATATTATGTACACTTGCAAAATAGAAATATTCATTTCCATGTTTTCAGCATGAGATTTAAACACATTTGATAAAATACAAGAGTGAAGAATTCTGAGATGGAAATGCTATATCTATGCTTAATTCTGGTATACATGAATTAAAATTTAGTATCTGAAGAGGACGCAAAAATCCCCTGCTTGACTTGCTTCAATTAAAAATTCAACAGTTACGAACATTCAGCTCTTTGGGTTTCCTGGAATCATATGAAGGCAACCTTCCTATTTGGTTTGGTATTCCATTATCCTTGCTTAGTTTAGCAATGTAGTTTTCTCCCTACTGGCTACGTTTGCTTTCAAGAAAGTCTGCTTCTGTGACTTGTCCCAGAACAACTTGCTTAAACAGGTACACATCGGAAATATTAATAAGCCTAACTATACATTGAGATAATCTCACATTTCAGAAATAATGTGTACCAATCCATGTAGATTATAGCCCAGTGTTGGTCAGGAAAAGCAAGGCTTTGCAGAAGTGGAGAAGCCCTGTCATACCCTGCAATTGACATTCTTTGTCCTGTACCCAGGCTGGATGCCATTTGGAATATGGGATCAGGTTAAGAATTGAAATCATTGGACTAACAGGACTTCACTTGGTGCTGCAGAGGTATCAAATGTCAGGTACAGCAGCAGAGAAAACAAAGTTTTGACATGCTCATTACACTTCGTCTTTCATCCATCATAGCTTGGCTTAGGTTTTATTTTCTTTTGCTATTTCTTAGTTTTCTGCAGGTCCTTCAGTTCAGTATTTGACATGACAAAATATCATAATTATTCTGTCATAATGGTTTTGTGTATTTAAACATCTGAATCCTCTGTAAATAAGTGAAAGGTTATGAAAAAGAATTTTAGCTCTGCTGGTTTTTTTTTGTTTTTTTTTTTAAATTTTACTTGGATTTGGAAATGTCATGGCTCATGGCAACCTCACCAGAGTGAGTTTAATGGATTAGAATATATTATTAAAATGAGACTGCTGGAGAAGTATATTCCACAGATGTGGAATACTGTGAACGGAGATTAAACTCTGCTGCATTAAAAGGCAGTGTACCACTACTTTTTCTTTCTTACCTTATGGGATAATGGGCAGGAGCAGCACTGCAAGTTCACTACAGTGGAAAAGTTTTATCTATTTTCAGTTTTTCTTCATTTATGTTGATACATCAAAAAAGAGCTCTTAAAGATAAATACATAAAAGCATTACTCTTTCATGTGGTATTATGGACACAAAATGTGCATATATGGGCTTTTGAGATTTTTATAATGTTATTTTTGTGATTTTTTGTTTTCTGAAACATGATTTCTTTTAAGGATTTACTTCATTCAAGAAAATCTTTTTTCATAAACAACTCAGTATCTTTTTCTTCCTTGCCTCAGGGTATTTCTTTGTCTCCTCTTCCAAAAATAAAACAAAAGCTGGTGTTAGCTTGCCCATGATCTACGAAAACCATCTAAAATTTAAGAAATCTGGTTTTAATTGGACAGATCTCCGTTTTCTCTTAACAGCATCTTGGCACCTGTGATTAGTGATGTTACATGTAGCTCAAGAACAGCTCGTTCCCTGAAAATAGTGTAGAAGGCACACCAGTTGGAAGGGTGTCAACAGCCTTCAATCTCCAGTTGCTGCTTCTTAGAGTCATAGAATAAGCTGAGTTGGAAGGGACTCACAAGGATCATTGACTCCAGCTCCTGGCCCTGCACAGGACAACCCCAAGAATACATTATGCACCTGGGAGCGTTGCCCTAACACCTCTTGAACTCTATGGAATCACAGAGCCTTTTTCCAGCTCTCACTACTAGAATGGCTATTAGTGCTGTTTTGAGGCCTCTGCAGGATGTGCAGTGCATTCCCGAGCAGAACCCAGGCTAAGCACTCCTGTTTTGGCTTTGACTCTTTCTCTGGCTGAGTGGAATGGTTTCAATGGCAACCCCAGCCACTGACTCTAACAGCAGATGTCACTGTTGGCAGCACAGTCCTTTGCCACCTGTGCACAGCAACAGGTAGAGAGAGACTACAGCCACTTACAAGACTCTTCCAAGAGGTGGGACTGTGGGGATCCTCCAGAGAAGGGAGCAGCAAGGCTGGTACAGGTATGACAGTACACACTGCGGGGCACAGTGATCATCAGTGATATAATAAAAATTACCACGAATCTTGGTTTAAGTGTAGGGGGTGAAACTAGATGGAAGCTGTTCCTCGTTCAGTATTTTGAAGATATGCTCCACTTTATTTCCTTGGGGTGGAAGGCCTAATCTTGCAATCTAAAAGAAATGTCCAAACTTGCTGTTTCTGTGTTCCTGGAGTGGGAAGCACACTGCTGCATAAGAGTTATTGTACTTCTTTCACACTTATGTTTGGGAAAAAAGGTGTCAACATTAAGTTATCACAGAGTTTCAGAACTAGTATTTTATTTGAAAACACCATTTTTCTTCTTCGTATTAACACCTCCCCCCCCATTTATTTGTTTCAATTGCTGAAGGTGGCATACTGAGTTGTACAGTCACGTATTAATGCTTCTGTAGAAGAACCAAGGTCTTTATGAGTGATGATGTCCACAACACCACTGACAGCTGTAGAGACCACAATCTTGAGACAGTTTATCACTTGTTCCGATTGTCTAGTGAGATTAAAGGCAAAGCACCACTGATTCCAAATATGCAGTCACTTCCTTGCAGGGGCACCTCTGGCCTACAGTTCAAGAAGCCAGTTTGCAGTTCAGCAGTTTCTTTGGTTTGGTATGTTTGAATTATAAGGCAATCTTTTGTACCCTTTAAAGATGTGGAGAAACAGGCAAATGGGAATCTCATGAAGTTCAGCAAAAAAACAAATGCACAGTCCTGTACTTGAGGAGGAATAACCTCATGCACAAATACATGCTCCAGGCCAAGGTGATCCCTGGTGATAAAAGGTGATCGAGGAAGGTGATCCTTGTCCTCTACTCAACACTGGTCCCATCTGGCATGCTGGGTCCATTTCTGGGCTTCCTCGTGTGTTGTGGATTGGAGCTGAAAATTAATTGGCAGCTTTCTAATCCANTACCTCACATTCCAGTGAAGGCTGAGCAAGTGGAACTCTTGAGCCTGGTGAAGAGAAGGCTTGGTTGTATCTCATGAATGTATGTAAATGCCTGAAGGGAGGATGCAAAGAAGATGGAGCCAGGCTCTTTTCAGTGCTGCTGATCAGGGACAATGGGCACAAACTGAGACAAGGAGTTTCCCTCATGAAACACCTTTTTTCTTTGAGGGTGACCAAGCAGGGGAGCAGGGTGCCCTGAGAGCCTGGGGAATCTCCATCCTTGGAGATACTAAAAAAAATGCCTGGACATGATCCTCGGCAATTGTCTCTGGGTGGCCCCGTGTAATCAGGTTGAACAGGATGACCTCCGGACGACATCCTTCTAACCTCCATCATCCCGTAATCCTGTGATTCCTTTGCTATAACCATCAACGACATATTCTTTTGCTTTCACCTTGACAGAACAGCTGATTATCAGCAACAGCTCTGACATTTCATACTCCAAGGATTATGCATTATTTAATACTTAAATTTTGCAGACTTTGCCTAGATTCATAATATTTATTTAATTCTTACTCAGTGTAATCTTTTTATGTTGTTGGAGGCTGTTCCTTTATTAGTGTGTTTCATTTATGAACGCACAAGTACAGCTAACTACAATTTATGCTTTTGTTATGTTTTTCCACAAAGAAATTCAAAGGAGAGAACTGTTGAAATATTGTCATGTGTCTTATATGTGGACACAAGCATTTCATAACACATACTTGACCATATGGAATTGATAACGTTTATACATCTTTTACCTGAGAATAAGATACCAAAAATAGGAATTTCTGTATGAATTATAATGCTGTCCTTGTGATAAGAAAGCTTATCCCAAGCATTTCTGAGACCATATATTGAGATAATAAAAATGACACAATTCAGTTCAATATCTTCAGTTCAGGAGCTGAAATCATCCAACATTCTAACAGCTATCCTATTTCATATAGGCTTTTGTTTTTACTCCGTCATGTCACTTAACACGATTGGTTTTTTGATGTCCACTGCAAAGTGGACATAATAGTATCATGCTGTATTCTTGAAATTGTTTCAATCCTCCAAAAAGTGCAAACATTGGATTCTGGGTTTTGGATAATCAGACTAGAAAGAAAATTGCCATGGAATGATTCTTACAATTCAGCAACATCTCTAGCAGTCTAGAAGTGCTAAATCTTGGTATTGATGCATCACTACCATAAATTTGCACAGATTGATTTTATTTTTGCAGTATGGTTTTTAGCCTCACTTAGCAGTAAGACAGGATCGAGGTTCCTTTGTTGTTGGCTGTTGTTGATGTTTGAGGCCAGACATCATAATACTTCGGATTCATGCAAAGAAATTGTATTTTGAGGTGAAAGAAGAGATGAAAAGTGGGTAAAGGAGAAAATAAGCATTTTTTTTTTATTATTAGAGTTTGGCAAGGCCATACTTCTTTGCATTTAAAATACAATTTTTCATTTCTTAGAAGAAAGGTTCCCTAAGACTCTCCATCAGTCAGAGAATCTTCTTTTCTTTTGTAATGCAGGCGTTAAATACTCTGTTAGTCCAGGCTACTTCATTTGCTGCATGGTGTTTCTGAAAGTACATGGATGATACAGAGAAGAAATGTACTTCAGGATGCTATTGCTAAAACATTACTTTTCTTGTTTCCCCCCTTAGATACAATGCTAAGTGTACACTAAATGCTTTTTTCTGGCTGTGGTGGGAGCACTTACTCCTTGCACCAGTGGAGAGGGACTTTTAAAAGCATTAGCCCTGTAAATCTGTGAACTTGAATACTAGTTGACAAAACATCTTAAATACTTGAAGAAATTAACTGCTGTTCACCACCAAAGAAGCTGTTATTGAGAAATTCCTCCATTCTTCCCTTCATGCCAATGAGCAGTAACCCTCTGTTGCTGGCAGGCTTCTTTCTTACAAGTGGCCAAAAGAGAAGATCAGGCTCTTGGGAACTGTCTTGGCTAACCAGACAGGCTTTGTGGTTTCCCAAAGCCATTAGGCAGCAGCAAATAGACAGTGTAATTCCACAGATATGACGAAACGTAGGAAACCAAAATGTGTGTAGAAGTATCAGAAATACACAAAAAATACAGTGAGACTGTTACTATGGGAGATGTAATACCAAGACTGCATCAAGAATTTTTTGGGAATATGCCTCAGACACTAATTTGGACCTCATCAGTCCTAGGGGTTTTGGAGCAATGAAAATTCTCCATCTTATTTTTCTTTGTCCACAGAAATTTCAGCAGTATGAATAGACTTAACAGAATTGCATGCTAAGTCAGTTTAATGAATGGCTTGGAGTGAGTTTGAGAAGATTTTACCATGAAAACATTGCTCACATTTCCATAGCTAACTTTGAGGCAAAGTTCATATCATATCATATATCATATCATATAATTTCCATTCTAAACTTTTCATTTTCTACTCTAAACTTTTCATAAGACTAACACTAATTTAAAAGAATTCTCTCTGCTTACTTTCAGATTCATAGTATGTCTTGACTCAAAACAGGTAATTGCTCAGTACTTTGCCTATGCATGCCTGAAAGCAAAAAAAAAAAAAGAGGCCAAAATTCTGGAAAAAAAGCTAGTATCTATTAATTTGAAGCAGAACCTGGTATAGCCTTTTCTCACTGATACTCTGGGAAATCTTTGTAGAACTGTCTAAGCAGCAATATGTCCAATTGGATGTAAGTGGAGAGAGCAGGCTTTGGAATAACAAGAAAAGCTGGATGAGCTAAACATTATCTGGCTCCATCGATTCTGCAGAGCTTCATCAGAAATTCAACCAGAAACAATATTATTCAAAGATCTTTTACTCTCAGATGTTTACATGCATCAGAAGCTGACAAGAGTAAAAGCAGCACTCCTCCTTTCCTCCCTCATGCATGTACATAGTTTTTCTTTCCCGGACTTTTTAAACACTTATTAAAACTAAAGATTTCACTGCATATGGGAGAAATTTTTGGTGCGTGCTTTTTTCTTTGGAAACATAGCTGTCAGATAAAATTCAGTGCTGTTCAAAAAAAAATATTTATAATGCTGAAATAGTGATTACTTTTTAGAGTTCTACAGTAGCTACACGTGACAGAAGTCAGAGTCATTATACATATTTGGTGTTTCGAAAAACCCCAACATAACCAATATATATTTTCAAACATTTTTGTCAGATAATTCTAGAAATTGATTCTGTTACAATACTTCATAATTCATTCTGTACTCAAATTCTGTGTGCAAGCAGTGAAAGCTGAACTATGGAGATTTTCAGGGAGACTGCTGCAGCTCCTTCTTCAGAGCCATTTGTGGGTAGTACAAGATAGAGCTGTAACAGCTGTGTATTTCACCAGGGACGACACTCTGGTGGATCATCAAATTAAGGGAGTCTCCTATTAGGGAAGGACAGAATACAAACACACGCTTTTTGATCACAGTCAGTCCCAGGAACAGACTTACTGTGAAAGAAGAAGCAAGAAGAGAGTATCGGGAGACTAACAACATTAGTAAAGACTGGGGTGGGTATGTTTCTTGCTGTGTGACAGGATACAAGTATATGCCTTTGAAGACCTCCTCTTTGGATAGAGACCTTTCCATACTTGTGTTCTGAATTTTCACATAGACATTTTTTTCTTCTTCTAGCTGACACAAAATAGTTATGATTCTAATTCTCTTTAGCTCAATCCTTTAGCTATGTACAACTTACCACAGAAATTTCTTCAGGCCAGTTAAACATGCATATGCAAAGCAAAATACAGGAATGACTAACTCCTTTGCATTGATTACATCTTGTTATTTATCATACTTTCTGAGAGATACTTAAGTCACGCCATAGCTACATTGTTCCATGCTTTTGGACACCTCCTTCATATGCACCCTTCTGTGTTTTGAATAAAAGCACGCTTACATCTTCTGAACTATGCTGTCTTATGCAATTGAGCCAAGCCATCTGTGGTATGCTGTCAGCTGACAATGTCAGCACAACATGCTAGGCAGGTTATCAGTTCAGATGCAGGAGGTATACTTGAAAAACTACCTTCAAAAAGCTCTATGTTCTCACTGGCAGTATTAAAGGTCTAGTCACACAAATAACACCTTTTTGTCCATCTGACTTCATATACTGTCATGCCTAAGTAGTCCTAAACTGGCATTCTGGACTGTAGACTCTAACTATGGATGCAAACACAATGAAGTGCTCAAACAGTGGAAAACAGAGGGAGGAACGGGAGGGCCTAACACCATGCAGCAGTTTATACTTCAGTGTAAGCACATCTGTATAGAGACACACAAGCATATATATAAAAATTAGACAATTATGCAATGACTTTAGTGCATTTATTCCCAAAATTTACGAACTACAATTTAAATTTATTTGTGCAATTAAAATACTGATGTCTTTGGTGAGAAGTATTGGTAAAGATGGTTATAAATCAGATCCACATTCATGTGGATCTCATCTGACAAAAAATCAAAAATGTGGCTACCTTGGTGGTGACAGAGAATAGGAACTGAGTATTACCTTCTGAGTAATACCTGAGTGTTACCATGACTATCTTCAGAGGAAGTATTTACACAAATGATGTTTCAGTTTTGTCTTGTTACTACAGATTTTCTATTCTTATACCTTCTTTTGTGTGGCTTACTTAGGGACTAGGAGTACAGGAGTGCTGCAGTATAACAGGCCTGCTTTTTCAAGATGAAAAAGGCTGTATTGTTATAAGAGCTCCTGGTTAATGCCAAAGACAACTGGCAGCTGGTTTCAGAATTAAAATAGCTTTTTATGAACTTACATTAAAAAATGTCTTCTTTATAATGCAAACAGAGCTTTAAAAGGGAAAAGGAAATTCAGTTTATCCTGTCCCACAACTGCCACATGTAGTTTCTCACTGTAGGATGACACCTATAAACAAATTATAAAATTGAGTAGATTGTTTAAAAGGACACAAATTAAATGTAAAAATGGGGATTTTTTTTTTTTAATTGATGGACAAGAAAACTGGTCCTTTAAAACCAATCAGCTCATTGAAACTTAATATTCTCAATGAAAATAAATGAATCTGTCTCTTTAATCTTTTTAATAGGCAATGATCCAGTTGCATTCTCTAAGTGGCTCATCCAGAAGTTAGGGCAGCTCAGTTTTTCTCCACTGTAAACTTCCAGGACCTTCACACATGTAGTTTCACTACACATTACCTTAATACAACAGACATCAAAATCTTCAAGAGAGTCTGGAGGAGGGAGTCATATGGGTCATTTAGAGACAAGGTTACAGAATAAAATAAGTAGAATGACTAAAATGATACAGATCTTATCTGTACCAGATTGGCAATTAGCAATTAGCTAAATTAAAATAATACCTTGCTGGTACATTTTTCTATTTAGGAGCAGATCCAACAGTAGGACTTAGATAGCTGTAAATTATTTACTTCAATGCTTGTCAGATAGGTGGCCTCTGAAGTGGAATCCAAAAATTTGTTGTGCACTAAACAAGTCCAGTACTTAATAAGTGTAAATTGCCTCAGAAGGATAATTCATAGAGCTGAATACTAGAAAGCTATAATAGAGAAGATAAACAGACTTAGGGAAAAAAAAAAAAAAAAAAAAGGACAGCTCTTGGTTCGAGCCTTCCCCTCCCAGGAAAATCTTGTTACTCAAAGCCAGTAAATTTAAATGAAAAGAAATAAAACATTCTAGGAAACAGGGACTTGAGTTACCTAGGAGTCCTAGCCGCTAAACTGAAGAGTCATATTCCCCCATAGATGCTCTACTTCTGGTGCCAGATCTCGGGAATCAGATACACATGCAAATTAATAGAGCTCATTAAGTTACCTTCTATCAGCTGAACCATGGTAACCAGCCTGGGGTACTCTTCTCCTGTGGCAAATGAGAGATAAACACTCAGTAACTCACACCTGGTTTCTATACTTAATGCGACTTAGCTACTTGCTTTTCAGGCCACAACAGTCTAGGGCACACATGGCGTATACGTATTCTTCACTGGTGCTTCTGTTAAAAAAAAACCAAAACCAGCAAATGTACAAAAACAAAACCAAAGACACTAAGTTTAGGTACTCCCATGGTTAAAGAGGGCGTCCCGTTTGTATGCAAATTTTGAACTCAAATATTTTAAATATCAAGGTCCTTTTTAGGAATCCTTGAGCCCTACTGGAGTTTAGCGAGAGTTCACAAGGATGTGAAAGGGAGGTTCGCGGGACCTGAACGACTGGGAGAGGGAACTCGACACCGCCCCAACTCAGGGCATGGAGGCAGTGGCAAAGCTGCCTTTTCCCGGGGCGCGTTCCCCGAGCTCCCAGGGCCAGGACATGCCCCGCGAAAAAGTGTCCTGCGCCACCTGATGCAGGGCCGCGGCAAGTTCGCAGACAAAGAACGGGACGCGCCGGTGTCCGTCATGCCGGGGCGCTGCTGTCCCCCGCGGGGCGGCGGTGACCGCGGGCTGCCGGCCCCGCCAGGCTGCGGGGACGCGGCCGGAGCGCCCGGGAGCGCCCGTGCCCCGCGGGGCGTCCTCTCCTGCC
>VZRO01005012.1:654872-714463 GCA_013397915.1 Daphoenositta chrysoptera
CGAGGGAAGCACCCCGCGCCAAGGCTGTTCGCCCCCGAGTCCCGGGGAAGGTCTGCCGGCTGGACAGGGATGCTGGCTCTGTGGGTCGGCTTCAGTGACTGTTTGTAACAGCTGGATCACAGGCGCACGGGATACCTGTTGCAAAACGTGTATTTCGTCGGAAGTGGTGCTGAAGAGTAATTAAACCCCAAAACTTTGTGCATATTATGATGCATATTACGATGTTGCAATTGAAAGCCCAGCAATCTTACTATTATAAAAAAAAAACTTTAAAAAGACATTATAAATTTATTAAACAAGCAGCACTGAATTATAAATGAAGGCCTTGGTTTATATTTCTCAGGTGAACTTAGAAAAGGTAGTTGTGACGAAGCTTGCTGGCTGCAAGTTGCAGTGGGAAGTTTTGACGAGCATCATATGCTGTGTAAGGCCTACTGCTCAGTCTTACTTGCTATAACAGCAAATTCCAGTAGTGGCAAACTTCATGCTTAAATTCCTCTGTACTTCACAGCATGTGAATTACCTTGGAAATATCAGTGAGGTGATAAGGTATACAGGACAATGTTATTTATTACACCTGGCATTCTTGGGTGATTATTTTTTTTTTAGTACAGGCAGTGTAAAACTACTGGCTTTACTGTCTCTAGGACTAGTGAACATGAAGTTTTGATTATCTTTAGACCTTAAATGTGTGCTTTCAAAGCAAAATAGAAGATAGTATGGTTGAGGTAAAGCAAAATGTGATGTGGAGTGCACTAGTTGTAATACTTTCTCAATAAGTACACTACTAATTCAATTTTTTAAATACATTCTGCAGTCCTGAAAAGTTCAAGAGTATTCATATTTGATGGTAAATTTTGAGTCTTCACTCTCAATAACAGAATAGACAGTGATGTAACACTTGTGTGTTTCCCATCCTATAGGGATAGGATGTTGTTTCATTAGTATCTTGCAGGTGAAAGGGAAACCAGGTCCTGGAACTTTACTTCCTTGGTTCTCATTACAGATTATAAAGACCTTTTTCAGAAAAGTAGTGTTTGAAATAATTGTTAACCTGTGTCACTCATGCAAAACAAACAAAAAGGGATTTTGCCCTAGGTACTTAAGAGAATTCATGCTTTAGTGTACATGGCTCAACTGTGAAGCTGAATTGCCTGCACAGAAGAGAGACTGACAAGCCCATTTGATGTGCAACTTGCAGTATTTGTATTTACAATATCTCTATTTGCAGTCTGTATTTATATTGGTGACCTGTTTTGGAAAAACTAATACATTAATGAAAGTCTTGTGATGATTTTGCATTAGATTCAGTATTTCACGTAGATTCCATGTATTTAGAGAATATACATTTGGAAACCATACAGGACATAATTTGGGCTTGCCGTCAGAAAAGTTGAAAAGTGACTTTCCATGTTTGTAAATACAATAAAATCTGGGTTCATGCTGTTTCTAAAACTTATATTAAATTGTCAAAATGAAGGTAATGGATTCTAAAGAATGACTGAAAACACGTTGCCTTGTCTGATGATACTTTAGTACTTTTTTTTCCCGACTATTTTCTCTCATAGACATCATAAAGTTTTCATGATGTACCTGTGGAATATCATAGTACATAGGCTTCTAAATTGTTTCATTGGTAAAGCAAGTGAAAAATAGATAAGTTTTTACAGTTTTCCTTCTGATGTTGTTACACTGCATTCCCTGGATGATTACATAGAAAAGTCATGCTTGATGTTCTAAAATAATTTTTATCCTCTTTGATTTAGAAGATACAAATACTGAAGACTAGTGCTGTGAGAAATGAGCCGTATGTTTGTTAATTGGCAGGTGTATTTGAGCACAGTTAGGAACTTCTTTGTTACTGGTTTAAAATATTCACATCTAGGAATAAGAGGACAGTTGAAAATGCCATATTTGAAAGCTGCTTGGACAATTGTGGTTGTTGGGTTTTTAACATTTTTTTCCATGTTCTTTTCTATACTGTTCTGATAGTACATATATTTGTTAGTGCTTAGATGGTGCAGGTCTGTTAATATAATTATAGCCTTGTGTACAGCCGTGAAAAAAACCTTACATCAGCTTCAAGCGTGGGACTCAGTTTTCAGTTTTGCCCACCTTATGTATCTGAATAATCCCGCTGATATGATTTTCACACTTTCAAGGGCAATAGTGACTTAGTTTGTGTTTTAGGAGTGTTCTGGATGCTTGGGGGTTTTTAATGTTTTGCACTGTTCAACAGTGATTTTTCTGTCCAAACACTTACTGTTCTGTGCTGATTTGTTTTGAAAGCTGGTGGCCCAAAAGAGAGGACAGTTTAAGATATGTAATGAGAAAGAAAAGCATAAAGGCAAGAATGTGAGAGTTGGAGTAACATTTTCACTCACTAAATATATAGATGTGACTTCTTTGTTTATGACTCCCTCAAGCTACAGCAAACTGAGAACTTGCTGGTCATGACAGTTCTTCTGGAACTGTCTGGTTGTAAGAAGAGAAATAGTCCAAAGTATCAATTGTATCCTGCTACTACTTGATGAAAATTATAAAAGACAACTATGGACTGAAGAGGGTGAAGCAGATGAAAAAGGGAGAAAGGGTTAGAGGAATGCATACTTTTTTTTGAAGTTCCCTTGAAACTCTTTCAAGTTCTTGGGATACTGGTTAAGGTATTGCTTCGGGTTTGTTTTTTTTTTTCTGACAATTAATAGGGGCTTGGGAATTGGAAAAGGAAAATTTTTCTTTTTTTCTGTCATTCAACACATTTTAAGTAGGCTTCATGTTTGTTATATTTCTTAGTGGAACCAACAGAGTAATGCACCAAGGAGGAGTGAAATGGGAGATACGAATCTCAGTAACCTGAATTTTTCAGCAGATTGGATGATGCTTGGTTTTCTTACTGTGAACTTAGGGCTTCTCATGTCTTGGTTTCTACGTAATAAATAGTCCAATGCACACTGCTGATCACCATTGACTCAAAACAGATGATTTTTTTTTTATAGCTTGCGTAAAATGAGTTCTACATCACAAATTCTGAAGCTGCGAGTGATCTTCATTTAAATCTTTATCTGCACTCCTGTCCCACTCCTGTCAGTGGTAAGGAATGAGATGCTATGAAAACTAAACTATCCTTTCTGTTCTCACTTTGCTTTCCACTGAGGACTAAAATATTTTAAAAATACATTTTTACATTTGAAATAGTTCATAGTATACTTCTGCTAATATGTTTGAGAGTACTTGCTAACTGTGTAACTAAGAAAGTGCTTGAGATACATTGGATGTGCAGAAACCAGAGAACTTTATGAGTTAAGAGATTGTGAAAGAGTTTGCTTTGTGAATAGGGAATGCAGTTTCCATTGCTGCTTTCATTGTTTGGGGAGGTGAAAACACTACAATTTTTTGGATGGGATTCTGTAACTTATGCTAGATGTGTCTGAATTAGAAAATTTACTAGGTTTCAGCAATTAAATGTTGCTTGCCCTTTTTCCTTAGAAAAAAAGGGCACTTTATTCCTTACCTTCTCACTGGAACTTGATTTCTCTTGTCCTGTGAACAGCAGAGGCTGTGAGGGCTGAAGATCCTGAAGTTGAAGTTATTTGAGCAGGGGGACTTTCATCCTGTCTTTTTCCTGGATACTATTGTAGCTCAGGGGTGCATGGTAAAAGACTTTAAGTCACAGCAGAAATTGGAGTCGTATAAGACACTGGGCTCATTAAAGGTAGCAAGTAAGAGGCAATCAGAAATAGAATAACATGGTGAGAGGCATCATCAGAGACTCAAGAATACATTTGGATTGATTCTTTCTTGCATGTAAGAAAGCTGTGCTGTGACAGATGAGTAAAATAGTAAGTGTTAGTTAATACAGTTTGAAAGGGATTGACCTTAATTCTATTTTAAGTGCTAACCTCAACATTGATGATTTAAGGTACCACTACAGCAACTACCTGATAAGGCCTTTTTTTGGGCTGCTGCTTGCTAAGAATGAATTTAATGGCAAACCATCGCTGGTTTCTCACATTCTCGTTCCCTTTCTATCTTCCCTTCCCTCGTTTGCTAGTAACTGGGGAGGGAGTGAAGGTTTTACTTTTTCGATGGTGCGGAGCTGCTAAATGATTGTTTCAACATACTTTATGACATTCGAGCCTTGCATGGTCAACTTGCTCTTTTGAAATATTAGTAGAGCTGCACAATTTTGATGGCACTCCAAGGTGTGCAGCTTGCAATAATCCTGTAGTGAGATAGGGCAACATTTTTTTTTCCCCAAATATCTTTTTCTTCCCTGTTTCATCCTGTAGTATCATTTGCTGGTTTTTATCCCAATTCCAGATAATTTATTCCTCTCTCCTCGTCTGCTCAGGAATGTACATCCTCCCCGTGAAACTGTCTGGTATCTCATTCTGATTTCAGTGACAGGTTGAGGACTGCTTTTACTTAATTAATTTATATATTTATGCAAAATAAAACCCATGATGCGAGTACTGAACATGCAGCATGAGAGACTAGCTGTGTCTGAAGTTCTGACATCTTCATTTGTAAATGTAAGATTGAAGATTTGAAGATGTAAATTCTTCAGGGTAAAGTAGAATTCTAATATTGCAATGCTACTATAGCTGTGATAGCATCAGACAGTGTTAAAATACAAAGTGATTGTGTATGTGGGGTTTTTTTACTAGTCTGTCATTTGCATGGGGCTGTGTTGTTGATTTTAGCATTAGTGAAAATGGCTGTGGTAACTCCGAGATAACGCTTTTTTTCTTTATTTCTCTGGGAGTGATAGAGCTGCACTGTGTCTTTCATCTTGAAGCATGTGAAGTTAACACGTCAGGAAATGCTGCAGAGTATTTGCTTATGTGTGCAAAGTATGTACTGCTGGTCACAGCCAAGAACTGTGACCTGGTATGTGAAGTGGGACAAGTGGTAAAGGCTGTGGTTTATCCAGACCGATGTCTGTAGTACTTGCCTACCAGAGGTATTTTCATTAAAACCTATCTTGACTTACAATATAGTTAGAATAGTTGTCATGCACAACGTAAGACTTTATGAGAAGTTGTACATGTGAACGAAAATAGCAAGAGTCAATATATATATAAAAAATATGAAAAATGATTTATAACTGTAAAGATCTGTGCATTAGGAGTACTTGTTTTTTTTTTCCAGTTAAATAACCAGTCTTCAACTGTTTGGTTAAAATTCTGTGCTTTGAACATGATACTAAGGTAATTCTAATAACATAAGAGGATTTCTCTACTTCCCCTTACTAATGTTTGCAACATCAAGAGATAAGTTGAATTTTGTGTAAAGGGTTGTGTTTTGGTTTCTTGCTTTTTTCTTTTTAGCCTAAAAAAGTGTTGTTGCGGTGCCTTTTTTAAGCGTGGCACGGCATAGCAATCTGCAACCTTCCCAGAGAGCACGGCCCCGCAGCCCGGCGGCGATAAAGGAGGTGAGGGAGGGTCTCTGCATGGGGGTTCCACAGATGAACTTTATTTACATGGCCTGAAGGTTCCCAGAGGCAAAGACAAAGACACAGCAGGNGAGGAGAGATACAAAACCAATAGCAGTAACGGAAAGGTGCACACATAATGATGAGAGAGGAGGAGCCAATCCGCTCACCCTAACCATGCGAGATTTCCTGGCCGCTGCCTTTCAGGAGAGGGAAGCTGTTGCGCTTTGGCCTTACAGGCCACCACACAGGTGCTCACAAGTGTTATACGTATTTGTGATTTAACAGTTTGTACATCACACAGATGATTGAAAACTAAACTACTGCTCCTGGAAGTAATGGAAAAGATTGAAAATGGACAAACATATTTACATACAGTAGTATTTCCATGGTGACATGCTTACAGAAAGGCACGAATGGAAATGATGCTAAGATTCTGCAACTGTTATGCTGTTGTGTTTAAGTTCTTACGAATTTAAGCAACCTGAAAGGGAAGTAGAAAAGTATTTCGGGAGGATAATGCATCCTACTGAGTCCAGACTGGCATGGTTCTGCTTACATGTCTTCCTTCTCCCACCACAACTGACCTCAGGAGGTGATTTGGCTAAAATGAACCCCCTTTGTTTTTAGGGTTGTTTTCCAGCAGAATCAGCATGTAGTGTCGCTGACTGGGTAGTAATGCTAGTGTGAGCTAGGAGGCAAGTCCAGAGCTGGGAGCCAAAGGGGAGAATGGTGCTGTAGAAATCAAGATGCAGATCAATCCTAGTTGCCGTGGAACTATTGTCTTAGGTGTCCATTTCTTTTGTTGGGTGTCTCCATTGTTTTCTTGTGCACGTCTTCGTGTTCATCTTTGCTGGATGAGCCAGTAGTAAAACTCACAGATGTCCTGACCCTAAATATGTTTTCTGTCACCCAAAAAACCTTTATGATGTTGCGGAGTTTTTTACTGACTTTTTAAACGTTTGTTTCTGTGAAACTTGTGCTGAAGAGGAATTTTGTCATTGCATGGTTGCAGAATTAGAAGCTGGGTTTTGGGAATGTGCTGCTGTTGACAATATGCTTACGAATGGCTAATTTCTACTGTTTATGAAAGTAGGTAAGAAATTCTTTGACTGATGCATTTTGTTCCTAATTTTTCATAAAATGTGTTTTATGCTCTGGTGCAAAGTGTCTCACCAGGATGATGGTGTAATTCAAGATTTTTAGTGTCTTATTGTGTGAAGCAAACTGGAGCCATTTGTCTTCATGCATATGAGGTCATCATCTGTATGGACAGATTGAGTTGTCCTTCATTTGGAAGGAGCAGCTAATGGCTGAAAAGGGGAGTTATACAGTAGTCATTTTCCTTTTGTGTTTCTTGAGTAATTTGAAGGGATTTCCATTGTGTATGTAGGGTTTGGGTCTTTTAAAATAGCACATATTGGGTATTGATGAATACTATTGCTCTTCCCAGTGACTTTCTGTGCAAAACCATTAATGATGGTGAAGTTCCTATGAAGTCAATCTCCGACTCTTGTTTTTTTTCCCCCCCTTGTTTAAGCGTAGTTTTTAAAAGCTAATTTGCTTTCGGAATTTTTTTGTTGGTTAGAACGTGTGGGCTAGAGACAGTCTGTCAGTTTATTCTGTCAACTGAAACAATCATTTGCATCTTATAGAACAAGATCAGATGCTGTCCTTTGAACTTGGTTACTGTTTGTACTTGAAGAAAGGCAACTTTATCTCATCAACTCTGAATACATGTTGTATTCAAAGTAATTATGTGGGTATGTAAAGACACATTATCTTGGGACAGCAAACTCAAGCTTCTGTATACGCTTACTGTGGAATACAGTATTTCAAGTTGGACCTGCTTTGATGTGTCCATGCTTTTCTCAATTCATGAAATAAAAGTTCAATCTTTATTTGAAAAACAAAAAGAACAACCTACTGGAATGCCTTCCATAATATGCTGATTGGTCTAGTAATCATGCTTTCAGTGTCTAGAAATACCAATATTTTTTTACATTTGGTGTAGGGGGAAAGATCTAGAAGAATCTGTATTTTAACTAAACTCTGTGAGGAAACTCTTTTTATATTAGCAACTTTCTCCTGTTGTTAATGAAGGAATAGTACTTTACACACCTATTATTTCTTTTTGAAGTACTTTCAAGTGCTAAACTGTAGTCTTGTCGAGATAAGCTTATGTTAAGGCTTACAGATCTGACTGGTGAAGAATTCTTACTCTGATTCAATGCCTGGCCCTTCACTTATACAAGCTTACCTCCCTCATGGAGCTGGGAATGTCTGCCTGGGAATGCGACTGTTTTTAATCATATGGCAGATGAACTTTTGATGGTCTGCAAATTGTGCACAAGCACATCATGCCATATGGCAGAAAATATGCCCAGTGCATGATGAATGTCGCCTGCCTTTTTGCTAAGTGGCAGGCGTATGTCTTGGTAGCATCTTGTCAAGATGGGTTTGACCAAAGCACAGGTGTCCCCTGTCATATAGCTGCATGGCAGTGTTTTTATTGGGATCACACTGTGGAGGAACAATTCTGGTCTCTTCTCCCTGTTGCTCTCTAGGACACTTCTGGGCAGGGTATTCGCTGTGTCGTTCTCTTAATGCTTCCGGAAGAGGAGGTATAACCCACTTTGGCTAAAAAAGTGGGCGTTTTAACATTGCTCACTGTTTGTGATGGACTGCAGAAAATTGTCAGGGAAAGACATTCATTTATTCTTGATGGGGAAACAATGGGATGGTTTTTTTTACTTTGCCTAGTACTGTCAATGGTTAAACTGCAGTGTAGCCCAGAAATGTCTGTCTCATGAGAGGCCGTGATGATTTGATCGACAAGATCAAATTATTATTCAAGGCCTAGTCCCTTCATTCTTAATTCACGTTTTCCTGATTATGCAAAAAATGTCGATGTAGACTTAAACTTTTTGCCTCTTCACCAATGTTAACAAAATGTCTCTGTGAAAACTCTTAATTCCTCTCAGAAGTAACCCTGTGCAAAATTTGTTGGCTAAAAAACAGTTTGCGTCAGAGACAGATGTGATTCAGATATATGTGGTAGATTTTTGAAATGCTGTTATTTGCCAATTAACTGTATTTTAAAAATGCTGTTATTTGCTAAGTGATTACAGTGTCATCCTGTGGTTTGATTCATGTTCATGAGCCATTCTGGCTGTAGCCTGACTCTTGCAGAGCCTGACCAAGGGCTTGCTGGTTTTGGCTTCTGTTCCACAAAGTATGCAGCAGAGACCAGTAGTCAGTGGAGAAAGGTTTATAGTGCAGGAAAGCTGAAACAGTTGGGAGGTGAACTAGAGAGAGAATATTTGGATGTTCTTCTTAGTTTTGGGAAGGCAATAGGAAAAGTAGGACATGTAGCATATCTGATGGATTTTGCTTCTGTGAAATAGTCTGTGGTTGCTACTGCTTATGAAGCTTCTTTGACTTAGATTTGGTCTTTGGTGTGTTTGTAAGAGATGCGTGTGATACAAAGTTTCCTTGTGAGCTAAGTGACATTTTTGTTTCATAGATTACCCACCACTCAAGTGTACTTCTGTTGTCATATGTGTGTCATTACTTGGGATATGATTTAAATTTTAAGACATTGTGTCTGTCCTGGGTTGCACTGTGAATACCCAGCTTGAAGTATCTCTGTATACATAGTTTCTTGGTAGAGCAGGAAATAATGTACTTTTATTTTTTAATTATTTTTGAAGAGAGATGCAAAATTCCTATGAGAAACTCAGGAAACCTCAGAAGTTTAGGAGCTCAAATTTTATACAGCAAGCATTTTCTCAGTAGAAATGTATTAACACATTACTTGTGTTTCTAATTTATTGTTAAAATTTTGACAGAAGTAAGGGTCTGCCTAAGGGCTCTATGAGACTTAATAATGCTTTTGTGTACTCTAGGGAACGTACTCCCATGTGTACTTAAGCCCAATGTCCATCCAAATCTGATCCCCCTATACCCAGGACCTATACAATGTATATTCAGTGTAGTCATATGTCATAGAAAACGAAAATCAGGTCTTTTTCAGTTCATTCTGTTAGTGCTGTCTTAATGTGTCCTCATCTTGTACAGTAATTTATGATAAATTCTAAATCATGACCTTGCCAATGTTATTTGTGACTATTTTTTATGAAGTTTATTTTAGTTACATTCCCAGTAATGGAAAATTTTACTGTGTGTGGGATCTGACCCAAATGGTATTTTGGGTCTTTTGTTGCTTGAGACTTCTGGTGTGAAGTGCAAAGACTTGCACATAGCCCCTCTTTTTAGTCTGGATGGACTTGTACAGTGGAAATGAGTTCTAGTTTGGAGTGCTACAGACCTCTCTCAGAAAGATTTGCAAAACAAGATCTGGTATGAGTTTAGGGCACAAAACTATTTAGTATTAAATTCCAGAATGAACAGTGACAAACTGACAAAACTGGCATTGGAATGTCCATAGGGTTGGAGTAAGATTAAGAAAATGGGGTAGTCCTCAGATGATGTGATCTCTCAGGGTCTGACTTGAATTTCACCAGTTTCACCCTTCTGAAGTAAGTTAATTTATGGATTAATTAATTAGTTGCTTGGTTGGGAATGTAAACATGTGGAGAAATCCCAGAAATCAATGTCTTTTCTTCTGTGTTTTCGTGTCTCAATGTTGCTGGTCAGTTGGAGTTTTGTCAAAGATTTTCATATTTCCCACATTCTTTTGCAGTTTGCAGCTATGTTTTATGCAGAAGTGGCAGGCTGAGATGGTGCTTTAGTGGGCGACAGCATGAGGAAGGATTGCTTGGAATGGAAGTATAAAATATTAAAAATATGTTTGGCTGAAGCCTTGAAAAGTAGGTGGGGATACATAAGAGAATGCAATTCAAGGTAGCAATCTGACAAGGAATAAAGACTTCTTTCTGTCATGTTGCCAATACTGCAGTGTTGGAAATGAACTGCTAACACATTTACGGTCATTCTAGTGAGTAGTAGAATGCTATGGATGTGAATAATCATCTGAAGCCTCTACAGGACATTCCTGAAATAGTGTTTAAATGACTAGAGACATTATGGGATGCAGGAAAGTATACAAATACCATAAGCCTTTTAGTCAGGCTAGCCTGGTCAGTGGTTTACTACTACAGCAAGTAAGGCTTAATATGCAGGATTACTTTATACACAGTAAAAACATGTTATGTTCAAGTTTCCGAACTTTGCATATTCTTTTCTGGTTTCTTGGGTTTTTTTTTGTCTCTGTTATTGATAATCCCTAGGCTCTCATTTTATATGTACTCTTGGAGAGAAAGATAAACTGAACTGAAGTTTGAGGTTTGCTAAGGGGTTGTAGGTTAAGCAGCTGTTAGCTAAATTAATAATGCTATGGTCTGGAAGGTGAATGAATTACTGATAGCAAAAGAAATTATTATGGTATTATGGATTTTGGTTTTTGGTTCTTGCCTTTCTTGTTTGCTCATGTGGTTGTTCTGGCTCACTTGCCTGCATGACTTACAATGATGTAAAATGAGCCACAGGCTTCTGTGCAGTAGCAGGTTGCTGATTTGCATTCAGGACCTGGCTGGCCTGTTGGCTCATACATGAAAGACATCAAAACTTTATTTTTCCAGGCAAGACTTTGGCAAGAAAATTATCTTGGAGGACAAATGTAGAACAGTTAGGGATTTTGAATGCAAAACACTTAGAACCTCCTAGATTTGATATTTCATGTGTGGTTTTTTTTGTTGTTGTTGTTGTTTTTGGTTTTATTTTTTTTTTCCCAGCCAGGTTTTGCTGAAAAATTATATTGTATCTTCTTTCTAGTCAAAGTTGTGGTGCCTAATCTGGCTAGTATTTTAAAAAATGTATAGAGAGTATTTTTTAAAAGAAACAGCAACAACAAAACAAACTCAAAAAAATACCCTGAAGTAATGTTTCCTCAATCAACATTTATGATTAATCATTTAACCAATTTAATTATTTTTCATTTTATTCTGAATTTGGCTGGTGTCCTAGTTAGTTAAGCAGCTTCATCCAGCTGCCTGAAGTTCTTGAAACACTTTTACTGCAGGTGTCTGATGTTGAGGGATGACAGTATTTAAAGAACCCTTCTTGTGGCAGAACTTTTGGAGGTAGTAGGTCATTGCTTATTGAGGTAATAGGTTTGTAACAGATCTTCTGAGAATAAACTCCCATAAATACCTGTTTTGTAGTACTGTATTGGAAGTTTTTAAAAATGGCCAGTCTTAGAACTTTGTCTGGATGCCCTATTTTTACTTAGGTGTGATAAGTACCCATCTGTTTAAGACTTGTAGAAATGTTTAAAGCTGATGTTGCACAGATGGTGATCACAGTAACAATCAGATACCATGAAAGGTTTCATGTAGCCTTGGTGATGATGATGTCCTGATGGGTATTTTGATTAAATAATGACTTAGTACTTAACTTTAAACATGAGATTATTGGATACTTGTAAAAGATTTTGAAGTACAAGAAGTTTAAAGGGTCCTGGATTAAGAATGGTTGCATCTAAACAGAAGTATAAGCACATACCCTGGAAATCTAGTCCCATGGTCACCTGAAATGTAGTCTGACCATAACACGTCATAGGTCTCTTTTGGACCAACTGATCCAGAAGTCACCATTGAGAGATGGGAGCATACTTAAACAGTTTTACTTCATTATGGTGTTTAGCAGCCCAGGAGGTTGGAAGTACTCTTAAACCACACTTTTCCCAGTTGAGATGTACCCAAAGAGCATTACCTCTCTATTTCTCCTTGGGATACCTCCTTTGGCTGTGAATCAGCCTGACATCACTTGATGATGGAGGTAAAAAGGAATATTGAGATGGTAAAATCTTTCAAAGCACCCATTCCTATACTGTGTGATGTTTTGTCTTTTCAGGAATGTCTACACTGAAGTCACAGAATTCTGAGCAAATCAAGGAGCATAAATAAGCTTCCTGCTGCTGTGTACAAACTCGTCAAGGTCCAAGTGAGGCAATTAAGGGACAAATTTTTTACCCCTAGTGTTAAGACCTTTGGATCTGCTATAGAAATATCCGAAGAATATACCCAGTAGTAGAAATCAGGTATTAAGTTGGAAGACAGGAGAGTGGGCAGAGAGTCTGTATGATGAATAGCAGTATTTATTTTTAATTTTTTTTTAAATCAAAACAAGCAAACACAAAATTTTACAAAATCTTTGTTTACTTTTCTATTTCAGAGACACACTTTAGTGCATTACTGTATTTCAGTTCTACCTGTTTGCTTGAGATATATTTGATTTTCATGTGAAAACATTTATACGTTTCTTTCACAGAATAAAATGGTTCATGATAGAATATGATTGTGGCAGTATTTGGCTGACACTTGTCATTTTGGGTGGTCTGATGCACAGATGAATTCGTGAAAGAGAGAACTCAAACTAGCAGACTGAAGTTTTGATTTTGTGAATAAAATTTAGTGCTAGTAAAGGCTGAAGGTATTTCACTTTCCATGTTTTGCTTCTGTTTGACACTCCCCTTCAGTCATACTACAGATCTGTTTGTGCAAATTTGTTGTGAATCAGAGTAGAAGGGTTTAAAAGCAGCAAGAACAAAGGTGAAAAAAATCCCATTAAAGATGACATAAGCACAACAGAATCTTATCGTACTTCTGTCAGTGAAAAGTCAGTTTACCTTTTTTCATAAAAGGTATTATTATTTTGAAAAGATTAATCATCTTAACACAATCCCTGCACATTGTGGAGACTAAGGATAAATTAGAATGTGTACCACATGAGAACTGACTTTGGTCTTCCATACAAATAGTAAAGGAACGGCAGGCAACTGATGCAATATTGTTTTTTCATTTTTTTTTTCAACCACAGTTTTAACATGGAAATGGAATTAATGCTGTCCATTATATTGAAACTGATGGGCCAATATATCATCTGCATCCCAGAAAGCTTTATAAATATTTGCAAATGGAATTGCAATTATTTACTGCATCAGAAAAAAACTTGTCAGTGTAGCCTGGGATTTGTGGGCAAACACTAGAATAGGTTGCCCTGAATGCTTGTGGGCATGACTCAGAGCACCCTGGTCTGATTTCAGAATTGCCCTGCATTGGGCAGTATGTTGGACCAGACGACCTCCAGATGTTCCTACCCTTCATTTTTTACCAGGCATATGTGGGTAAATGTGGCTTTATCAGCGTTAGATCATCAAATTAACTAGACGTCACATTGGGAAGAAGATACTAGTTTTGACAAGGTGAAGTGTTGATCTACTCTGTTCAGATGCAAGCAAAGTACTTATTACTCTACCCAACATGAAGCCCTTAATCCCAAACAGCTGTGCCTTTGACGGACAGATTAGATGATCGAGTAGCTGTGGCACAAGGAGACTAAAATGTGCTGTATTGGAATGGGAATTATGAGGGTCGTTGGAGATTTTAGGTGCTGTTTAGCAGCGTAATGAGAGTAACTCAACCACTGATCACTTCAATAAGGTCTAAAAGGATTTAAAGCTTCAATTTGCTGTAGCTATCAATTCTACAAGCAAAAATACAGAAATTAAATTTTTGTCACTTTAAAAACCAACTCTGCTTTATTTGATATCAATAAAGATCTCCAACACCCTGGAGTTACCATGTACTTGTAATAATTTGAATTTTGGAATTTGGTGAGGAAAATATATTTTACACCTAATGATGGGTTTATTAAAGATATCTCTGTACATTATTTGCAGTAGAATGTTAAAGTTACTACTAAATGTACTAGAAACATCTTGTTACAATTTTTCTTTTCTTGTTCCTTCAAATGTGACTTTGGAAGGGACAGCATTTTAAAGTTTGTTCCAGAAGGCACTTTGAGAGATGGATGATTGAAAACAACTCTCCTGAATGGCACCTTGCTGTACTTCGTAGATCATAACAGCTTTTATTCACCACTGTGATTGTTTTTTAAATTACTACCTGTGGATGAATACTTGAAAGAATTGGCCTGCTGGCTACATATTTGGTTTGATTGAGGGCTATCTTGAAGTTGCCTTTAAATTACATGGGGTTCTTGATGATCCTAGCATTTTCTAATATTTTTTGTACTACATGGTTTGTTTTGTTTCTTAAATTCTTGCAATTTTAGGAAGAATAGTAATTCTATTTTTAATAATTTTTTTGTTTTAAAAAAATATGTCATTTCAAACTAACATATACAGAAATGCTTCTTTAGCAAATGATACTTGCTGCTTATTTTGCATAATTCTTTCACTGGAAGTCATAAATTATGTCATGAATAATTATTATACTAATAGCTGCTGATGGACTAGAAACTGTTTAATTTGTAAGAGATACATTTGTCATAGGTATAGCTCCAAGTGACATCCATAACCGTGGTGTACAAAAGCAAAACTGCTGTAATAGTTTATTGAAAATGTCAATAAGGCAGTAGCATGCTATGTGGACATTTGATTGAACTGTCACTAATAAGCCAGGCAGAAGAAAAGGGAAAAAATTATTGTCTGAAGACTAACTGACAGTTGAAGTTGGTTAAAATACTTAAATAAACATTTCTTTTTTTTTTTATTTTTTAGAAGTTACAGTGTTGATAAGTCTGTATAAAACATTCCATTCTTCTTTTTTGATGAAAAATTGTGTCAGAGGCTCTTTTGGGAGTGTAAAAACTGGGAATATTTTATTGCATGTTAGCCAGTGTAGTGGTCAGGAATGTGGAAAAGTCAGATTCCAATCCCTTTCCTGAGTCAGAATGGCTTGGTACTATTTAAAAGCCATCTTCCCTGAATGGATGAGATGGAAGAGGTACCTGAGCATCCCATTTCTGTTTCCTGAGCTGCCATAACCCAAGGCAACAGGAAAATCCAGTTTTCAGTTTTGAAATGGATCATTTTGAAAAACTTGACGGCCGGGGAAAAGCAGACAAATAAACAAAAAGAAACAGTGCTGTAGAAGTTCCTGTGGAATGTAATCATTGTCCCCTAGATAGCATTGAGAGGTGTGCCTGTCACTAGAAACATTTAGCCAATCAGGGACTGTCTGCAATCTGCGTAAATTCCTCTCAGATTTTCATCAACTGCAGTTCCCAGCTTCAGCTGCCACGTCCTGAGTGCCCTCTGTTCCTAGAATTTGATCTTTTCTCTTACATTCAGAAAATAGCTTGAGCGATTAAGCAGAAACTAGGAGTGTGATGTAAAGAGTGGGTTTTAGCCTGTTCAAATATATCACTTCATCTGTGTGAATAGTATGGAATAAATAAAAGGTAGGTAAAGGTGATGGCAGCAGGAGAATGCAACATTTTTCAATGCTCTGTAATCCACAATATGTTTTAGCTTGTTGGCAGCTTAACAACACAACTAAGATTGTTAGTGACTAGCAGAAGGAGCATGATTTGTGCTGGACGGTTCTTGTTAGTTCTGCTTTTTGGGCCACAGCAGCAAAACAGAAGGAAACAAAGACATAAAGGTCAGGGTTAGGGTGTTTAAGTCTTTTTGTTGTCTTAGTGGGGAGTTTGCTGGCTACAGACATCTCCCCTGACCTCAGCTGAGGGATTTCCCTGACCCCTCTCTACCTCATTCTGCACCTAGTGAATGCAAATCATGCTCTGCAAAAAATACTCTATCCCACTTTGCTCTTCTGACAGACAGACTTGGCAGCCGTTCTGCCTAGCACGAGTATCACAGGATCAGCATGCCACATGAATCTTCTTGCCTGTGTCCCTGCTGTCCCTGCAGCACACATTCTGCAGCATACACTCAGTTACAGCCATTCAGAAGTATTTGGGCCATTTATGAAGGACTTTGGTTACAGCTTAAGCATGGTAAATGTCAGTACAGTAAAGGTGCTTTGGACATCAATTAAGCTTCCTAGTCAGGTTTGTGAAAGAAAGAGATTTTGTCTTCTCAAAGCCCAGTGAAAGAATCAAAAAATGCTATAGCCTGCTTTTTTCAACTGGCACAGTGGATTGCCATGCTCCATCAACCAGACTAATTCTTTGGCTGCCAGTGAGGGTCACCAAGCACTGCTGCTTCCTTGTGTATCTCCCAGCTGCTGCCTTTAGAGGGACAACAGGAAGAATAATCCAGGCATGGAAAAACAAGGAGATAACACTCTAGTTGTCTCTGTTGCACAGGGCCATGCATTTCTTCTGCAGGTTCTTGTCCAAGAATATGGTGTCATTATCAGAAGTTACATGTGGTGGTGTTCGGGTTTGGATGGGCTTTTTTTGTATTTATTAGGATTACAAATAGAAGGTGTCTGCTGGTATGAATGGATTATTGAAAGCAGCAGTCACTCTGAGACAGAATGTGTGTGTGTGTAGATGCAGGAATGCTAATAATTTCTGAAATACTGTACCATTAAAAAATGATCAGTACTGTTTCTCTCCTGGTACCTGGAGACTGCTCTGGTACTGTTTGGTAGAGGTCTCTAGTTCTTGTTGCTATTTATGTAGGTTTATGTAAACCAAACCAGAGACCTTGTTACAATCTGTTTATTGCAAATACAAATGATAGAAGTACAATGACTTTAATATAGAGAAAGCAGTATGGTGAAGGAGAGAAAATGTGATGGGTAAAATGAAATCCTTTTTGTATCTTTGGCATGAAGAGGTGAAGTCAGCAAAAAAGACAGGACTTGGACTCTTTCACCTGGACTTGTAGGAAAGAGCAGAGTTTTCCCACTTATTTCTTCAAGGGAAAAAACTGATAAAATACAGAAGTTAGGCTGGGAAAGAATGAAATTACCATGTACTGTAAAAGTCGGTGGAGAGCTATGTAGATCACATTTAAGAAGGAATGCAAATGCTTTATTTTATTGCAAACCCTGCCTTTCTTCCTTTTTGTTTTTACTTACAGAAGTTCAGTTCTTCATATCATGGCACAGAAAGAGATGCTTGTTGTACTGACAACTCAAAGCATGATTTGGTCAACTCATAAGTGTGTTAAAAATATTTTGAACCAAATGTAAAAGAATGGGGTTTTCATTAAGCAAGTATGTAGTGCTGACGATTAACTTCTACCTCTTCAAGGACTTGACAGAAGATCAGATCTCTCTTTTTATGGCTGATTTAAATCAATCATTATTCTGTCCAGAAAAATTCCAAGCCCACCTTTGAAAGCTCTTTTGAGAATTATACTTCCCAACCTGAGGTTATATCTGCCAGACCAGGAAATTCCAGCTTCTTCTCTTAAATTTACTAGGGAATCCCTGGAGCCTAAAATTCAGAAAATGGGCTTTTGCTGGACTGTGAATAATCACAGTCCTCTCTTTCTTCCCTAACCTTTTCACATACTTTCTAAATTAGAACTTTAGCCATGCTGAGTGCCTGCAGATAAGCTAAAAAAGAATTGCATGGACTGTCACGAGCTTGGAAACCTGGCTTCTTGTTAGTCAAACTCCATGCTCATACACATTCTGACTGAATGTTAGTTTTCCTTGTATTTGTTTTCTATACATAGCATATTGTAGAGCATTGAAATGCATGCAGATGCCCAATGGTATTTTCAACAAATTAGAAGTTTGACTCCTATTTAATTACAGCATGCCTACTTTTAAACTTCCCAGTACTTGTGGAAATTGTTTTAGATGACTGATGTTTATAGGATGAGAGTCAGAAGCCTAGCCTCCAAGTAGATACATTTTATTTTAAAAGCTTGAATGATACATGAAGTAATTTCCTAAAGGAACCTAAGGATATTATGTAGAATTGCAGAAAAAGTAGTAGCATTAATATTTATGGTAAAGATTTTTCACAAAAGCAACTGATGTAGATTGATTTATGAGAGATAGTAAGAGTCTTCCATTGAGAAATTGAAAGAGAGTACATAAGTAATTGGATAGAAGAGATTTGTATCTGGACTATCTCTTAAGAGCAATCTTCTCTATTCAGTTTAAAAGAATAATAAATGGCAAATGGAGATGTAATGGTTATCTTGGCAAGGAGTGACTGTATTTCCACTGTATGAGCTAATGCTGAGGTTTTTTCATTACTCAAACTGTATAAAAACTTTACATCTAACAAAATACTGAAAGTGATTTTTATGAAGTATTCATTTAAAAATACTGTGTCTAAGAAATTCCAGAAGTCTGTGAAATTGCAGCTTCCTAGTTCAGCTGAATTTATTGAAGCATTGCTTATATGGCAGCTTGCCTCTTACAGTACAAAAGATGTGTACAGTGTGGGAGATTACCGTTTAATCAATTGCTTGTGCTTAGGTGCTGTTTTTCTATGAAAGTGCCTCTGCTCAGTATTTGAGACAGCATTGTAGTTTTTTGTGTCATTAGCAATTGTTTTTAAACTCTCCTTAAGCACGCCTCATTAATGGACGAATTTGGGCTTAAAAAAAAATTCAAAATGGCTAAAGTAAAGGCTCTCAGAGAAGGACAAAATATGTTTTTGATTTTGTTTTGGCAAACCTGACAAAAGTCAGATAATTAAAGTATTAATCATATACAAAGTTTGCTTTTAGCCTTGTCCATGGCGGGGCTGCCTTTGACTTTGGTGTAGGTATTTCATTGGCTTGTTCTGTGAAGTTTTGTATCCTTCACAGGATTGGGCAATTAACTGATTTGCATCATTCTAATTTGAAATTCATGTAGCCAGTAGATCAGGGTATTAGAATAAATAGAAATTTTGCTAATTGCTCAGCCATTTGCATTTCATAATCCAACAACAACCAGTTGAGAGTCATCGTTAGTCCAAAAAACCCTCCACCTACCAAAATCCGCCTTCTAACTTTTACCACATGAAAACTTTACAAAGCAGGTAAGCATTTCTCCATTTTTGCTTGCTTAGTCCTATCTCTCTGGTTTTAATAGCTAAATTATAAGGAGGAGGTAGAATCATGTATGTTGCAGTACTGCCTGTGATCTCCATGAATAACCAGCGTTTCAGTGTCTTTTAGGAGCTGTGTTGTTTCATGACCAATTCACATCAATCTGAATTTGGACTGCAAATGGTTCCACCTTTTTTCTTGTATTGGCATTTTTACTGGTAGTGAACTGGTTAGGCAGTTAAACTGGTTAAGAAAAAAAATCAATTTCTCCTCCTAGTTTTTTTCTTTGGACTGACTTACTATGGAGTCATGCAAGTGCCAGAGCAGAGGTATGAACATGTAGCATGGAGGAAAAGCAGAACCATGACAGCCAGGTTAGGTCAACTTAAACTTATGTTATGCAACTTACTTGTTATGCAACTGCAGTATTTGGTGTGGCTTTAGGATGGGGCAAAAATTATTTTTCTCTACTCAAGTTACACAATGATGAAGTTTTAAGCTCCAAGAAACAAAGGCAAGGCAGGAGTGAGTACACATCTATGCATGTGCGTATGGTTTGGAAGTGTGGCTATAGCAAAGATGTAAAAATTGTATGCAAAAAGCACAGTCAACTATGAGATCAGAGTTACTCTCGTACAACTAGTCCATTTGGTTTGTCCCACCACAAGCCTATCCTCATGGTGAATTTTTTTTCATTATATTTAACCTACACGTATTTCAACTTATGTCTTTTTTTCTCTCATCCTTCCTTCCACCATGTCAACCCTCACAAAGAGCCTGACAGTCATCTCAAAAACTTCCGTGTATGTAGGGACAGGCTGCTGCTGTGTTGTCCTGAAGCTGCCTCTTCCCCAGGCTGAACACCCCTCAGTCTCTTCACTTCAGCTTGGTGCTTGGATGCCTCACCTTTCCCCTGGGCTTGCACCAGTTAGGTTTGTTGATGTTTTTCTTGCCATAGAAGATCAGAACTGGGTGCAGTAATTGAGATGCAGTCTAATGAATGCAAAATAGAGGAGGTAATCACTTTTCTTGATCTATTGGCCACACTCTTGCTGATAGGGTATGCTGTTGGCCCTCTCTGCAGCCAGGACACTGGTTCACTGACAGCTCACTGCCCGCCAGGGCCCCAGAGCTGCTCACTAGCTGGTCAGTCCCAGCCTCTATTGCTGTAGGGGACATGTGCTTCCTGGATGCAGGACTTCACATTTGTTGATGCTGAGTCTCTGAAGGTTCCTGTTGGGCCATTCCAGTAGCCTAAGTCCATCTGAATGATGTTCATGTCTTGACTATGTTGATTTTTTCCACCCAGCATGGTGTCATATGCAAGTCTGATGCCTTTTCCAAATAATTAATACGGATGTTAAACAGGACAGGTCCCTCCAATAGTCCACTTTTTACTGGCTTCCAGGTAGAATACAATCTGTTGACCACTAGCTTGAAGGAAGCCAAGCCTGATTTGCAGGCTACTGTTGCAAAACTAGGACAGATGAAGAGAATTGGGACCGTGTTTTTAATCAAAAGTGAAGACTAGCTATGATCTCTTTCTTACGGCTCAAGATGGAACTCAAACTTGTTAGTCTCTTGACTAGGTTAGCTTTCCATGGTTAGTAAAATCAATTTTGACCATATATTACTTGCCAGAAATGGGATTCATGTAAGTTTAAGAAATGTCAACTTGAAGAAATGCTTCTAAAAAACTTTGTGACTATAATTCAACAAAAGCAAAAAAAAAAGTTAGTCAAAACTCTAGTGATTCATTGTAAAAATGTTCAATAACTAAATGGTTATTAAGTAAGAATACACTAAAGGGACTTCAAGGAAATTTTTGCTTATGGGTTGCGATGCTCACAATATTCTCTGTAGAAGGACAGTTTTAAGAATACTTTCTAATAAGGACCAGTTTGAAATATATGCACAAGACCAAAGTATTTTTCTTCTTTTTCTTGGTTTTTTTCCTCCTGGGAAACATTCTCTCTACTTTCATCTTTGTATATTAACTCTTAGGATTTGTGCATTATGTGTTCCTCTCTGTTGCCAAAGAATAATGCTGTTATTTTAGTAGTTATCTTGAAAAGTATCACCTGTTTTGGTTGGTTGGTTGTCTTTTTAATCCTTAATGTAAAGGTCAGCAGATTCTATGTGGCCAGAGTCCTTTTTTAAAATTTCTTTTAAGACAAGGTACTGTGGCTGACACAGTTTCTGTCTTTTGGAATTCCAATTTGCAGTTACAACAGCCTGGGGAAAGGAAGAAGTGGCAGATTTAATTCATCCTTCTGCATGTGCTAGAAGATGAGTGAATTTAGATTAGGAACTGCAATAGGAATATGGTTGTATCTGGAATATCATATTTACTGCCACTGTGAATCTGTTCTTTGTAATTTTTGTCAGATCTGTTTTTGAAAGCAGTTATGATTTTGACCTCAACAAAATGCAGTGGTGGTGAGGTCCAGCTATGATTGTGCATTGTGCAGAACTTTGTTTTGAGCCTGCTCTTCTGTACTTTCTGCATGTGTTTCTTGTATCATGAGAAACAGAGTAAGTGCTGCCTGTTCCTTTCATGTGTTTGGTATTTGCACTCTGTAAGCAACTACCAAGATGAATGACATTAACCTGTTCGGTTGTGTTACATTCTATACCCTGATTGCCATTGCTCACTCTGTGTGTTGATCTGTAGTTTTACTTTCAACATGTTGTTGTGGTGCAGAAGTACAGGGCTACCAGAGCTGAATGCAATATTTAAAGGTAATCACACTGCAGTTTTATATACATTGTATGGTGGTGTTTTCTGCTTTGTTTTATTTTCCTCATAACTTGTACGTAAACTGTTAGGCATTTTGGCTTCTGCTAAATGTTCAGCTGAGTCAAAGAAAGAGATCCATGAGATCCATGAGAGGTGAATGACATCTTCAGTGGTGTTGGCAAAAATAACTGATGTCTCTTAGTCCAGTACAGTGGTACAAAATCTCCTCACAGATTTTTTTTTAAAAACCCACCTCCTTTTTTAATTTTGAGTTTTAAGTGTTAGCTTGAGCAATTGAATTTGAAAATGTGCAGAATATGTATATTTCTGTGCATTGTGGTATTCTCATCTTCTTTCCCCTTCTCACATATGCTTTCACCTTGGAAGACAGGACTTGTAAAACATGGCTGTTACCTACTCATAAGCATATTTTAAATATTGTTTTGATGTTTGCATGCTTATTTGAAGAAATGGTAATTTACTCTGTACTATCAGCCACCACAAATACGGACAAGGTTTTAATATGTACTATATTCTCTGAAGTAATTATTTAAGCTGGTTTAGAATAATCTTTTAAAATCAGTGATGCAAGCTCCTAATAAAGCTGAAGAGAGTGCATTTTCATATTTGGGAAAGGTAGGCAGCTCTATTCGAGTCTGGTAAGTAGAGCATTAGCTCATCTGGAAACTCCAAGTTCCCTTTCACAGTGTCTCAGAGAATTCCTCAGCAATCTTTGCAAATTACTGCCTTGGAAGTATTTCCCCTTCTCTAAACAACTTTGTGCCAACCACACTTGGTAAAGAGGGATGTGTGACAAGGAGTTATACGTGGGGGGGTAGAGGAAAGGCGTGTAAGGGTTCAGGGAAAGGGAACCAAAAAGGATAGCTGACCTGAAAGGGGTTTAGTCAGCTTGATGTGAGAAGCAGAAGCTGATATTTTTTTTCCTTCCAATAGAAGGCCATGCTTCCATAAACTGTGTATGTGATGTATTCCTGCTAGGAACTGCTAGAAAATTTGCTGCCTTCATTACAGGTTTTGGAGTGGTTTTTTTCAGGCAGTTTCTGGGAGTGGGTGTGTGGGAAGGAAGTCACAGCAAAATTAGGCGTTTCCTGTTGGATAATTGTTACATATTTCCCATTCCTCAAACCTTGCTGCCACTGGGAATGGATTTAATCTAAAACTTTAAGTCAATTAATATTGTGAATAGAGAAATGTAAAGACAGTAGAGATGCTGAAGGAACTCTGCATTGATTTTATTTAATATAACACTATTTTCTGAGTATCTTGAAGTATACCAAGAAAGGCAGTTTAATAAAAATATTACAAGCTAGTGTTCCTCATATTAAAATTATTAGTGGGAGGGATTAAATGTAGGCCAGAATATGTATCTGAAATCTTCATATAATTACAATTTTACATTACTGTAATCTTACAGTACCGTGACACTTCATCATTTTGCACTTTTAAGTTGAACGTTAGATCTGTATGAAGCAAACATTTGCTACAGCCCTTACTCGTTAGTTCAGTTTTGTGCAGTTTTACTAATATGTGTCAGCCCCTGACTTCCATTACTCTGCTCTCAAGAATGATTTTTCTAGAGTCTCTCATCTGTGAAAACAGCTGAGATTGAGGGATCCTTCTGAACCATTTGCACCAAGGGTTGGCAGACTTTTTCATGATCTCTTACTAATATTAAAATACAAATATATTGTGGTTTTTCTCTTAAGTATTATGCTGCTTGCAGTTTTATAAAATCGGTGCTGTGTTTGTTCATTTTGCATGTAAAAAATTGTTAGAACATTTTTAAAGATTTCTCCTGTGGCATCTGGAAACAGTTTACCAGAGACCAGAGATCGGCCAAGTGATTGTGTGCCATTTGAGGTCTGATCTAGCTCTGTCTTTTTGCAACAGGAGCTGCATTGTACTGCAAAACACAGAATGTTTAATGAAGTATGCATTGAAAATTGTTACAAGTGGTTGGATGCGAAGCTGGAGTCGAGACATGAAGAACTGAGTATTGAGAATAATGGAGTGGGGTGCTCTCTCCTGTTGGGTGCAGTTTTTAGGTCTGTAACCGAATTACAGAGGCATTGGGCACTTAACTCAAGTTCCCTCTTCCCTGCTTCTGGCATGACTGGTATACTTGGCTGAAGTGCTTCACAGTGCTGAAGTCGAATGTTTGTGAGGTTGTGTGAGATGTTCAGATGGATAGTACTTTTTGAAAGTGCTTATCACAGATTTAGGTTTCCTGGCTATGGAAATTGGTAACACTGACTTCAGTGGGAGCAGAGTTGGGCAAGGAGAGTCTTTAAATATCCTCTCTATAAATCCAAGGGTCCCTTACAATGCAGGGGTTTGTTTGCAGAAGAAGTGGAGTTCACGGAACAAAATTTTCAAAATCATTTTCTGTAGCTGATGGGGTGAGTAGTGGGATGATTTGGACTAGTGTGTCTATGAAATTACAGAAAAGGAGGAAGGGGAAAAATTAGAGATTGGGAAGCTCTTTTAATGCTGATGTTAAATATGATAATTTTCTGGGTTTTAACTGTGTTTTTTCTTTTAATTACACTTATCTTTCTCATATTTAATTATCACAATACAAAAATGTCCTAAATTTAACCTTAACAATTTGCCATAAAGTCTGCTTTTGATACTTTGTGCCTGACAGCCAAGCTGGCAAATCATCAAAATTAACAGAATAAATGTTTTAATCCTCTATCATAAGTGTATCTGTTTTGATTAATTCCTAATAAAGTATTCCAGTCTATAGACATTTTCTGCCTGTAGTTTGTTGTATCATGCTTCTATCAAACAGTAAGCTTTTGAGTACAGATGTTGCTCCTATTTGCGTGTGGAAATTATGGCAGAGTTTGTGCCATTTTTGAATTTCACAAACCAATGCTTGACTGGATTTGTTGTGGTTTGTTTGGTTTTGGTTTGGCTATTTTTTTTTTCCTTTTCTTACCTTGAGTGTTCCTAAGAGTACATCTTCCTACTGTAGAAGAATATCTGCTAGTAAATCTATAAAATGAAGAGCGGTGGTACAAGATAGTTAAAGGAAAACATTTTGAAGTCAAGTTTGCACACAGAGACTGTAGGATCGGGAACACTTAAAATTACTGCAAAAATAGCATGGTGTTTATGGAATTAAATTAAAACTAATAGCTAAGTTTCCTAACAGTGCTGTCAGTTGATGATAACTTTTTCTCTCTACTAACAGTGTACAGTCATGTATATATAAATAACCTACAGCAACACTGCACATAATAGCCTTTTCATAATGTCACTGCATTTGAGCTTTCCGGGGGAAGGCGCAAAGGTCGTATCATTGGTTTATGGCTGTGGAATTATCCCTGTGCTAGGGTATGGTTATCAGACATTCCTCACATTCCAGGTGTCTAATATTATAGTGCTTACATGCCAGTGCAGGACCAACTGCTGCGTCAAAGAAAAACGTCAGGGAAAACAGTAGTGATATTACCCATTTCCACTTCTCTGTGGCCCCCTTCCCCGCTAACCTTTCCAAATGTCATCTTTGCATTGAACTTGGCAATCTTAAACAGATAAATGAATTACAAATAGTGATTTGGTTGGGGGTTTTGCCCTACAGAAACAAATAGCTGGTATGCTGAGCTGGAAAATATTGGTTCTCCTTTTCACTTTTAGTACCTTCAATGATGAAATGATGTAGCAAAATGTATAGCTGTGTTCAGCGTGGGGTTTTTTCTTCACTGATGGCAATTGTTAAGTGGAAAGCCAAAACAGTTTATCATAATCAAAAGGAAAAGGAAACAAAAAACCAAGCCAGCAGGCAGTTTGACCTGGTCCTGCAACCAGTGGGTGTGGGTCCCTTCCTTCCCAAATGCATTCTTCCCCTTCTGGGTCTCAGCTATTCAGTTCATGTGCCTTTTCACAGAAGCACCTGTGAGGGGACAGAGTGAGCTGACATTGAGCTAATGCCACGGCTTTGTAGCTGGGAGGAGGCAGTTATGCTCGGCTTCCTTGCTGGTAGCACATTTTTATGGCAGTCATTAACATGCACACAGCATCTCATGGTGAGCTGGGAGGCAGCACACTCCCTCTGCACTCACCTCCCCCTATCTGCTGCCTGCTGGACTGAAAGCTTAAGCTCTGTGTTCTCTGCTTCCTTCCTTTCGAGAGTGTGTGTGTGTAAGAAGGACATCAGTTGCCCATTTTGTGTGGGTTTTTTTCCATGGAGGAAGCAGGCAAGATCTTTGGATGAACTGGAGATTTTCGTCCTTAGCTTTTCTGTATTGCATAAAGCCTAGGGAGTTTGGGGATGTGTACAGCTTTTGAGCATTGAGAACAAGTCTTTTAAAATAAAGAAATAAAAAGTGTATTAATTTTTCTTAATATGTTGCAAGCACTTTATTTCTGATGTTTTTACATTACACTTCCAAAACTGCTGAACAAATTAGGAAGGTGTTTTTTGGAAAACTGTGTTTGTGTTCTACCTTCTAAGATTGTTTAAAAAAATGTTCTAGTTTAATTTCCCTCCTGCTACAATTACTGGTTGGTTGCCTGATTTTTAGTTTGGTTCACTACTTCTGCAGATTTTACTGGCCCCTCTAAGGCAAAAAATCACATCCCAAATAGAATCATAGAGTGGCCTGGGTTGGAAGATCATCCAGTTCCAACTCCCTTGCCATGGATTGTGACATCTTTCACTAGACCAGGTTGCTCAGATTTCCGTTCAGCCTGGCCTTGAACGCTTGCAGGCCTGAGGCACCCACTATTTCCCTAAGCAACCTGTTCCAGTGCCTCGCTACCCTCACAGTAAAGAATTTTTCCCCTAATATCTAATCAAACCTACTTTCTTTCACTTTGAGTATATGTCCTTTATTTGTCTAAAGGGATAGCATTAATTCTGTAGGGGTTTTGTTGTTCACCTATTTTTGCTATCAGGTTTTACTTTTGAATGCCTCTGCTGCTGTTAAAATAAGTGGACACAAAAGTTTTGCAGTTATAAGTATATTTTTGTTTCAAAGAACTTGTTGCTCTCTGTGTACAATACAACTTTTGTAGTAAAAATTCATGGCTGTATTGGCTTGAACTGGTTATGTTTGTAAAAGATATTGGAAGCTAAGAACTTTTGTCAGGATTCCTGGGTTTTCTTGTGTTGTACAAGTTTAGTGAGTTACGCATAAATATAGTGAATTTAAGACTTTTTGTTGCAGTGCAGTTGCAGTAAGGTTTGTTGGTTTGTTTTCATCCTTGCCCTGGCAGTTTAATGTTTAACTAAATCAAGAAGAGCTGGAAAACATTTGAGGAATGGAGTACAGTTTGCTACTGTAGTTAGTGCTTGTCTCCAAACCCCATCGTTGGTGAGGTGCCGACTTGTTATTTCTAAGCAGGACTTGCTGAATATGTTGAACAGATCATGCTGTGCTACAGCATAGGAGTCTCTGACTTGGTCTGCAGTAAGGCAGCAATCAGAACTGATGATGGGCTGATATTGCCACTTTCCATGGTAGTAGTAGTGCAGCTGTCTCTCTGGAAGGCTGACTGGAAATTGAGACAGTGTTCAGCACACTGCTCTTTTCAGCAAAGCATTTCAAAAACACCTTGAATACCTTGCCTGAATTACAGAGAAGAAACCACTTATTCAGTACTCTAAAAAGGTTTTTAAAAATCCCAAACCCTATGAGGACAGAAAAAGATTAGATTCATCCTTGCGTGCTTCCTGAACACCATATTGTGTTTACCTGGGTTGCTGGCCAGCTAGACAAGAGTCTTTTAATGTAAAGTGTATTTTTCAAAATCTTTGATATTATCTGAAACATCACTGAATGTGGTTTAGTCCTATCTACATGAACCCACAGCTGACTTGTAAATGGGAGTTATAGTAAATCCCTGTCAGTACGAGTTCAGTACTGGAAACCAAGTTTTTGAGCTTGTTAAATAGTTGTGAGAGCCTGTTTTCCCAGTAGTACATACCCAAATAATGTCCCCCCATTCTGTGTTGCTGTGAGGTAGAGAAATGATGTATGTCTCTTAGTATAATTCTCCATCTGCATGTTTGTACATTTTTCTTTTCCAAGGAATCTCTGTAAAACCAAGAAATATATTTCTTTAAGGCCTGCTGTCTAAGTATTCAAGGGCTTAAAAGAATCACAGGATAGAAATTGCAAGCTATTAAAAGTGGTAGTATACCTGTATGTTTTTTAGAAAACTAGAGTCAGTGCTTATTTCAAGTTTCCATTCTTATACAAATTGGAGTGTTTTACCTGTCCTTGCATTACCAGGAGCAAAATTATCTGAAATCTGGAAAACAAGTGAAAATTCATTAAATGTATCCAGGAAATATTTGCTGCTGGAGTTAATAAATCTTTGTCTCCAGAAAGTGTATAACTTTCCGTGAGTTCAGTCTCTGCAATTAGTTTTTGAGTATCCAGTGGTGCAAAAAGGTGAATGTGCAGTACTGTTGGCTGCTATAAGTCCATGCTAGCCAGGAATGTGGCTGTGAATATTTGACTATAAACCTATATAGTTGTGTGCATGTGTGTGTAGTAGAAAGCAAACACATTAGTGATGCAGATGCACCACATACAGGCATACATTTAGTGCTATTAAGAAGTTTAATTTAATGTTACTGAGAATGTTTCATCATTAAGGGATGGGTTACATTTAGTTTGAGCTGTTAGAAATTCTGTTTTGGCATAGGAAAGGTAATGTGCATGTTTGCTGTCTTTTGAGCATAGGCATTTGTTGACATTTGGTTGCACACATCTTGTGAACAAGATAAACATGCATGACCTTACCATATTTGTTTATTTTACACCACTATTTCAAGCTGGGATTGCGACCATGCTGCTCCTTGTTTGATCTGTTCTACTCTGGTATTGATGTCTGCTTAGTTACTCTTTCAAAATGATACCTGTAATAAAGTGGCAGTATATCTTAATAATACCCTTATTAAAAGAGAATGTACCTAAACAATTCAAAGTTTGTACATAATGTCTTGGCCTGATATCCGAATGGGAGGCAGTACTGTGTTAAGAACATGGTGTTTAGCAGCAGAAATCCTGTTGGCAGACTCATGAATAAGCTTTTTCAAGGGAGAGATTCTGTGTGGAATTTTCTAGTTCATAATTTGTAGAATTGAATGAACAAAGAATATGGCAAAAAGGTGTTTTGTGGGCCTGTTCTGCCTCTTTCAACAGGTAAACAGCCTGGTTACCACTTTTTAAAGTTATGAAAGAGACAGCAATATAATTAATACAAAGTATTAATGCATTTTGTTAGAGCTTCAGCCGCTATAATTTGTAGAAGAGAAAATTGTCTTCCCTGTGCAATATAATTTTCGTGCTGTTAGTGACCTCGGACATAGGGAGAAGCAATGCCTCTGTTTAACTCTGGCCTGCAACGTGAAACAACAGCTGGGTTTCTTTTGCCACTCTGTGTGCACTCTGCAGCCTGCTTATAGAATTCATCCCCCTTAAATTTAGGTATCCTTGCACCTGCTAAGGATTCTTGCATTCAGAATCCTGGACTTGCTAGGGAAAGAGGGGAACCTTCGGGTATGAAGTAGATGTGCTGAATCTGCCTCTCTAGGGAACCTAAAGGAGTAATTCAGGTTAGGTAACTGACTTTTTGAAGTTAATGAGATTAATTGCACTCCCTAGTTTTATATAAGAAATTCATCTTGAGTGGCTGAACTGAATAAAATCCATGTTTGTAAGCATATCTAGTATGGGATTAGAATCCATGTTTATACACCCTTCAAAGTAATAATGCATGTAGCATTAGAAAGTTGGGTAGGAACTTAATTGATTTTGAGATCCAACTTAAGCGCTAAATTCAGGAGGTTTGGTGAAGAATTTAGAACATTTTTCTTCTTCTATTTGTACATTCCTTTCATTGATGAGTTGATTTAAATTTTTACACTTGCTTATCTCAAGCTATGGATCAAAATAAGAATTAAATACTTTCACTCATCCTTTTGCAAAATAAAAAATTAGTTGATGCAGATTTTATATTACTATTCTGTGTAATTGTGCTAACTGAAAGTGCCTGAAGCAAACTTTTTGTAAACTGTTGTATTGGTGGGTGTTACCATGTGTAAACCTTCTGTACACCCTTCTGCAATGGTGTATGGATTCCAGATAAATGTACATGCAGTTCTTCCATCACTGGATTTCTTCTCTTACATTTTAATAGATGCTCATTCTTGCATATCTGAATAGGAACTTACATTTTGTCTTCTCATTTCCTAGAGTTTGGAGAAGAGGTATATTTTTCAGAACAATTTCTGTCAAGAAAAAGTGCTAGCAAGTACTGCGTTGTAAGAGGAAAATAATTAATGTTTAATATACATCATTATATATGAGAAATGAATGGATGTGAAATTTAATCTGTGCAACATTTCATCTAACTGTCACACAAGATCTTGCTACACAGCAAAGCACATGAGTTCATTTGGGTATTTGGAGAAAGTTCTCAAATGCATATTGAAGTTGCTATAGAAGTTGAGCATTGACCCTAGTTATAATTGAATTCCAAACTACAAATCTTGACTGTAGCTCAAGTACCACACAGCACAGGAGGTATTGTTGGAAGTAATTTTGAAAGACATTAAGATGAACCTGTTCATAATTCTCAGGTATTTGTGTACCTCTTAAAAACCTGTGTTTTCTTCCTTTCTAACTGAGGAAAAGTAATTTCAGTTTTGTGTGGGGTGGGGTTATTTTTCATATCTGTGTCTCTTTCCCCTTCATTCTGACCCTGCCATTTTCTGTGATTTGCCTACTGTAAACTTTCTTCCCCACACCCTCCACCACATATATTATAAATCACAGTAAATCATTGATGCAATTGATGCAAATTATTCTATATAAGCAAATCATGTCGATAGCTGTACTCACACAGTTCTTTGGAGTGTGGATAAAATCGGAAGTGTGCTAATGAGATCAGTGATGCTGGTGTCAGCTGAGGTTAGAAGAGGTTGAAGACCAAAGTCCAGAGTTTTTTGTTGATAAGGTAGAGTACTAATCGTAATATGGATGACTTACGTTTCAATATTACAGTTTATTTAATCCTGAATGGATCTTGGAGAAAAAAAGAGTCAGAGAAGGAATGCAGCAGAATGCAGCATTTCTCTTGCATCAAACAGTGTGTTCAAAGTAGTGTGTGTGTATATACATATATGTGCATACACATTTTTAGGAACATTCCTCTTGATACTCTCAGATCACAGAAATGTGAAATATCATAGGCTGTCTGTATCTTGACAGAAAGATAGTTTTACTAGTATATGTAATAAATTTCTCATTTTTTGTGGACCCTGATCTTGGAAAGAAGCCTGTTTTCTATACATTTCTGCGATCTGGGGACCTCAAAATGTGGTTTACATCGAATAAGAAAGTTGTCCAAATGAAGCAGTATCTCTGCACTGACAAGCCATCAGTCTGTACTTATGCTTCCATTTTCCAGTATCTTCAGCCTCAGTTTTTTAGAGCACGGTGCTGGTAACGACAAGGTTCTGGGTTCTGTCTCCATGTGGGCCATTCACTTAAGAGCTGGATCAATGATCCTTGTTGGGTCCCTTCCGACTCAGAATATGCTGTGGTTCTGTGATTCATTACTAACTTTAGATGCATATACAGCCTTATCCTTACAGGGATGACTGTAGATGCAAGAAAAACTGTTAATGATAACATATATATCGTTGCAGAATCTGCATTTAAGAGCTTAGCTAGCTAACTCTGTATTTTAACAACTTGAAAGAAAAATGTGGATTTAATATGATAATACAGCTTTTCAGTTTGTAAACTGTATTTGTCTCCTAGGTCTCCCTGAGCACCTGTGAAGTGATTGACATAATCATACATTGTTTACATGATGGAATTGCAGAATGCGTCCTGGTTTTCTTTAAAATAGCCACTTCTTATGCACATCTGCCTCTTGTTCACTAAGGTTTAAAAAAAAGGTGCCCTTAGGTGAGAATACTTGAGCTTAATGATATGCATTTAAAAAAACACAAGCCTTTTTTTAACTAATTGAACTTCATTCAATACTAATTGTGGACTTTGAAGTTATACTTTTTAGAGTATTGGCACTCTTTTAGGAACATATAAATGTATGGCTGCAATCTGAAACAGTATTATGAACTACCTCAGAATATCAGTGCCCAAGAGATGCAGCACTTAATCCTCTATTATGGTGCAATAAACCTCATTTTTCTTGGTTCACAGTTAATGAATGTAATGGCAGTCCATCTGTCATAGGTTACAATGTCACAGATAATGATCTTCACAAAGACAAGATTCCTTCAGTCCTTGTTCCTAGATATTATTTCCTGTCCAATTACATCTCGTAACTCTCTGCTTTCGACTTTTTTCTTACAAATTTTCTCTTGCTTCATGTTGTGTTAATTTCATCCATTTGTCATATGTATTTTGAAAGTAAATAGTGGTTATGTTGAGACAGTTCTGAGGGCCATAAGCAATCAGCTATCACCTGTGCTGATTGCTGTTCAGTTGTAAAATAATGCATCAGGCTCAAAAATTGTGTGCTATCAATGATTCTGGGACAAAAAAAAGGAGTCATGGGAATGTTACCATCTCAAGTAATTGTGGTCTTACTATGTACAAACCTTCTCATGTTTTAAAAATCTGCTCTGGAACAGTTTTGACGTAGTTCAGATCTTAAGGATGCGATGTCCAAGCACGATCCAGCAGAGCAGGATTCATAAAACAAGTTGTCCTGTACTGCCTATCCTTTTGGACCTCTGTCTCCGTCCTCTTCTCATTTTGTTTAAGGTCCAGTGTGGGTCATTCAAGTATTTTTCCACAGTTTTTTAGTGTCTCTTTAATTTATGGAGTGTCTGGGATGAGAGAATGGCTGTTATTCATTCCTATGGTATCTGGTTTCGGACAGGTGAGAACACCTGGACAGAACATTTGCATGATCACAGTCGACTGCAGTCTTACCCAGAGAATGTGCTATTTATAGTAAGAAGTGAGTATTTGATTAAAAATAAAATTGGTGTAGAGTGCTGATGAATAGTCAGGGTAGTACTGGGCTTATATCCCTCCTGTGGAGGTGATCTAAAAATCACAGGTCATGACTGTTCCTAGCTCTGGTGTGTAACTTTGGTGAAAGTATTGAATGTTTATTAAAAACCATCTGGCTGTGTTTATATGAGTTTAAGCTCATGTTATGATTCCTCTGTTGCTATATGGCATTTCAAATATTTTTTCTACTTGCACTACATGAGTTGAGTTTTGAGTTAGTATTATAATGTTAAGGCCAAGGATGACACTGAACTTTAATTTTTATTCAGTTTGTTTCATGAACATCCACACTTGCAATTAGATTTGAGACAGGACTTTCTTCACAGGTAGGTGTGCCCTTGTAGTTGGCACACGTTGTTCCCATGACTAACCAGACTCACAAAGGATTGTTGCTTTTACATGATTGATGCTTTCTCTGAGCATTAGTGGCCTGGGAACTCTTTGACATGGATGCCCTGTGTTCACTCTGCTGCGTGCTGCCCGCCTGAAACTGTGCTGGTGTTTATCCTGGATTTAAAAGGCTTCTCTTGCTTCCCTAAGAGCCATCCCTTTCTCTCTAGCAATTACTATTTACGACAAAACAGTGATCTTTGAAGTGGTGCTGGTAATTATAAGTAGGCAGCGTTTGGGCAGGTGTGCTTGGTATGGCAGTGCCGGGCAGCTGCAGCCTGCGGGCCAGCTGTTGGCCTGCTGAGCTGCACAGCTGGATCCTGGCCATGGCAGCACTGCTTCTGCTGCCCAGAGAGGAGCAGCAGGGTGGCAGGTCAGAGCTGTGGTTTCTGGAGAGTCCTTGGAGCAGCCCGACTCAGAGCTGTGCCAGTGTCTGGATTTAAAAATGCGGGTTAGCAGTGTGAGAGGATACAAAAGATAGGCTGGGCTTGCTGCAGACCTCCTCTGTCCCTGGAAGTCATTGGCGAGTTGACAGCCTACTTGTGCTGCTTATAATCCATACTTTTGTATCCTAGTGATCCAAATGTAATTCCACATTGGTAATTTCACCTGTATTTTGTAATAGTTTTTGGTGTGTTTACTGGTTTAACATAGCAGTTTATAAGTGGCAGTAAGTTAGCAAATTTGTCTTACACTTGCAAATTTCTTCAGAACCTCAAATAAAGTGTTAGTAACCTTCATAGGATTATGATGTAAACTTTGGAGAAGTATGAGGAAGTGGATTCATGCTTGCAATTTAAAAAACATAAATTGAAAAAGAATCAGTATTCAAAATGTTTTGAATCCTAAGAGCTTTGTTCTTTGTGATTTCTGCAACCTTAGCTTGGAGGAATACTGTCCAACTCAAAGAATTGGTAGATCATATCCGTTGATGATGATAATAATTATAAAGGTAATAGTGGGACAATGATTTTTCTAAGTCAAATTTGTGCTTAAATTTCTGGTTTTTCAGCTGCATAAAGAATTCAGTATTTTTGTGAAGTACGTACTATCTGTTGTTTTGTACACAAAATCCAACTCAGTTTGTGAAAGGTAAAATGTACTGTTCTGTTATCTTTCTTTCTTCACAGAAGTGTCAATAAACCTGTTTGGTTTTCCTGTTGGAAACCTGTTTTGGTTTTCCTTTTGGTCAGGAACTAATAAAGAAAAAATCCTGAAACACAGCAAAGCATGTATGAATTAGGCTTTTATTTGTATAGGATTTTAATGGTGAGATGAAAAACCAGTCTTAGGTGATAAAACTTAAGCAGTGAGCAAAGTGCTGCTTGTGTGTCCCACAAACTACTCTTCGTCATTTCACTCTGAAGATTGTTTTTTTAAATCTGGATATCTACTTAATCTGTCACTATGGTGACAATAAAACCTTAAATCTCTTTTTCTTCCTGTTAAATATATCAGTGTGTTAGAGATGGCATTTATCTGTGGATTTATCAACAGGAAACTCAATACTAATTTATTTTTTAGGAAAAGGACAAAAAGATGGTCATGTAAGGCTTTACTCAACCTCAGTTGGAAAAGAGCCTATGTATTATTTTTATCAATCTAGTTCTTGTAACAAATAGATGCTCTATTATTAAAGTGAAAAACTTTAATAATCTGTCTTCCTAAAAAAGCACCATGTGAATGTCTAAAGCCCATTAAATGTTACTTGTAAAATGTCTACTCTGTGCACACTGCTGCTTGTTTTATTCAAGTGCATGGATTGATAAATGCTGCTAACTGCATCTTAAGTGGTTGTATTCTCTTTTCTGACTTTCCTGTCTGTGGTTGTTAGAAACAGTGATCTTGAAATCTTGTGCTGTCTTCACCGACTCAAGATTGAAGGGTCAAGTTTTCCTGGGGACAAATAGGAATATAGATGATTTCTTTTTTTTAAAAACTGTTGGTTGTTGTTTAATTTTAAACTGTCGAATGTGAAGGATGTTGCAGTGGATTTCTCACTTGAGTTTCTGTACTGAAAAATGTTTGCAATAATATGTTCTACTTTAAGAGGAAAAAACCAACTTGCTCTCCTTTCTCCCTACTATGTTTCTTTAGCTTCTGTCACAGTAGGAATTAATACGAATAACAAACATGTATGGAAGAGAGAAAAGCTGTATCACTGAGTTGTTTCCTTGTTGTAGGTTAACAAAGCCCTTGTCATTTGCGGATTGTGTTGGGGATGAATTGCCATGGGGATGGGAAGCCGCGTATGATCCTCAGATTGGAGTGTACTACATTGATCACGTAAACCGTAAGTGTTCTTTGGTTTGCCACATTGATTATAAAAGATGACTCATCCTGATTAGACTCAGAATTCTTGATTAGAATCAAAGTGCTGGGGAAAATTTGCCCTTTGGTATAACATTATTGGCTTTAAAATGCTTACAAGAAAATCTGCTGGTACAAAATGGCTACATCTGTTTCTATGTATATTTTTAATTGCATGGTAATTATGTCTAAACCATGTAAAACTAGCAAAATGTGAAATACAATGCTATTTAGATTTACTGAAATGAATATATTCCTGAAAGCATTTCTATTTTCTCTCTATATGTTTATTACTCCATATTGGTATGTTTCTCTATTTTCTCAGAAATAGCTTCTAACAGCACAATAGCAAAGATTCTGTTTGAGATCAACACCTGAATCTAGGTACCTGCATCTGTACTAGCAGTGCTATACACTTACCTAAAAATTAGAAGGTATCTACAGCCATTTCACTTTCTTGAAGTTAGCAGAGGCAACTGCACAAGGTCTGTAAATACAGCATGGACAGTAAGAGACCAGTGGCCTTCTGAATGGCATCTCAAATGTATGGGCAAGTGAATCCACCCTGCCTTGTCTAAGCCCCTTCTGCAGTCAATAGTTCTCTGGTCAGTACAGTCAGTGTAATGTAAACTGTGAGGTAGCTGACTGGTTGGGCATCTGCTTTGCAGATGAGATGGTTTAACCTCCTTTGCTTGGGTTGGACTAGAACTCTGATAACTACAATGCGATACTAGATGTCAGCTCTGCTTGTTGAGTACCTGCAGATAGACACCTAATATTGAACTGAATGCCACCTAGTAACCTCATTTGTGCTCTTACAGCCTTGCTTTGCAATGAGAGACCTCTGATTTTGCACAGTGTTAGACATTAATGAACTTCTAAAAATACAAGCATCCTTGACTGAATTCAAAAGGTGAAGAAAGCAAAGGGTTTTCATCTCAATATAAATGCTATTATCAGCTTAAAATTGTCTCTAACTTCTGCTTTGGCCACAATTATAGAACATAAACCTGTAAAATTCTGGGAGGCCAGTTGCATTTCTGGGTGTTTTGAGAGTGCTTTCAGATGAATGCTTTGATAATTGTGCTCTTTTTATTTCATTCGTGTCCAAAATATTTAATTAGTTCTAAAATCCTCTTGTATCTTTGCTGCCTGTTTTTTTTAAGAAAGAATTTAAATCCTTTCTTTACTCTTAAATGTTATTCCTGTGCATTGAAGGTGAATTCCTGAATATTAGGAGCTTTTCATGGGTTGAAATTTTACTTCACATACATGTAAGATGTTGAGGCTTTGACAACATTGTCATGGGATTCTCTTGAAAATCGTAAGTACACTGCAAACACTAATGCTTGCACTTAATAGAGAAGAGCTATGTATATCCATCTGTACATGTCTTCTGTGGCTGGGACAAACATGATTAGCTGGGTTTCTCTATGTCATGTTAATGCATTATGGTGGATGACAAAATAGTTTGCCTTGGACTTTGGTGTACTTAAAGGTAGTTTCCATCCCTTGTTTGTTCAGTAGTGCTCTTGATTCCTCTTAATATATGTATTCCTTTGTAGCAATTTCAGTGAAACTTATTTTGTAAAGTGGCATATTTCAGTTTTGTACACTGTATTTTGCACAGTGTTTTGGTGAGAGAACTCTTCAGTTGTTGGGTGTAAACTGCCTCAGAATCTTACAAGTAGGTCATTTGTCTGATGTGCCAGGTATGGAGATTATAACTTCTGTTTCATCTGACTAGGGTGCATGCAATGTTTTGATGCTATGGAAATCTCTGGTGTGGAGGTCACTTGAAATTAGCAGAGAAAAGCCTTTCTAGAAAACAGTTTTTGTGTCTGCTTAGTGCTTTTTTAGTTTTGTAATAAGTCGGATGTGTTGAGTATGCTTTTTGGATTTGAGCTGTTAAAATTCCCTGGCAGGACAGTGGCTACGTTAGAACAAGGAAGACTCTTTTACTCTTTTGAAAGTAGTTTTGTTAATTCTCTCTGCTACTGGACAAAGAAGCGAAATGAAGGACATAAACTGTACCTACTGCTAGGAGGAAGAACGAATAGATAGATGCCTGAAAAACAGGTTGGATGAAGTAAAATTTCAGGACTCATACATAGCAGCTTGAGGGATAGCACCTTGGGAAGAAATCTGCTTCCGTGTGTTGGGTAGGGAGAGGTGACTAACGATGCTTCATGTTCACTGCCTTCTGGCTGGATTTATTTCAGCAAAATGTTTGCGGGAAGGCCCATTGATTCTCTCCTTTTGCATCCCATAATTAATTATTCTGAACAGTTTCTCTATTATCAGTCCTTTTTCTCATTTGTTTTACTAGTGTTGTTCCTACTGTGTGCCTCGCTACAAAGCTACATGTGATCCAACTGGGAAGTTTCAGGTTGTCCACAGGACTTGGACCAATTTTACTACGATGGCTCCAAACTTGTTATATTTCTCAAACCAGCCCAATGAGCTATGGAGGAGCAGGCTAAACCTTAGTACAATAGGCTGTAAGTTCAGAAGGTCTTACTCAAGGTTGTTCTCTCCTTTTCTGTAAAAATTTAAGGTTGAAAATGTTAAGGGTCGAGTTTCCGTTAATGGTCAGATAGGTTCTTACTGCGGTGGATATTGACAAAACTCCCAGTACTTTAGAGAAAACAATATTAGGCTGCACCTTGCAAAAAACTACTAAGTTTTGATAAAGTCAGTTTTTTCAAAAATTATGTAAATCAATATATGTATTTTTTTTTCAAAATATTTTCCTCATCTGTGTAATTATTTGTCTTGGTCTTTTACCTTCCCTTCTCTCACACAAAGCTGAGAAAAGCTTATTCTTCTCTTCTCTTCTGCAGAGGGTTAAGAGTTGTCTGTGAACAGTCTGCAAATATAGAACAATCCCTCAGATTCTTTTGGTGTCAATATGTTTAAGGATAATTTAGTTTTATTATCATATCACATTTTCTATATTTAATTTTTCTTTTCAACCCCAAATACAGTTTGGATTTTCCAACAGCCTTAGAGCTTTCTCATGATCCTTTTGGATGATGTAACCCACTTTGAGAAGCACTGACTGAGGTCATTACTTTATGAATCTATTACCCCAATTAGGAGTTTTAATGTGATGCTTTCAGCTTCAAGGGAGACCAGATTAGAGGCCATCTGGCAAGGCAGAACATGCATATGATGTGGGTAGCTAATACTGTAAGAACTTAAATGCTTACCCTGTGCTTCAGTAGCACCCTTTGTTAGAGGATGACTGAAGGGATATTATTTGGTGGGCAGCGCCTAAGGAGTTAGTTTTGTGCAGGATCCTTATTACTGTGGTTTGGGAGAGTCCAAAGATTTTAGAACTTACGCTGTTGACTTTTATAATCATTATTGCGTGCCTGTTCTTGTGTGTTCATCTACTTCAGCTAATTTGCTAACATTTCCTAATTGTGCTAAACAACATGGTTAGGAACTCAAGGCAATACCAAAAATAACATGTAACTATTACTCCACTTTATTTCATGTATCTGCAGGCGAAGTCATCACTTTCAAATTTTTTCCAGTTCTTCTGTAGGGTTTTCCACATCAAACATTAATTGTCTGAGATGCAAACATTTATGTTCTTAGAGCTTGGATTTCCAAACACCTTTAAGCTGATATAATCTTTGAAAGAATTGGTCCTGCTCTATTGCTACCTCTGGCCTTTTGTTCTGTCCCTGCAATGTTTTTGCTTATACTGCCATGAACATTTGCATGGCCAGACAGTGAATCAGATCAGGGAGCTGATTCAAGTTGAAACTAATCTGGTATGGGGGAAAAAAAAGTTGCTATTTGTTCTCCTTTCCACACCTCTATTTATGCAAGCAAGAAAGGGAAGGTGACCTGGGGATATGAATGAACAGTCAGGTGGAAGAGATGGAGGGCAGCTACTTTTCATAGGAGCAGTGGTTAAAGGCATTTTGAAATTACACCCTTGAATTTCATCTGTTCTGTGCCCTGTGCAGACTTGCCAGGAAACAGTTTTGACTCTGAGGCTGTTTCCAGGTGCACTTCTTGGGGGGTGGTGGCAGCTGAAGTAGCAGTCATTGCTTGTTCTGGTTCCTGTCCCCACACTCTGTCCTCATGAGGATATGCAGTAAACATGGACAACAGGGAAGCGCACCTTCCTGAGGTGTGAGGTGTTTTCCACCTCCTCTGCCTACCCCCAGCTGCTCAGGTTTTCTGATCTGGATCAATCTACAGCATGCATTTAGATGAACAGCTGTGGAGGTAATGGCAGAAAGAAAGGGAAACTTCTGCTTCTGGTTTGACATGCATAGTCTAAGGGAATCCCAGACTGGGACAAGTTCTCCTTGCCTTCAGCACCCTATCTGTTCCTAAATAACTTAGCCCCTTTATTTAGAGTAGAAGATAATTCTTATTAGAATTATTATTATTACTAGAATAGAAGATAAGAAGTATCTTCTCAGATAAGCCTCGGGAATAACAAGGCAAATGGTTGTTTTCTTCATTGCATTGATCTAGTTAACTCAAGAAACTCTGCTGTTAGTAATGTTTAGTGGCAAAGGTAGCAGAATGGAAATGAATGACAGCATTTAAAACATAATGATAGGAAGGAATAGTTTTTCCTATCCCAGTACAATTTCATAACATCACATCACTTTCTTTTTGCCATTCTGTACTTTGTATTCAATATCATGATTCTTCTCCCTGCACTCCACCTGGAACTTTTCTTCAAAATGGAGTTGGACAACTACCATCTCTGCTTCTGCAGCTCCTCCCTACTTAGTTTTAATTGTCTCTTTTGGAAGCATGAATGTATCTTTCCCAGAAACATCCTTCTATCACCATTTCATCCACAAAGAAAAGGAAAATTGAGTCAGTGATACTAAAAAAAAAAAAAAGGTGAAGAGAAAATGTATGTATTTATGTACACTGTTTCACACTTACAGCACCATATTTTAACTACAAGAGTTCTGTATTTTGTTGTAATCGTAAAGGCTTTCATGCTAGTTTGTACTTGTGCAACTGGTTTATCTAACACAAGGACTTTTGTGGATAGACTGCTCCAGCCTGGGAGTCTAGTACATCTGCATCTATGAAAGTAGGCCAGATTGATTTTCAGAAGAGGAAGAATCTGAAAATCCCACCACAAGTCTGCAATTACCAATAGCTTGAGGGAGTCTAAGGGTGTATCATCACAAATGTGCCCTGTTTGTTCCCATTCCCTACCACCATCTTCTAAGCAAGTGGTGGCATGCAATCAATTCTGAAGACTCTTTACTTGTCAGCAAACACACTTGGCAGAAACCCAAGTGCAATATGTCTTACCTTGAATCTTTTTTGTAGGTATTTTCTCTGCATTCTGGCTGTAGGAAGGGATTAGAGTAATCTGGTGCATGCTAGCTACAGAAGGGGGGCTCAAGTAGTGAAGGCTCTGGATTAAAGTTGATTTTACCTGCTGGCATTTATGTAAAGATCATACTTGCATCTTTTTCTTACGTCTTTGTTCTGCTAGCCTTAGCATTAGAATATCACCTACTTGCTTGATAATGTAGAACAAAATCCTCAGAGTTTCTACTGCATTTGACTCTGAAATATGTAAGCATATGCTGCCTCATATCTAGAGAAAACTAATAGTAAAAATTTTTGAATGAATCTTTTTTTGAAATCTGCTCATACTCAGTATAGCTGGAAAAAATTCTCATTTTCTCTCATTGCTCAAATTCAAGCACAGAATTATTTTATGGAAAAGTGAAGAAGGTGTCTGGAAGAGAGAGGTCACTTTTTGTGTGAAAGTTTGATGGCAGGACACAAACTGTAGAGAGGTCAGTTTTGAACATGCTCTAAATAACATAGTTTTCATCCATGTCTCTGTTCAGAACCCATATTCTATTTAATTATGTGATAGAATGTGATTTTCTTTGAGTATCCAGCAATGTATTAGATCATTTTTAATATGTCATCTTTTTGGCTTGCATGGTCTTACTGAAACTGCTGTCTCTGTAATGTGCAATTCTTTATTTTTATGTACCTACTGAACAAAAATGTCAGTGTGAAATGATGCAATATTTACTTGTGAAACCTTCTACAAATTTTTGAGTACCTATTGCTTTTATTGTTGTTTGAGTGTGAATTGCAAGTATTTCAAAAAGCAGGGAGAAAAAAGGAATAAGGAAGAAAAAAAAATTAGGAAACATTTGCTATGTAAACAATAAAGTACATTCCTTAAGACAGTCTAGTAACACTTGGTTGTTCTCTCTGAAATTAGTGCTAGTGCATTTGCTCCTTTGCTAAACATTTAGACTTGCATCCCAGTTGCCTGCAAAATTTGTTATGCCTGTTGAAGTACAATGAAGTAATATTTGCACTTTCTTTTCCTGAGTGTATTTTTGTTTGATTACAGGCAAAAGTACTGGAGAATTGAAAGGCAGTCTGTTTAGCAAGTAATGTGGGATATACTTGTAGAATAAACATATCCATAGTGATTATGTAATGTTGTTGATAAAATTGCTTTCATCACCCACCACTTAGCTAACTCGTACTATCCTGTGGTAGTTGGTATCCAAGATTTTTCCTCTTCTGATAGTAGATGTCAAAGGGCTGTTCCTGGTTGTGTTTGTGCCGTCTTGAGACATTTTTGTGCAGGTTACAATTGAAATATTGATTTTTCCTTTGCTGTGCCTGGCCCTAGTTTGGCTTGCCTGCAGCCCTTTACCAGGAGCTTGCCCTCAGCATGCAGTAGGATGCTTTCAAGGTATGTCCTCCTTCTCAAACCACCTCCATGGAATAGGATGTAATCCTGCCGAAGCACAGGTATTGAGGACTGTTGAAAAACCAATCTGGATTTAGCTTGCACACTTTATTCAGCAGCTGGGTTCAGGAGAAGTTCCAGTGATGAGGGATCCTGAATGTAGTCAGCTGTTGGGTTTAAGGGGTTGAGGTCTGCACAACTCTTGAAGGTGGGGTTTGTTTGGCTGGAAGGGGTAGTCCTGCAATTATTATGCGAGATAACCAGAGATGTCAGGTGTAATGGAGTTACCTTTTCATCATTTGTTGTTTCAGGCTGAGAAATTGCCACCGTGACACAGAGTATGGAGCTCAACCATGACATGGAGCAGTAGTTGTGCACCAGTCAGAACTACCCTCTTTCTAGGGCTCAGCCACTGCAGTTTTGTTGCCTCTTGTCTGGTAGTCCAGGTTTCCAGGTTTGGGAATATTCCCCTAAGTTACTCTATGAGGGAGAAGGTAGACAGTATTGATGAGTAAATCCATATTTAAGAATCCAATGGATTGCTAGATCTGTAAGTAGGCTTACTGTTGCCAGAAAAAAAGGTCTTTCCCCAGCTGTGTTGTTCTTCCTACTTTGTACTGGCTCACAGGACCTTTGATAACATGTCACAACTCACCTAACCTGCTAGAACACTATGTATCTGCCTTCATGTTATCTTCTGGAGCCAGTGTTTGGGTGGGCTTAGTACATCAGGCAGGCTATGCTGGATTGAGTCAGTGCCAGACTGTGTAAAGAGAACGTGTGAATGTGTGATGTTGGAGACTGTAGGTTTGAGATGACATGGTAGGAACCATCACTAGCAAAAAAGAGCTATTACACAGCTTCAGCTGTGGCATTCAACTCTCCCCTGGTCATCTTCCTACGGATCTTAGGTCTCTGGTCCTCATTTCTTACCAGGTCAGCTAATTTCCCTTGGGATAGTTTCTCTTCTGAGATGGTGATTCTGCAACAGTTACAAACTGAATTAAAATGGACATGTGTTTAAACAGATGAGAGTTCTCTCTTCAGAATGAAAAGTATGTAATGATTTTGTCTCCTCTTGCTGTGTGTGTGTCCTCCTCAAGTAGCAATCTAGCATATCTGGCTTGGTTTTTTAGTGGGACCTCTTGAGAGTATTTGTTTTCTGTGTTGCCTGAATGCGACTGTGTCTGAACACAATATATGTGTGGGTTGTTCTAGAGCCAGTCGATGCTATTATTTTGTTTGGCAAGGGGAGATGTTGGAAAACTATTGCTTCCACATATTGTTAATCCTGTAGTAAAATGTCCAGTTATCTTATGTCTAGCAGTGGGACTTCAGGGAGCCGTTCCCTTCCCAGTGGGAATTTCTAGTGGGATTGTAATTCCATGTATTTTAGGGAAATAAGATCTACTGCTGATAAAGTAATAGTTTCCTTCTGTTTAAGTAGACTGTAAAAATTTGTCAGAACTTCTTGATAGTAGACAGGAACGTAACATGTGAAAATATCTCATTTTTTAAAAATCGGCATGCCTGACTATCACCTGTATCCCACGTATAATACATATCCTATGTATAATTACAAAGACATGCATTACATCCATGTCCTTGAGGCATATTCTTGCCAAAAGAACAAACAAAACTTCCAAGGCATAAAGTCAGTCCTGACATTTTGATTTTGAATTACTATTCTGGCCAGATTTTTTTTTTTTCTGAGTTTAAGTGCATCAAACTTGGCTGGCAGTGAGCCAGGAAGAGTGCATTTAATGAATAGCAGTATGATTAAAGCCAGCACAGCTTCCTCTTCTATGTTACAGGGCTGTGATCCTTTCAGTGACAGGAATGTCCTTGGGTGGAGCGTGCCATCCTGCCATTTGTGCGGTTCCGCTGGGCGAGACCACAGAATTTCCCCCCAGTGTGGGTAGTCACTCAGATCTTTAAAAATAGGAAGAAATAAATTGCTTTTTTATTGGGTTTTTTAAAATAAATTTATTAACTGTGCACTTGCAGTAATTTGTTCCAAGTTAAATTAATTGGCTTATAATTATCTTAGTAGAATTGAGTAATTTTGCTTTGCAAGTACCTTTGCTTACATGATGCTAAACCCACGTCAAATTAGGAATAAGTAACCTGAGTATTACACACACTGCCACCTCTTCATTCTGTTACTATGGCTCATTATTTTTGCATTGTGATTGGACAGAGGAAGTTGATATATACATTTTTTTTTTAAAATCTAAGTGGTGGTCTTCATAGAGCCTGATGTACAACTCCTACTTGTTTAAAGATCCATTTGAAATAGATTCCTTTAGTTCTTTACCTAAGTTTATGCAGAAAATGTTGGAGAGGACCTGTCAAGAGGAGATGGTTTGTTCATTTTCCATTGTTGATGATTGAAGTCCAGTTTGCGTTTTCTAGAACAGATGCAACTCTACAGCTCTGTCTAGTGTTCATTACCAGTGCTTACTCCTCACCTGAAGAGCAGAAATCACATCTCCCCATCTGTCTAGCTGGCAATTTGCTGCATGATTTGTATCTTCTGCAGACAAGGTTATAAGGCATCCTGTTGCAGTCACCAGTGGGAATATTTATCTGCCTTAAAAAAGAAATGAGATCTCCCTACTTTATTTTACATTAGCTGTTGAATAATAAGGGGAGGAAAAAGTTTGGATGTTCTTTGTGGTTTAAATCTCACTGTGGTTTAGGCATGAAAGCCCTTCACAACTCATTTTCAAATGTTCAGGAAACTTTTCCCTCAATTATTTGCATGTAACTATCCCAATAATATTCTTCTGTGTACAAGTTTGACCTCAGCAGCAGGTGCTTGAAGCATTCTTGTCCAAGGAAAAAAATCCTTATCTTTCTGAAGCTTTACTCTGAGAAGTATAAATATTTGTTTTTGAAAGAACGCTACTTTAAAAAAATTATTGACTCTTGGAAGGTATATGTGCTCAAATGAACATACCTTTCAGTGCTACATTTCAAAATGTGGTTCTACAGAACCAGAAATATCATCCATAGTTCTGTCTTTATAGTTTTATCCCTCTATGGGGTAAACCTATTGATGAAAATTGAGATAACTGAAAAGTATAGATGAACAAACATATGGTGCTTCTATACAAGCACAAAATTTTAGAAACATATATATATATATATGAACAACTTGCCAGACAAGTGATATGCTTTTTTGGGTTTCTTAATTCATAATATTTAAGAAGAGTATGGAGTAAAATTCTTCAGAGTCTTCTCTGTTTGGTAAACGTTGAGTAACAATTCTAGGATAATCATTCCGTACTGCTTTGCTTTTTCCATGGTGATGTATTTTCACAGCTGAGCATTTGTTTCAGAATAAATACATGCAGATAGAATTGACTGAGAGTAATTTGACCAGTCAATGTACCTACACATGCATATACCCATGCATTGGTATGCTGAAATTACACTGTGCAATTTTTTGAAATGCAGGGTCACCTTTAACTCATTTCTAACTATCAGTATGAAAGATGCTAGCTTGTATAATCATAGCGTTGTTTTGTACTTGCAGCTTGGAGAGGCAAAAAGGAAATGTTTGATTGTATTTGTCAGCAATACAAAATATTCTGCTGTTGATCAGCTTTGTCCTTCTCTTGCAGTCACAAGGACAGGGCATCTGTAGGCCACGTTTTAGAACTCTGCGGGCTACGTTTGGTCTTTGGGCTGCATGTTGAGCAATCCTCACTTAAAACCTACAAAGCAATTACCTACAACATGCTCGAAGATGAGACCTTCCAATCTTGTAAGATTATTTGGTGTCTGCTGGTTGCACTCTTAAAACACAATCACATCATTACATTCATCTAAAAAACCACCATAACTGCATTTATCGTATTTGATCATTGACCCATGAGAATCCTGCTTCATGCTCTTCATCCTGCTTCACAAAAAAGGACAACTCTGGAAACCAGCACTTCTTATCTTGTGTAAATAACTGTGAATGTGGAGTGTTTTAAAGCACAACAACAATAAGGGGGCACAGATAGGAACACGTGTTGACCATTTAGGAGAGAAAAGGTATTGATTTTCTTCTTTGTGTGCCCAATATCTTTGTGTAAAAGAGCAGGTGGCTATAAACATGGATATATGTGTATGTGTGTCTGTAGCTATAGTTAGTTTTTTTGAGAGTGTTCCTGTTGGGGTTATTGGAAAACCAACTGTGTATAAAGCTTTTCTGCTTTAATCTTTTGTGCACCACACTTGGGTTTATGTAGGTTATACTCTCTATGCATTCATTGTGCACATCCAAGAAATGCCTTTCTCAAGTAGAAATGTCACATTTGTAAATGGTGGTGGAGGGAGGGTGTTTATGTATTTAATTGTTTTTAAAAGCCTTAGTAGTTCCATACAGATTGTCGGTTTAGGATTCTATGGGGTTCATTTTATGAGATTTTGCTTTTTCTTTGCATGTCTTTTTGTTTATGTGATATTAACAACGGAAAAGTCTTTTGAAAAAATGGTAGTTAGATACTACTAGAAATTGTTATTAGCCAGAACCTGTCCTTATCAGTTTTTGCTGTTACAAAATCTGTTTTCTTACATGGAGTTGAAAGAGTGCCTTCTCCCAAGAGTGCACTTCAGCTACAGTTTAGAGCAATCACATTGGTTCGGCTCAGTTCTTTTTTCTCTCCACGTCTTCAGCCACTTGTTTCCATTTTTTCCCCCCTGCTTTGGTTCCCACAGTAAAACAATTCAGAGGACTAAAGTGGCAGAAATCTAACTCAGAGAAATAATGTGCCTCCTACTTTTGCAGAAAAATTCTGAAGTGAAAACTTTGCACTTAAATATTTTGGTACTGAATGTTGCTTTTTATCTCTGTAGATCTATGCAGATTTACATTATGTAACCTAGGAAGAGTGGTGCACATTTGCATTTAGATTTCAGACTTTTCATGGCTATGTCTTATGAGAATATTTTTGTACTTAGTACAGCTTTAAAGGAAGAATATTCATTGTACAGCTTCAAGAAGTGCTGAACTAAGTCAGGGAATATTGATAAGTTTGAACATTCAACCGTATATAATCCTCTTTGTATGTTTGCATTAATAATAAAATCTTAAAATCTGTTATATTGATCTTATCATATACCGCTCTGTTATGTCTGATCTTCTTGTCTGTGTATCCTGTGCGAGTCTGTGTTCTGTGTGGCTGCTGGAGTTAAAATGTTACCTGAAGCCCTTTGTAAATTAAGGGCCTGTTCCAGCCTACTCATTTTTATTACCTGAGTAGTCAGTGAAAAGGAGACACCTCAAAAAAGCAGTTTGGTCCCACATATCTTGGACACCTGTCTTTGACAGACAGAAGTGCCCTCTGAGGGCAGCCCTCTCTGTCTATTGGCCATAAAAGACAGTTGTGTGTTGGATCAGATGTCTCGCAGGCATAGGGATAGAGTTAGGTGAGGTGAGCTGGAGAGTTAATGATCTGTTAGCTCAGTTACGGGGGGAAAGATAAAATTGTTTTTGTAGAGTGAAAGAAGAAAGAGAACCACTAAAAACATGAATAGCATATGGCTGTAAAAAATAATGAAGTGAGGAGGAAGGGAGTTGAAAAAATGTAATAGCTAAGATTGCTTTTAGTTTTTGTTCAGAAATGCATTGTTGTAAGATGTCATTGAAAGACTTGTTGATCCTATTGTTTCCAAATACTTTGATGCAAAAAATATTTTCTTTTTGAGTTTTAGCATGTTGCTAATTCAAAGTTGTCAAACATGGGAATGATCTTCATAAGCATTTGCCTATTTTGCTCTAAACTCTAGTTTTGCAACTGATCCCTTGAATTCTGTTTTTTACACACACTGTTGTGGCAGAGGAAGTGAAGCATCTGCTTAGTAACCACAGGCAAACTATGGTTTAGACTACTCTAACTGTGAATTACAGGGAAGGAAGCAATTTGCTTCCTTCAATACTGTCAGTGGGTTTCAGCAGAGGTCTCTTTAAATCATTTATTTTTCTCCTATAAAGAAACAACACAAATAGAAGATCCCAGGAAACAATGGCGGCAAGAACAAGAGAGAATGTTAAAAGATTATCTCACCATAGCCCAGGATGCTCTCAGTACGCAGAAGGAGCTGTACCAGGTGAAAGAACAGAGACTAGCACTTGCACTGGATGAGTATGTACGGTTGAATGGTGCCTGCAAAGAAAAATCGAGCTCTCGTACAAGCTGTAAGTACAATAGAGAATACAATGTAACTTCTTTAATCTCTGCCTTGCAGGGGCTCCTGTTTCTCTTTAGGATAAGTTTTCAAGGTTTGCTAGGAACACCTTGTACTCTGGCTTTTTTAGAGTTAGCATCCCTACATTATTTATGTATTTAAGATAAAGATATTCTGCTGGAGAGAATCCTCTTCTCTCTGATACAATTGAACTCCTTTGAGCCATGATTTAGAGCAGTTGGCTCTGAAGTCTATGTTGTCATGCAGTCTGTCGAGACAAAATTCTGCCAAATCTAGGTTCAAAGTGAATAGGATCCCTTGCCTTCCTGGCTGCCTGCTGAAATGACCCTTCTGTGTTGACAGGTGTCTGCAATAGACCAAGAAGGGAATGTGTTGCTGATGTATAGGAAGAGCAGACCATAATTTTGTAGCCTGTGTGCTGTGTGCTTCACCAGGAGTGAAATAGAGATACAGGTTGTTGTCTTGGGCAGGGAATCAGCATCTGGGAAAGCACTGTCAGAGGCTGTTACTGGCCAAGCACCTCTCTTAGAAGTAGATAACGTATGAAAGGAGCAGGTACATCTGTGGAAGAACTGAGTGCCAGATCTCTGAGTCTTCTGAATAAATCTTTTGCTTTCCTGACATCTCCTGAGAAATTACAACTTTCAGGAAGAAAGTGATTGCAAGATGGCTCAGCTAGAAGAAAAGGAACAGAAAACAAGGAATAGAAAGTCAGGAAAATGAGGTTCTACTTCAGGATCCAGGGATAAGTAAATGAGGAGAAATATCCTATAGTGGTAGGGGAAAAAAGGGGAAATTTTGATTATTCAGTAATTATTGCCATGCTGCAATGATGACTCCTCTGTAAAAGGCTAGCTTCTAAAGTATTACATGTTTGAGTACACATTATAGGTTTTTGATCAATGTGGATTCATCAAGGAACGGACTAATTAGTGATTTAAAAGTACTTAAATATTTGTCTTTTTTATCTTTTTTAAAAAAGTGTTTTCAGGCTCTTCATCAAGCACAAAGTATGATCCTGACATTCTGAAGGCTGAAATCTCCACTACAAGATTAAGGGTGAGAGTCCCTAACTCATATTCATTTGGATTCTGTCTGCCAAATTTATGATTACAGAATAAGCACAGCTCAACTAGCAGATGTATCTTGTACCCTGGTACTGAAACCTCCTAATATTCTAATTAGATACCATTCAGAGGTTTAAAATTAATTTTTAAAGCTGTCTCTGGTACTGTCAGATAACATATTTTTGGGAAACTTTGACAGATATTCTAATTAGATGTAGGTTTAAATAAATCTGATCATTATTTTCAGTTGTATGGGTTTTTTTTATAGGAAGAGTGAAAATAGGAAAGTAGTCGGCTAAGGTGAGCTGCAGCTAGATGACTGTTTTTACACAACATTTCTTCTGTGAGAAATGCATCATTAGCAACCTGAACTGCCTCAGAAGTTTCTGTTGGTTTGAAAAATACTTTTCAATAACGGTGCAAAACCCCTCTGTTGTGTCAAAATGGAACAGTTCAGATCAAGGATGTAAGTTTGTGTTTGCATTTTGAAATTGCTAATGAACACAAATCCATGATTTGGTCAGCTGTGTTCAGTACAGTCACTAACAAACTCCATGTAAAGAACTTTCATTCACAGGGTAGTCCCTAGTGAATTGATCTTGAATAAGGAGGAAATGGTGTGGAAGACATTTAAAATATCTATAGTGGTTTCATTTATTTCAGTGGCATATAATGCTTTTTGGATAGCCTAGACTTTCCATAGTTAGTAATGAAAAAAATTACATCAAAGCCTGCAGGTTAAAAAGACAGCACCTCACAGCATAATTCTTCCTGTGGGCTGGAATACAGACTGGGGGAGCAGCAGCAGCTCAAGTGACAGCATTTACTCAGCTCTTCCATTGCCCTCTCCTGGTTTCTGCACAGAGCAGCACTCATGGAAGCCTCAGAGAGTAACATCCTCCTTCACCTGGAGTAAGAGTTGTGATTAGGAATCTAAACAATGTCTAAAAGGAACTGTGGAACAGCTCATTAAACTTTTAAAACCCAGTATAAATCAGGGCTAGAATGCACTCTAAAACTCCTGTCTGGATCTTGCCCTCCTGACTACTTGTACACCTGTTCATCCTTACCAATCTCAATTTGTAGTGCCTTATCCACTAAGGCAGAGGGATGGTGGTTAGTGAGGGGACTTATTCGAGTGCTGGAGGTGGGAAGAGAAATTTTGTAAGCTTAGTAGATAGAATCAAAGGCAGTAAGGACCCTATCAGGAACAAGAAAGAAGAGACAAGGCAATAACTTCTTTCTAAAATGAGTGGAGGAGTAACAGATATTTCCTTTGGCAAGGCAATCACTAGTATATTTAGGAAATTAACAGTGTTGTTGAAGAACAAAACACTTGAAAAAATTTAAATAGAGTCATCTACTTGTCGAAGGGGAAAATTCAGGCATGGTCCTGTGCTCACTTTTTCCCATTACCATTGACTGCAGATCTACAAATTGCTCTCTGAGAAGTCAGATATGTTAATCACAGTAATTCACTTTTTGGAGGTGCTTTCCTCTCCTCATTGTTTCTTGGGGTCAAGGAGCCTAATATCCTGCTGGTTCCAAACACCTGATTTATTGGCATTGCAAAGTCCTGCGTATGTGCCTAAAACAGGTGACCTGAATCTTGTCTGCAGAGTTTAGAAGGGTGCAGTCCGAGAGTATCTGTATCAGCATAAAGTGTGTGGTCATCCAAAGCCACTGGATATGAAAATTGAGATAAGAAAAAGTGGAACCCTGTCATGCTAGGGCTGGAAAGTGGTTGTCATGGAAGATGGCAAGAGAGGTATGGCTGTTATCATAGTTCACCCTTATTTGAATGTTTGAAGATGCTTGCTAATATGCCAACTTTGGGCATTTTGCAGTATTTGCATGCATGGACTTAATGAGAAGCAAAGTTATTAAGCTTCTAGCCAGCTTCTTAAATTTTGCACATTGTTAGACCAGTTGTACTAAACCTGTTTCTCTGTCTCACAGTGTCTGAGGCTTACTGGTATCATCAGGTTAATGGTGGCTGGAGGGGAGAAACTCAGCATTCGAGGAAGTTCTGAGTTGGCCTTTGGCCCTTTCCTTGTTAGCTGTGTGTAATATATGTATGTGGAGCCTTCTGGATACATGAACTTCCTATTGTGCAATAGGTCGTGGAGAAAATATGTCAGAAATCAGACAGCTGTTAAATACAATAAGCAGGAGAATAAATATTTTTCTCACCAGACTAAAATTGAGGGATCAGATCCTGCAGTAGACTTTGAGTGGGGCCATTCGGGGTCTTAATTTGTAATCAGTAAGATAACTCAAACAGCACCAAGTGTACGTGATCACAGTAAGTTTTATGCATAGGCAGCAAGTGAGTAGGGAATGCACCTTTATCAAATAACAAGGGCTGGAGGGGCTGGGGCGGGTGGCCCTGTTGTTCCATTAGCACTCGAGTGCTGGGAATAGAAAGGGCTTAGCACAGGAGCCTGCTTGAAGATGTGGTTAGGAGTAGGAAAGAGAGATCTGTCAGGTGACTGAAGATGATGTGCAGGAGCAGTAGGAAGGGGATGAATGTTAAAACAAGTGAAGAGTTGTGAAAAGGCAGAAATTATATGAAAGTTTTGAAGGAGAAGACAAGGAGCCTAAGAATAGTTTAATGCAGGTATGATGCAGTAAACACAGAGGCTATATTATGATGTAGGTCACATCCTTCTAGGATAATGTGCCCAGCTCACATTTCTTGATAATGAAATGATGATGAAGTACAGCAGAGGACACTCAGAAGATGATCTTGAGGAAAAATGTAAGAGTTTCTGAGAGGTCCAATCCTCTAAGTTGAAATCAAGTGTGCCTTCTGCTATTAATATAAATACATGTTTCTGATTTTGAGAGGAAAATGTTTAACCATTCTGTATTTTTCAGAAAAATTTGGACTTGTTTCATATTTTACACATCACTTTAGCTGAAACATAGAGGTGATATCTGTTCGTTTTCCTTAACCTTGATCAGAACACTTGAGAAGTTATTGTTTGGGTTTTCATACTAGTCAAGAAGAAAATAGCTAAGGAGCACGGAATATATACTTAGAGAAATTATGTGTTTGTCACCTTAACTATTCAGTATGGTCAAAATAAAAACAGCTTTCTGTCAAGTAAAACAACTAGTGATGATAGTATGAGAGTTTCCAGAAGCCTGAACCTAACCCCTCATCCAGGGAATAGATTTTGCTTTGAAAAAAATGGAGATTAACAGCATTTTATTTCTGTCACAGAAAATACATTAGCCAGAAACTGCAAGCTGGAATGTCTAAGTATCATTCACAAACCCCTACAAAGACTGTGTAAATCAGTAGTTATTTTAGAAATTTAAAGCATTTTAAGTCTCTTGGAAAGCTGCAGCAGCTGCTGATGCTGAGTGCTTGTAGTCACTTGGCATGCTGGGAATCATACTGTTTTTTAAAATTATTTTTAAAAAATATTTTTATTTGAAGAATATCAGCAATTAGGAAGTCTAGGGGGATTTGTATGCAAAATATCTTGGAGATGTATTTTGAAATTAATTTCAGTTAAAGTGGTCTAAATTCTTGATATTAATATAATACATTTTTCAAGAGTTGAATATCTGAGGAGCTTATAAAAACAAGCAAGAATTTTACAGAGGGGGGTGAAAGCAGTGGACTTTTAGCTTTTCCTTTTTTCACCTCATTGATTGGAAAATTAGAAAGTTTAACAGTATCTGGCTAGTATGTAGAGTGCAAATGAGCTAGCTGTAGATGTATAAATCTTGGACTCCACACTTCAAGGAGGCATTTGTCTCTATGCGTATACTGATGACTAATTTGTGTTTAAGTACATTCATTTTTAGGTGGTTCCTAAAACTTCATTTCATACATTTGGGAGATATGACATTAAAAATTAAATGGAGGATTTTTAAATTTAATCTTGATTCATAAATATTTTGTAGTGTACTCGTATCTGCTGACACCTGAAATAGCAATATTAAGGTTAAGAAGCAGTTGACCATGCAAATTTAGGGAAAGTAGGGAATATTTTTCCAAAGACATTTTTATTAAATAATCACATATATTTGTGATTCGAATGTCTTTAGTGATTGTTGTCTTTGGATTAAATGATTGTGAATTATATATTTAGGGATCCAGTGTCTGTAAAGCTTTCTAAGAAAGGATGGTTCCTAGGGAAAAAAAGAGTCCCTTTTGTCTTTTACAGTGCAAATGACTGAAGAGCTTCCAGGAATTATAAAATGAAAATATAATAAGACTAAAAGTAAACAGGCATGTCCCTGTAGGACAGTTGGAATGCATGCTTAACAAGTGAGAAGTAAATTACTTGTTAAAGTTCTCTCAGGTTTAATAACACAGTGTGGTATCAATACAAATAAGGAATGTAATTTAATCTGCTTGTGTCCCTTTAATACTAAAGCATGTTGCCCATGGACATCAGGAAGAGAACAGATCCTTTTTTTTTTTTAAATGTGTGTCAGTAAAGCAATTTACTCTTTTTCTCTCATCTGATGTAGAGCATATATTAATTGTTCAAAGTCACGTGTTACATCGTTTAACAAGAGGAATTTTCTAACTCTTGCTTTGATTTAACACACAAGGTTAAGAAGCTGAAGAGGGAACTCTCTCAGATGAAGCAAGAGCTGCTGTACAAGGAGCAGGGCTTTGAAACACTGCAACAGTGAGTAAATTAAAATAGTAGAAATTGAATTAATTAAGTCACCTGATTTCTTTTCTTTGGTATGGAATTAAATCTGTTGTATCTGAGAGAATTATTGTGGTAGAAAAGGAGAATATAATAACTCTGTTGTAGTTAGGAAATCTGTAGAAATGGCAACCCTTTTGTGCAAGTGTTAACATGAGAAATTTGTCTCCCCTCTTATTTTTTCCATGGGGTAGCTTGTGTTGCAAAGAGGCAGAAAGAAGGGCGATGGTCAGGGGTCCCAAGGACAAAATTAGCTGTTTTGTGTGTCCAATTTTATTTTTTTTTTTTTAATTTTGAAAAGGTACTTAGGTCTTTCTTTCCTTCTTCCCCACCTATGAGCTCAAAAGAGAGAGAGAGAAAGGTGCTGTTCTTGGAGGTATGAATGGTACACAACTCTGCAGGGTTGAAAATTAGTCACAATTTGAGGATTAGAGGCCTGACTTTCTTTGTTCCAGTTGCTGGGATGCCTGGTGTCCAAAGGGCTGATGCTGAACCGGGTGAGCTTTCTGGGTATTTAACCAGTTAGATTACTAGCGAATGAATTTTTTTCAGTCTCAGAACTCCCTGCTGCTCCTGCCTTACAAAATTAGGCCCTAAAATATTAAACATTACTGGAACTGTCACCATAAAGAACATGCTGCACAGGAAACCTTGCTAACAAGTGTGTTTTCTTGACTAATGTGAAGAGAAATTTATTAATGCTAGCTGTTTCCCACGCTGTGGTACGTACCATACATACAATTCCACAGTAAAATGCTGAGCTGTTGGCTCTTAGTGCACTAGCTCCAGTAGCAGAAGCTGTGTTGCAGCAGTAGTGTAATATTCTCTGGGTACATTTACCCTTTTCCTCAGGACCTCCTGTGTTCGGCAGGATGCTGTCAGATAAGTAATAATCTCTGTCCTGGAGAACTTGCAGAACATATACAGAGAACAGACAAAAGGTAGGAAAAGTCCAGGTAGAGGGCTAAATACGGAGTAGTTATTTGCAAAGGGTGACAGAGCATCTGAGTTTGGAGCTAAGAGATTGGAATTCAGTTCCCAGTTATAACCAAGATATGTTGTAGGCTATTGCCTGTGTATTTTGATAGATCAGTTGTATAAAATAGGCATTTTTTTTAACTGTGAGAGAGAAAATCTGGTCCAGGAGGTGACCAATCATCATTACAGACATATAAAAGTAGATGAAAAATATGGGGGTTTTGTATGAAGAGCTTGAAGTCAACTGAGGACTGAAAATCCTCAGCACATTAGGAAGATGCCAGTTAAGTCTCTATACTCCTTCATTTTGACTAAAATAGAAATGTAAGATTTGTCTGTTATTTAAATATATAAAGACCAGCAAGGATAGTTGATTAAATTTAACCATGAATCAGATCCCATTTGTCATAAAATTTAGAAGAAGAAAGACATACTGATTCTAAAGCTTAAGGTAATAAAAACTCATGCTGCTGTCCCAGGATTAAAGGTTAGCCAATCATGCTGGTTATATTATATTAATTCAACAATGAAGTATTGTTTTAAAGCAGCTTGCTCACAAGCCATTTTGATAGGAATCCAAAGCATGTTTCAGAAACTGTCAACAGCATTCCACAGAAACACAATGGACATTTGTTTTTAAAATTCAGTCAGCCACTTTCAAGCAGTACTAATCCCATTAATTTAAAACAGGATGATGGAATATCTTATATATCAGAGATCCTTCTTGTCTATCTTAATTACATACAGAATAAAGCAATTGCAATTTGAATGTGGCATGTCATATTACTAGACAGCATGTGGTGTGTTACCCAACTGTTCATTCATGATCCCAATTGTTGGTGTATCCTGTATCTATTTGACCTTAGCAACCTGATAAGTTACCAAAAATTGAGAGTTGTCAAAGAGTAAGTGCCTGCCTATGAAAGAGTTTGAGGAACTTTCAAGGTGAAACAAATATATCCTTGAACAGGAATGATTGCCAAGTGACAGAGGTAATTTCCTTAAAAAATGCAGTTTAGTTTGTACAAAAACTGGAATGAAGAGAAAGGAGAACAGACATGCTCACAGCCTTATAGACTACTTTAGAACTTCGGTGGTTTTGTGGCCAAAACTTGGAGAAAAATAGAATACAGTTACAGGTGTTTTGTGCAAGTTGTTGTTCTTGCAGGGGATGCTTGTGATCACTTCTGATTTGTTCATTCCTCACTCACAAGATTGTTAACTTCCAGCAAAGATGATGGATTATGATAAAAAACAGAAAACCAATTGTATTATAAAAGAATTTATTCTCTGCTAAATGCTTGATTTTGTCAAGATGGCTGTTGGTTTGTTTTAATTTTTGAAGCAGAGCTGCAGTCATTTCCATGATGCTATGAAATACTCAGTCAAACTAGAGACCAGAGAAATGTGTTTACAAACTGTAGTTCTTGAAGGAAATATGGAAATACTGAAATGAATAATCTTTTTATCTCTAAGTTTAGGGGAGCGTACTTTTATTATTTTCAAGTTACAGTTTTTAAAATCATTGGTAGTTCAGGAATTTAATGAATTGTCCAATCTATGACATATGGTATTAATTATCCAGAGATTTTGTGAATAAAGAGAGCCTGGTGACTGGCTGAGCAGAACAGCTGTTCCAGACAGTTAATGCCCAGGATTAGGGCGAACTAGAGGGAAGCTGAGACAAGAATGGTGCTGGTTATGTTTCTGCTCAGAAAGGCTGATTAGTACCAAGAAGCCTGCCTGTCTGCTCGTGTCCCACTGTGGGTTTGGGTGGAAGGATACTACTTGTAATGAATTCTGCTTCTGTAAGGAGCACAAACAGTTATTAGTATAAAAGGTGTACCCAAAAGCTGCTTCTGTGCTGCAGAGAGTTATGGTGGGAATGGGAATTTTGACAGTATTGTCAACAATAACTCTGTGCTCCGTGACACTTTTGCCAAGGATTAAGTTGTATTTGAGTGGAGATTTCAATGTCATTTTTCCTTTCCATGTCTGTTGCAGCAAATGGTACCTCATCTCCTTCCCTTCTGTTCTCTAACTCTGCTTCTGCCTGAAGTAGAACAGCAGAGGTATTAGTATGATTTTCTCTATCTGCTGTTAATATTCTCTCTTTCCACAGAATTGACCAAAAAATGTCTGGAGGCCAGAGCGGGTATGAACTGTGTGAGGCCAAAGCCATCCTGAAGGAACTGAAGTCCATCAGAAAGGCAATCACTTCAGGCGAGAGAGAAAAACAAGATTTAATGAAGGTATTTTGATTGGTTAATGCAAGTTTTGTGTGGATTTGTTTTAACATGACTCACTTCCCTGATGATAAATACTTAGCATTTTATGCATTTAAGGCAATCTCAAAATTCTTTGAGCTAAACTAGTATTAACATAAATTTTCAGATGCAGAAACTGAAGCCTGTGACATTCCTAGTTCAAAGAGCTGCTCTATGTCAGAGAACATATATTTTTTTGGAACTTGTATGTAAGGTACAATGCATATGTTACCTCTAAAGCACAATTTAGAATATTAGGTGGACAAAATTTATATGTTGTGAAATGCCTGACCATTTTGTAAATCAATGAAAGTTTTCCTAATATAAATTGTCCTATTTCCATTTCTGAAAGCAGATTTCTTTTTTTTTTTAATCAGCAAAATACATAATTGGTTGGCAAATTAAAAAACACAAAGTCCCAAAACAGACACAAACCCAAATGAGCAGCTTTTCCATTCTTACAGGTGTTGGTCACCCTTAGTGTCGCCTACCAATGGCTTGATTACAAGGATGAGTTGCTTAATATGAAATAAACCCAGAATTTTTATAGTGGAGTCTTTTATATAAATATCTTTCGGAGATAAACTGATATAAACATGGTCAAGTGCAAAGGAACTTTAATGCCACTTCCTTCTTTAATTCCTGGACAGAGCCTTGCAAAGCTGAGGGAAAAATTCAATATTGACCAAACCACTGAAACATCTGAACCAGACTTGAGTTCCAGCTCTGTAAACTCCCAGCTGTGTTTTCGTAGACAAACTCTGGATACAGGGTCTCAGACGGACATTTCTGGTGAGGTGAGCTTTTTTCCGTTTTGTCCAGTGTAAAGAGAAATTGAAGGAGAATGCTGCAGTTAATGGAATTGGAATCAAATGGCTGTTTGCTATTGCAGATAGCATATATATGTATACTTGTTTCACAGAATTACTTAGAATCACTCACACTAGAATTACTTTACTGACTTTTTGCCCTTGAATTTCAAATCAAGATTCAGGTGAACTTTATACATTTGTCATGAAGCATTTATGACAATCTGATTTAGTCAAATAGTTCCAGTAGAGTGAAGATCAGGAGAAGTGGGTAGTGTTTTTTTCTTTGGATCTGTCTATAGGATATCTTTCACCTTACAGACCTGATTAAATATGAAGATTTTTTTTTTTTAATTTTCAGGAAAAAAAGATCTCAGAATTTAAATGCACAATTTCATTTCACACAGATGAAAAACTGTTTGTGGAACTACTTTTTCAGTGATTTAATAAAACCTTGTTTCACTGATGATATATTTTACATACACAGAAGGCTGTTTAATTTTGATACCTTCTTTGAAGTTCTGCAAGCTAAGTTTGTAAGAAAGACAGTGTACAAGGCTTTCCAGACAAAGAGCTTGTCTCTGTTTTGTAACAAATTTATTGAAGTCTAACTTAGAAATGCGCTGACATAGTTGTAAATTCTGAGTTCAACAGAATTTATAGGAGGAAGTCAGAATTTTTGGTGCAGTCACTGCAAGAATTCTTTGAAAATGCTCTGGCTTTACTGTAATGGAATATGCGTAATTGGAAGTACAGTAGTTAAAAATATATTAAGTGGCTCGAAACAGATGTTTTGTACATCTGAGTAGATGAGATTTTAACTAGGCATTTAACAGCAAGCGTGGAGCTGGCTGCAGGGGTGGGGGGGTAGTTTTATTTTTCTCGAAGTTGTAATTTTTCTAGCCTCTGCCTAGGTTTTGTTGGTTCGTTTAAAAGCTTTGCACAGTAACGAGGCTACTACTTGTTTTGTTTGTTTCTTTCTTTCCCTCGACAGATTGGAGCAAGAAGCAGATCGAATTTAGCAGAGAAGGTCAGACTCAGTCTACAGTACGAAGAGGCCAAGCGCAGGTAACGGGGTCGGTGGGAGCGGGGCCGGGATGTGCCCGATGCCCGCGGCCGGGATGTGCCCGATGCCCGTGGGGCCGGGATGTGCCCGATGCCCGCGGGGCCGGGAAGCTCCCGGTGGCCGCGGGGCCG